>OX454419.1:9703891-9909931 GCA_949715475.1 Microchrysa polita | reverse complement strand
AAGAAGAGAGGAAAAAGAAATTTAAATCAAATTTTGGCAAACCAAAAAGAAACACAAAAAAACATAATGTATATTGCATGAGCTTCTTTTTTTGGGTGTGCGGGCTTCTCAAAGTCAAGGCCAGGTGTTGTTATATTCTTTCGTCATATTTCTTTTTTGAGTGTTGATCATCATTGTATATCTCTAGATCGGGCTTATTATAGTACAACACATAGTGTGATTTGGCAGAGATTTGAATGTTTTGTAGGAAAAAAGATGGTACCCATAGATACTTATAAGTAGACGGTTGGGTGTATTTGTTGTTTGTCGTGTAGAGTAGACCACCGGTATAGGTACTGCGGTTGCCGTGACCTAGAGGTGAAGACATTGACTTTGGCAACGAAAACAATTTCTTTTGCCCAAACACATGTTTTGCATTTTTTTTTATGTAATTGTTAAGCTTTGACAGATTTGTTTCCAGTTTATGTCTCTTGATTTTTGTTTTCATTTGGTAGAACTAGTTAGGTACTTCACTCAAGAGGAAAATTTACATAGAGAGATTTTCGTGAATTACTTGGAGACTTGGAGTACACGTGATAAGCTGTTTTGAGTGTCGATATTTGTAAATATGTATGTATATGAAACCCCGAGACTGGGTACAAAAATAATCAAGACTAATAAATTTACCAAATTAAATGAATGAACTTCGAGAAAAATTCAGCAATTTCATTTTACATTTTTTTTTCATAACAACTAAAGGGGAAATTGACTTTCATCATTTGAAAAGTTGTTCCTGACGAAATTGACCATAGATGAGTTTTGGCGGTCGATTTTGATCAGGTAGATTTCGTACTGGGTATGCCAAAAACCTCCCCCGGTACTCTATTATATGACACCATCGCTCATAGTCTGGCTGGTCGAGCGGTTATTGCGCGCACCTTCGGTGCACAGGCTCATGAGTTCGAATCTCACCGTGTTCCATTGTGTTTTTCGAACTCACGAGCTTGTGACAGACTATGATCTCACTCAGATGTTAAACGAGTACCCATTTATGGGATAAATAACACTGCTGAGCGTGATGCTGATCTCATTACCTCATCAAAAAGCAGATAAGATCTTGGAAATAGGATTCACTAACACATCCTGCGGCCTTAGTCCAATGTGGATTGTCGCGCCTGTTATTTTATATTTTATCGCTCATAGCACTGAACTGATTTAATGAACGTGCCTATTTAATTTCTTCCGATGAATAAATTTAGTTTATCAGGCTTAAGGGAAACGATGTTCACTGCCGGGGGAATATACTCATGGCTTCTTTTACTTAGAATATACATTTCGTCGTGACTCGTGAGACTTACAGAAACACAGGGAGTCACAGGTATGTCCTTGAAAGCAACGTGCATGTCGGAAGCAACCAATCCTAGTGATTCGATGGAATGGTCTCAAAATTTAATTACGATATATGAAAACATTCCCGTAGGACAGGTTTTGTGCAACATAGGGCTGACACAAACAAGTTCCAAAGAAGTGGTTTTAGCAACATTTTTTCACAAATTTTTATGAGAATAAAAAAAAATGTGTACACAATGTGCAAGTCCAAGATGTTTTCTTTTGTGTGCTTCACAAAAATTATTGAATTTGTTCTGCTCTTTCCGGCTGTGTCGTATTTATGAGATGCTTTTTTTTCTATAAAATTTCGTTAATGTGAGAGGTCTATAAGAAGCAAAGAATCCTTCAAAGCAGAACAATGTTTTAAATTTACTTTGCTAAAATGGTTGAACACGATAATATGGTTCGCCTTATTGCCTTAATGGAAATAATTTTCGAGAAAAACGTTCAATTGAGCACCCAGAAAAATAACGTCCCTTAAAATTCAATCGATATCACTTTCAAATCGAGTTAGATTCCTATTAGTGTAGTTACTACGTGATAAACCTAGTACATCAGATTGCAAAATGTGGTGGAGACTAATTTTTTTTTGTTTCTTATGTTTTTTGGGGTGCTGAGCACGAATCCGGAGCTTCCCACCAAAATTTTCGTCGCGGAACAGGGTCAAAATCGCGAAAAACCCTAAAATTTTGGCTGTTTTTCCGTTATTTGGCCCCTTACTCCGAAACTATTTATTCCTACGAAAAACTCTCCATGGATATTTTATAGAGCACATATTTAATTGCGCGTCCAAAGAGACATAAATATTATAAATCCGTTAAGCGGTATTACTACAATTGATAATTTAAATTTGCCATTTTTAACATAGCTCCATATTATGAATCAAACTTTGAGTTTGAACGGTTTTTCATTTTTGGTTGCAAAAAATGCATTTTTCTTGTACATTATGTATTTGGGGGTGCAGAACCTGAATCCGCAACTTCCCACCAAAATTTCGTTGCAAAAGAGGGTCAAAATTGCAAAAAACCGCAAAATAATTACTATCAATTGTAGCTATACCGCTTAACACATTTTAATAATTAATGGCGCGTTGGAACCGCAATTATGTTTTCTTTAATATTTTCATGGACAGGTTTTCGAAGAAATGTACACTTTCGGAGTTATAAACAAAAAAACGGGAAAACTCCGAAGATTTTGGATTTTTCGCGGTTTTGACCCTGTTCCGCAACGAAATTTTGGTGGGAAGCTCCGGATTCGAGCTCAGCACCCCAAAAAACATAAGAAGCAAAAAAAAAAAATTTCTCCACCACACTTTGCAATCTGAAATCACCTGGGAACTACACTATATTAAATATAATCCTTTCCTTTTAAATATATATCGCTATAATTCAAATTCTCGTATATTCTGTGTGGTGTAGTAGGTAGGGGCGTTAGTCTTCAAATCATAGGGGATCCCACTGTAGGTAGGTAATTTATTATGCATTTTAGAGCGTAAAGAGGTAATTGAAATGTCGCCAACAAAGGTCAGTTATACAAAACTCATTTATGAGTAATATGTTCTTTCCCTGTGAAAATTACTCCTTTTGGTGTAATTTAAAGTATTCTTTTGAGTTCATGCATTTGGATCACAATAAGAAGAATCCTTTAATTTTAGGTGCATATAATAAAATGATATCCCTTTAAAACAAAGAGTTCATCCTTTTAAATTAAAAGGAAATCTTTTCGATTTATGGTTGTGGCCTGATTAAATTGACACTGCATCACTTTAATTTAAAGTGATTATAGATAGACTTTCAAAAGGAATATCTTATTAGTTCAAAGGGAAATCCGTTTGAATTAAAAAGTCTATGAAATGAAGGGATTATACAATGATTCAAAGGGAACCAAATATGAAGCAAAATCATATTTGAATCTCTTTGAATCATATGCGTATTTTTTGAATTTACAGGATTTTTTTTCTCAGTAAGGCCCTTGCTATTTTTCTCTGGCCAAGTACCGATCAACTGAGCACCCACGTCGCGTCGGTCGACCAATTTCATCCTCATGGAATGCGTCCATTCGCCTATTGGTTTTCGTTAAATGAGGACCCAGATTACGTCGAGTACAGCCTTTTTAGTTTAAGGGCCTACAACTTAATAATGGGACTTTTTTTTTGAATTTTGGGCATTTATTCATAGATTTATTCATATAACTAAATTATTCAAATTATTGGCCATCAGCAGCGATAACTTTCTCCCATCTTTCGGGAAGTCTACGAATTCCGTCGCGGAAAAAATCTTGGGTTCTCGAGGCTATCCATGAATCTAGCCAGTTCTTAGTATCCTCATATGAAGTGAAGTGCTGATCAGCCAACGCATGAGTCATCGAAGCGAACAAATAGTAATCAGATGGAGCAATGTCGGGCCTATACGGCGGGTGGGGTAGCACTTCCCATTTGGTTGTTTCCAGGTACGTTTTCACGACTCGCGCAACATGAGGGCGAGTATTGTCATGCTGAAGAATTTTGTCGTGCCTTTCAGCATATTGTGGCCGTTTCTGACGCAATGCTCGACTCAAACGCATCAATTGCAGTCGATAGCGCTGCCCGTCAATGGTTTCATTTGGTTTTAGCAGCTCATGATACACAACACCGAGCTGGTCCCACCAAATGCAGAGCATAAGCTTGGAACCATGAATATTTGGCTTCGCGGTCGATGTTGATTGGTGCCCGGGCGGTCCCCATGATTTCTTTCGCTTTGGGTTATCATAATGTATCCACTTTTCATCGCCGGTCACAATACGATGCAAACAAATCCTTCACTGAAAAAATTGCGCTATCTAAAATTAAGAAACTCTTTTCTCATTTGCAAAATTCCCGAATTTAGACAAAATTTCTCAAAATGTGACAATTTCTTCTTGAATCGATCCTATTTTCAAGACCTTCTTTTGAGAAATAGGAAGTAGATTCAAGCCTAAACCATTATTCTCAATTCAAGCAAACAAATGCTTGATAATAATTTTTTTTTGACATTTTCCATGCAAAGCTCGTGGAAAAGCTTTATTTTAGCTTTAGCTTATATTGGAGCGTTGTAGTAGATTAGTCAGAAGTGTCTATGGTTCAGTGGGTAGCGCGTTTGACTGGGAAGAACGGGGTTATGTGTTCGATGTTGGTTGGATGCAAGTTTCTTTTTTTATTTGTCTTGTCTTTTTCATAAGAAAAGTTTGCTTGATTCAAAGTTACTTTTCCTTAAAGCGCTGCTAATGGCATTTCACTTGAATCAGTGTGACTAATTCTCAAATGAAGAGAAATATTTCTTGGCTGTTTTTTATTGTCTTTTTTTCTTGATTTGAGCCATATTTTCTTTACTTTAGCAGGCGATTTGGTTCAGTGTTCCGTTTTTTTTTCTGAGCTGCAGTCTTCTTAGCAAAATAATGCCCAAGTAAAACTTCCCGCAAATGTTGTTTTTTTCGTGAATTTTCGAACCTTTCCATGGTCCGGAAAATGCGTTGTCAACAATCAACACGAAATGTTTATATTGACATTGCCAGCTTATGAATAGAAACTTCAAATGGTATGTATCTCAAAGATGGACTACCATTAGTTTATCGGTGTTGCCATCTCTAAAAAAAGTCTCATTATTAAGTTGTAGGCCAATATAAAAAACTAATCCGACATGGAGTGCTCCTGGCTTCAAAATTAATTAACGATCACATTAAAAAATCAGGCGGTGCGAATCAAAATTTATCCAAATGGGCTTTTTTGAAACAATTGGCAGTGGTTGTTGAGGAAACATTTTTTCATGACGCGGTCATAGCTCACATAGGATATTCCATTTAACAACTGTCTGATCGGATTCAATTGAAAGTAGAGCATTTCGCACAAGTCGAGTTTTAAAATAACATTTAAAAGCAGCGATGATCCCCTGATGATCCAGTGACTGTACAAGACTGGTGCAATTTGCCGGGAAAAATATTATTTTTACATTTGACAGATCCAGCTCGTTGATGTTGTGAGCACTACAATTGTCCATCGTTAAAAGCATGTTCCTTTCGGATGTCATTTTTCTTTGAAATTGGATCAACCATAAACGGAATGACGTTGAATCGACCCAGACATTTTTCTGGTGCGTGTATTCAAATGGTAAATTTTGTCGATTTATTTTGTTCATACACCTTGGGTTTTCGTATTTCCCAATGATCCATAATTTTAATTTTTCGGTGCCCGAAGCGTTGCAACACTCAATGGCTGTTAATTTTTTTTTTGCTTTTTGCGCTTCCATGGCACTTGTTGCCTCTGAAATCGAGAGTGAGATCTGGCAACAAATTGAAGTACACTCCCGTCTAATCGATGTTAAAAATGTGATTGCCCTGGTAGCTATTTTTCACTTCTTTGAATTTGGTAAGCCAATCAGCCACAACCTCTTCGCTGACTTCACTTTTGTTCTCCGCTCACCACATGAGAGCCAATGTTATATCTTCTTTGGAATCTCCACAGCCAACGATCACTACACTTAAAACTTTCAAGTCCGAGTGAGCCACTTATTTCCTTAGCCCTTATTTTATCAGTGTTCCTGAAATCGGCACATTATTGTCTCGGACTTTTCGAAAACACTTTAAAAGTTCCGTCTCCACGTCCTCGTTCGAAGCTGTTTTGATGAACCGGATGATCCAGAAGCAATGGCGGCGTCTATTTGAAATTTATTTTTTATTATCGTGGACAATGTCGACTTCGGGATGCTATACTTTTCCGCCGTTTTCGTTTTCGACAGCATACCACTTTTCATATTTTCGCGAATTTTTCGTTTTACGGAAAGATCAATCGATCTTTGTACACTTTTCTGGGCGGTCATTTTCACATTAAATAGCGCGAAACCGATATAGCAGACGCAAATCGTACAAGTAAGCTAACGGAACTGCAATCGTAAGCTAAAACAAAGTATATGATTTCTCTCCCGTGACTGTTTCCTTTCCATCATCAATAATAAAAAAACGTGTTAAGCGATTATTTTGTGTTGTCGGGGTAAAATTTAGTTCGAGATTCGTGCTAACCGAAATATTCGTGCTAGTCGGCTGTAATCGAGTCGAAAACATCTATCTTGGGGAGAAATTAAGTTGTCCGCGTAAACCAAATGTTTGTGTAATTCGGGTTCGTTTTAACGAGAGATTACTACTAATTTAGACTCATATTGTAACAAGTCGACGTAGACTCCGCCGTCAACCCATGATAGTATAACCTCCAGGATTATAGCGGCATTATAGTCAAAACTGATGAATCTGTTTCGTTCTCCATTTCGTAAGATATACTTACCGAAGAAATAAAGCATAGCAAGCCCCTCCAACCAAGGCAGCAAGCAGTTTTAACAAAGCATGTTGGCTGTAGGACAGTTCACACATATAAAAACCAATTTTTGGATTGGAGCGGAAATTTCGCAAACATCAAAAATTCGAAATTAATAAAAAAAATATATTGTCAAGGCGAACAAATACCAAAATGTACGCATATGTGTCTAAATGGGGCCATACATTTGCTACTTAAGTAGGTGTGAAACTTTGCATTGTTAGAAATGCTTCTTCTTTGGCTTACAAACAATTAAAAAGGGGACAAAATAATGTCTTCTCCTTTATAAAAATGTTGGACCATAGCCCGCCATCGTTTCTCAAACCCAGAATGTGGACCTAGTAAAAATTAAGTTACACACCTCTACTGTAGAGTTTATTTTTCCTGAAATCAATCGGGGTCGGCTCCAAGGTTCATCTTATCTCACACATGAAATTTTTGTAGCATTCACCGTATTTATCTCCGATAAAGCCAAATAACTTTTGACTAATTCAGCCACTTAAAATTTACTGAGTTTGTGATACTATTTTAAAGTTTGTGGTGGAAAACGTGAGTTACCGTAACAAGAATAAGCTGCATTAGTATATAGGGCTTGTCCAACATACGACCTGGGCGCCCCCACAATCCGACCCTCAAAGGGTTTTCATTGGCCTGTGAGTGACTTCGAGAAAAGGGATCAAAGGCGCCTCATTTGCAAAATTGTGTACTAATTTTAATGCCGAACAGGAAAAAAATGTACAGAAAGTAGCAAATCAGTCGACGATCCCGCAATTGTTCGCAGCAATGGGTCTTTTTAGTAATGCTGTTTAAAAAATGATGTGGTCAGATGAAGCGGTAAGAATTCCGCAGCTTAGCGCTCACTAGTATGACTTCTCTGTACTTGTTGGGAAAGTTGCAAGTAGCAAGCTCTTATGCCAACGCAAAAAATCTATTTCGAAAAGTAGGTCCTACATATGTACATATGTTTCACCTGCCAAAACTGTCTAAATCGAGCCATTATGTTGTTTAATTAGCCGTGCATTTTTTCATCGAAAGAAATACTTCTTTTTACGGTACAAACATAAAAAAAGAATGAAAGAATTTATTTTCATTCATAAAACGTGTAAACCCGTCATCGATTTTTAAACCAACAATGTGACCCGCAGAAAAATTAAGTTGGACACCCCTGGTATAAAAAGAACAGAACTCCTATTCGCCAAAAATATTTCCGGTTGTTTCAAAATGCTTTATATGGTTTGGTAATATGTCGTAAAAAAAATGGTAAAAATTTGCAGATCCCAATTACTATTAATTATTTTACTATACTATTAATTAATTAAAAAAAAACACAACAGTCTCCTGCCTAAACGGGGACCTCTTAGATCACAGTGCCCGCACAACCCCCACCTAAACCCATTCCGGACCCCACCCTTAGCAGCTGCAAGATTTTTTCTGTGTACTATACACACAGAAAAAAGTTTCACAACATCTGCCCTACCCTAATATTGCAAAATCCGCAAAACAATAGAAACCAACACGAACAATGCATTATGTCCCTTCCGCCTACACAACACATCCCATAGATGGTTAAGTCAACGTGACTTTCAAATATGTATGCATCGAAACATATGCGTGTGGACTGTGGAGTTTGCACCCTACTTGCAATCACTGTCAGTAAGTGATGCAGACATAGTCGTTTCGTTAAATGCATTGCATCCCCTATATAGATTCGCAGCAAAAATTTCCCGGTCGTATACATATGTATATTAGCAAAATTGGGGTGTTTTAATTTCCGCAATAAAGAACTCGTATTTTCAGGACTATTTAACATTGCAGACAACACCACACTTTTAATGCATTCGTGTGAAGGGCAAGTGTTTTACAAATGCGAAGAGTGTTTTTGCATTTGCTTTCATTTGACTGAAATCGGAAGGGTCCGCGTGCTATAATGGAATGACCACATAGAATTTCACTGATAGCAATCCTAGGCCGCATCCAGACAAATCGTTGGGGGTTTTCGATTATTTTCCTAGCCATAGCGGAGGCCTAATGTCTACTCATACCAATGTATTCACTAGTTAAGGCAGATTCGATAGGGAGATATCAATAAGCTAGAGCTTTTTCCCGGATTTTTAACACGTAACGGGTTAGACAGAGCATAAAACGTGCAGGCAAACTACAGGGATAATTTTGATTTCGAATACGCAAAAGATGAAGATAGGGAGATAGCAATAAGCTAGAACTTTTTTCCGGATTTTTAACACATAAGCGTCTAGACACAAGGTGAAAATAGCAAACAGACTATAGGGATAATTTTGATTTGAATACGTAAAACATGAGAATGGGACTAAGGAAGTCAATTTCAATTTAAAAAATTGGAGAGAGAGGCTAGGAAGTGGAGCTTCAACAGATGTTCTTTGTAAGAACCTGCTTAGCATGAAATTTATTCGCTATCATCTAGGATCTTCTGAGTCAGCTATAGATACCTCAAGCATCCAAAATCTCCGGAATACACAATACTTAAATCTACTCAAAAATACCTTGTTCTTGAAAGCATATACATACCTATAATGTGCGCATTTTGTCTTCGAGATTTATTAGACAATTCAATGCCTCCCACAAACACTTCATAAAATGCAAGATCATTGATTTCATAATAGAATCCGATACAAAACTGTTTCGTTTCATTTTAACCGGCTTAAACCAATTATACATCCGTGTTGTGGCAAAATTGCTTTTTACACCTCGACAACTGACTGCACTTGTAGAATAAACATCCAAATCCCTTCTAAAAAAAACTAAAAGAATTTCTTAGATCTGATTTAGTCATTCAGTTCTAAAGCCACTACACTAGTTGTCTTCACATCATATTCGTCTTTTTTTGTAAATACATATTTGATGTACTTGTACGGGAGCTTATAGTAAGAGCAAGTTTCCCTCCCCCACATGATGTGTTTACTTACATGCTCATATGTATGTACACTCAACAAATTAGCGTGACGGACAATTCAGAAGCTAAAACATTTATTAGATGGTCTCGGACTCGTATATGGTTCTATGGTTCCCATAAATATATTTTTCTTGTATTGATTTCAAGTCATTTTTCATATTTTTTTTTGTTGTTTGGTCTGAAAACAAAACGCTAAAGATATGACAGAAAAGAAAATGTTTACTAATAGCTTCGGTTGTCGATATCCTATTTCAGAAGAGCTTGTTATTTGATTTTAACCATGTGTAGACGACCATGTACGATGATGATGACGATAATTGGACAACAGCTGCGACAATGTGTCTGGATAAAAGTTTACTGTCTGGTCTGGACGTTTAAGTGATTGGACGAATTAAATTAGGTGTTTTCAAGGCAACATACTACGTTTTATTCGCTTGTTGTTTTGAGGTAAAAATAAGGTAAAACAACTTTTTGAATGGGTTGACCGGCGTAAAACAATGAGAAATCGTCACAGTCCGTAAAAGGCTTGTAATAACCGAGGAAACCGGGAGACAGAAATGCCTCTGTTCATTTCTGTCTCCCGGTCGCCTATTAGAAGTAAGGAATAAAGCAAACATTAACCAGTGAGAGGTGTTTGCCTTACTGCACGCGCTGGAGCCTCTCCTGGAAGAAGAGGCGCAATAGCAGAGAATCCATATACTACTGGACAACAAATTAGGGATTAAAAGAATATTCAGGCGGAAACGAGGTGTCCTAATCAGCCGATAGTTCGTATGAATCAGATCCCAAAACCGGAATCTGGAACTGATAAGATTCCAATAATAGAAGTCTAGGTAGCGATGTCAAAAAGGCCTTCAATTATACTGTAAGTTGGATATGACTTAGTTATCAGGGCGTGACGCCTAAAGGAGTGAGGACACTAAAAAGTTTGACTGATGAATTTAAGCAAGAACAAGCAAACGGTCGAGCGGTCGGCTTTCCCACGCCATTTACGCTCAACCGTACAAATTACATTTTTTTAATTATGTTAAATCTAAAACTGACCATGATCCAAAAAAGTAATCACCATAAAAACCATTATGTACTGCACAAAAAAAGAAGCGTTTTAGCAAACCACGTTCAAAAGATCGGCTAATGAACATAAATTCTAAGATGATTTATAAATCAATTCAGGTAAAAAATAATTGTGCCAAATGGTTTTCACCAATCAGTGAATTAACTCTGAAACATTGCGACGCTGCACAAAAGGCTTCTCAACTTTTGTTTACAATTTTAAATGTTGAGTTTCAAATTTCAAAGTAGAATCGATTAAATCACTAGTTTTGCCACTTGCAGTCGAAACATCTGGATGGCTTCATGGCTTCTGCTTAATCAGACGATGCTTTTTTGTAATTCTAAAAAGAAATGGCGAAATGTTGATTCTTCTTTTTATATAATTCATGAACATGTAACAGAGATTTGTTGTGAATACGAGATTCAAATCAAGTTGCCACGTATGTGCGGTAGTCAACAACATCGTTGCAAAGACGAAAACCGCAGAGAAATATTATGGGAAGGATAAAAAACTTATTTGAGGAACTCTATCGATCAGGAGCGTCTTGTTTCATCAAATCTTCAATCTTCAATCTGGAATTGAATTGACTGAAGATAAAATCCTCGAAACATTCTTCAAGAAACCTACCTGAGGTAAAGCTTTAGTCAAGGCGATCTTAGCGCTCATTTGGTATCGTGATAATTTCATAAATAAACCAGTGTAGTGGGGTACACGTACACCTACACGCACATACCAAAATTAAAAACCAAAAAATATTTTTTCCGCATTTTATAAAATAATTTTCTGCTAAATAAGTTATTATTACGAAGCTGGCTGGTAATTGTTTAAAAAAAGTGTGTGGCTTTAAAGAAAGTGAGTGTTTTCAACTTTGCCTTATAAAACACAGAAAACGGTACGTTTCTGTTGAAATATTGCTAAACATAAAATACATATAAGGATACCATTTACGAAATTGATAAGAGATAAATCCAATTCGTCACATATGAATATTTTTCACAACGTTTAAATTTTGGTCACTTTTTAAAATTTTCAACCTTATTATTTTTGGTCAGAGCTACTGTGTTACTCCTAGTGATTTTCACTTCTTGAGGCACTACAAAAATGTGTTTCAGATCGCCAATATAGAACTTTCCTTAAAATTAACAGCATATCTGCCTTATTCTTAAGAAAAAAAATGTACTGCTAAACGGTGTGGTGAGATCTTGTGATACCCCAGACGGCAAAAGTGAAATAAAAAAACAAAACAACAATTTCAGAGCCATCCGCTTAAAGATGAAAGGTTTTGCCATTTAAGCATTTGACATTTTACTGGAGTAATGTGATACCTAGAGCCCGGACTTTCGTGCAATTGCACGTTAATGCACGAAATTGCACGTTTAAGGGTTTTTGAATGTAAACGTATATTTTCATTTTTTGAGCCTTTTTCATTACACTTTTTTCCAGAAATATGGAAATGTGCACAGTTTTTCGATAGACAGAGAACAGGATAAAAGTAGTTGAGTTTAAAAAAAAATTTGCAGCTTTTCTTTGTGGAGTGCATGTTAATTAACTGGAACAAATAGGAACATCTGCCCCTTAGAAAACGATTCATTCACGAAATAGACAAAACCAAAGACTGTGCGATGGATCCTAAACTAATAAACCTAATTGAAATGAGCTAATCTTAGTTCGAAAGTTACAGCTCAGTCTCTATCACTAAATTACCGAAGCGTAATTTCGACTCACCTCAGTGACCATGGATGTGTTGTGCAGTTGCGTTGTGTTGTCTTTCTAAAAATCGCTTCTGAGCAGTTGATTCAACCATATTTAATATCGTACCACCTTCAGTTCAAGATAAAAAAATGACAATTTTGATAGAAGATCAACTTTACCGTTATAGAGATGTTAACGAAACTTTTTTTTAACTGTTTTAAATGTGGTTCAGCTCCTTCGGCCGCAAGCAACATTTAGAAATTTTATTGTGTTTTAGACACTTGTACGAAAACCTTTACAAAATAGTTTTATCTCGCGGTGGCACCGTTTGGCGGTTCGGTGTGTGTTGGCAACCATCGGTTACCGTTATGTATATTTTTAAGCTGTTAGCGACGCTACAAAGAGTAATGTAGCCATTCTATACTTGCATGGGGTTTCATTAAGGATTTCAGATGGAAGCCTTATGCAAATTTTTGAAATTAAAAAACTAATAAAAAAAATAGAACCGTATTCAAAGCAAAGCTTGTAGAAATCTAAATTAGAGACATTAATTAGGTTTTTTTTCCAAATTGTAATTCTGTAAATTATTTTAACAAAAACAATTTTTCGCTCGCGAAATACCTCTCTTAAAAACCCCTGACCACTCTCACTACCATGTCGTTCGCTTTTATTAGAAATCAAACGTCCGGAAAATGCCCTTCACCGAATGCATAAACACTGTCTCGCGTGACAACGACCATTTCGTTACTCGGGTATTACAAATCAGCTCTCCCCAAAAAAGGGCCAATCTACCTATATACGTACGTATGCTTGCACAACACGCACGATTCCACCCCTTTTTGGCAAAAATAAACGAACGCAACGAGAATTTGCGACAGAATATCCTTTAACGATGACGAGGGGACCTTGTCGCGGTATAGAAGGAGGTTGAAAACAATGCGCCAGAGCGTGACTTTAAAGGTGATATAATTTATACTTTCTTATTGTATACATACAATTTTTTGTGCAGTCAGTGTCGTTTATCTTGACTGGTTTTCCCCTTTTATTTTAACCATACATATATGTATGTACTCCACAAACAAGGCTTTTTAGTGCGTATCATTACTCAATATAGAATGAAGAGTCACTGAAGAGGTTGAGTATTATTCTTCTCATCCTTAAAGGATTTTATAGAAATTGAAGTTCTCTTTTTTTTGTGAAGGACGCGGAGGATGTGAAATTCTGAATGTTTTATTATTCAATTTATTTTATCGACGCAGACATGATCATGTGTCAAGTGAATTTTAAAGTGCTGCGGTTGCACATTTACACACATAAATTAGTTGAATTGGATACATCCGAAACCACTTTTGAAAAAAAATCGATTTTGATTTTTTCAATGTGTAAATAAATTTGACTGAAATTGCATAATAATGGAATTTGTCAGAATAATGTTTATGGACCGTAATTTCTCCTTTTTTTAAATAATAATTTTGCATACATGGTTGCATTCCAGAGTTAAACGATTTTTAAAGCAAGTAGATTCATATAACTTGTAACAAAAGGGTTTTTCTGAGCACATACATTGTATAGTGTTTGATCACTTTGTATTGTATCTATGTTTACAATACTGGCTCAAACTGATAAGAAACGCATGGTGCGTTCACAGATCTCACTGAATTGATCCTTCAGTCAGTGGTTGATCTTTGATCAGTGTGGTGGAGTAAAGCAAGAGTTTGTTCTAGTGTTTAGATTTGTGGTTTTTGTGAACTATGCATTGAAGGTAAGTGTTGTTTATGCGTGTGTCTGTATTTGTTTTGAGTTATTAAAGGATGACCAAGCCTTTTTGTTATTTAATGTTCATATTATCTGTGTTATGTTTACCGTTTGAGACGCCTCTACAGAATCCGGAGATGGAACTCCTCTCCTGGGTAGAAGGCCTTGAAATTAGAATCTGCAGGATCCGGAGATTTAACTCCTCTCCTGGGTAGATTTCTGCTAAATATTGGCCCAACCTCTACAGAATCCGGAGATGGAGGTAATCTCCTGGGTAGGCTGTGGGCAATATGAGGGATGGATCTCCGCCCATGGTTGAGTTTGTGAGATAGATATGGAACTCCTTCTATCTGTTATTGTTATTGTTTTGGTCTTGGTCATCCTCTTTCATGTGCATGTGTACTTATGTGTCACCTTTTAAATATTTTCAGATCCGACTAGACCCCACAATGCCGTAAGCTCCGCCGCCGACTGTCCTGACCAAAAGAAAAGAAATAAGACAGAGTTTTCAGGTCTTCTTTTTTAAATATTTCCTCTATCTTGTACAAACTTAAATTTCTTAGCAATTGCTAATAATTTTTTTTTTCACTAAAAAAAATGCAGATCTTATCCAAATCATCATTACTGTACTTCTCCAAACTAAAGAAATCAGATAAGATCTGCCTGGCTATCTCATACTATCTCCAATCAATATTTGACGATCGATCCACTCCAATCCTTCTCTTATCCATTTTCAAGTCAATCGATATCAAATGAATTTCGTGCCTAATTACAATTCAATTGAAGTCAAAACAAACTCATAAAATGTCCATACACATAAGACCATAACAACTTCAGCGCAACAGTGAAAGAAATTGCGTCTTCCGAGTAGTAAGAAGAAGCAGAAGAGAAGAGTCTTCGATAAATGGCCGTAGTGGAATTTATGAGGAGCTCTTGCAACAATTATTCCGATTCCATATTAGTAGAACCGTCGTAAATAAATTGCTTGGGGGAGTGTTAAGCAAATCGTCTCTTAAGTGCACTTGCACAAAACTTTTAACCATAGAACTTGTAGAGTTTGTATTAAATTTCAAAAATGGGTAAGCTATACACAAGAGAATAATTTAGTGGCTATAAGCAATGAAACCTAAAGCTAAACTTTTGAAAATATGAATCCGCATCCGCATCCGCAGTCTATATTTAGATCTGAATGTATTTAGTGTATCTGCAATTAATGCATAGACGAGTTCAAGCCCATATAAAAATATTTAGAGAAGATTCACAAAGAGAACCATCCAAATGTTTGTGCGAAATTGCGATGGGGGTCAATGATGTTATGGCGGCCGACCGGCGCGGCGGCAATCAATCGAGATCGCTCTCGTGCCAAACGCAAGTACCATTTGAAATTTTTGAATCACAAATCGACTCCATTAAATCAAAATCAATTCAATAAAATTATAATGGGATTTAAATAAGAACACACCATTGCTGTTTAGGAGATGGTATGCATAGCAGCAGACGCGCAGATTCAATTGTTTTGATGGTAATATTTGGAGACGTTTTGGTGTACAGTAGAGATCCGATATACCGGATCGTTCGATCCGATGTCAAATTTTATGAAAATGTAAACAACATTATGCACAAACCCATGGTTCATGGTCCAGATTATCGGGGATTTTTTTTTTATCATATTATGCTAAAGAGCTAAGAAATAAAATCGTCTCAAAGACTTTTGTCGTATATAATGCACTTTTGTTTTAAACTTAGTTTCGTGCGCCAATTAATCTTTGCATTAAGTATTTGATTAAATATAAAAGCTACTTACAGTACAATATGTTTTGTTTGCCCAAAAGAATTGTTTTTTCCTTTTTTTTGTAATGTTTTTACCTGGAAAGAAAACATTACTTCTAACAGTTTTTATACGTTAAGTGTAGAAAACTAGGGTTAATTTTAGCTCGAATTCAATACAATTCAATTCACACTGCCCCTTAAGATCTGTAATTGGTAAAATCTATTCAAAGTATGTCGAAATCGAGCCAAAAATTACTAAAACTATTAGAAATAATGCTAGAATAAAATGATGTAAAAAAGATATGATCGTAAGACTATGCGCCAATTTTAAAAAGAATCGTACAAGCACCTCACCTTGGCAGAAGTTTGAGAAAATTGAGATGGAAAAAAAATGTTTTTGGGTCAAATCACGCAAATTTGACTTCGAAATTCTGTAAAAACCAAACCTCTTATCCGATTTTAGTGTGGTTAGTTTTATTTTACAAGTAAATTTGTTGGCTGTAATAATAATTTTTTTTCACTATTCTAGCTGGTTCAGCTTTGGAGATATTAAGCTTTAAGTCGTGCAAGAAAATTATTTTTTCAAAAATCTTTAAATGCCTGTGGCAGCGAAAGGGTTAAGCTGAGTTCCGCACAACTTTTTTGCTGGAAATCAACTGAGGAATCATAATCCGCCAGTTTCCAGACACCCTGTATATTTTTTTTAAAGAAATTCCATCGTGCTTGAGCGATATTTAAAACATAATAAAAAAAAAATAGTTTGCAATATCATATTTGAAAAACCAGACCGAGTCTAATTTCGGGCGCGGCCGAAATTTCAATACCCTTTGCTCCCCTCGGACTAAAAGTTTTTTCGGGCTTACCTATGACTTGTATTTCATCCCCCCCCCACACATTCTTTTCCTTCCGTCTTCACAAAACTTCCGTTGCGTCGACAAAACAATATTTGTGTGGGGTTTGGTTGCAATAAGTGGGTAAATGAAAATATTTATTCCGAAAACTTTATTGGGGGATGCGGGAGCATGGCTACACAGTACGATTCCATTTGCTTTGACCTTTCAGTTGCTTTGATAAAGACGCATTAATTCAAGGTTTTATGAAATTGGTGTAAAAAATGTTTCTGAGAAGAACCAAAATGGGGGGTTGGGTTTGTATGGCAGCCCCATGACCCCATGGTCCGATTTGACCCATTCTGATATATGTTTTGTGTCATCAATTGAAATACATTTGTGTGAAATTTGGTTGAAATTGATGCACAAATAAAAAAGTTTTTCTTAGAAGAACCTAATTTGTGGGGTTGGGTTTGTATGGCAGCCCAATGACCCCAGGGTCCGATTTGATCCAATCTTACATATGTTTTGTGTCATCAATAGAAATACATTTTTTTTAAATTTGGTTGAAATTGGTGCACAATTAAAAAAGTTTTTCTTAGAAGAACCTAATTTGGGGAGTTGGGTATGTATGACAGCCCCATGACCCCATTGTCCGATTTTACCGATTCAAAGATACAAACTGCCTGCAGCAAAAAGAAGCATTTGTGCAAAATTTCAGCTTCATAGCTTTTAAATTGGCCGAGTAAAACGCGTCGCAACAGACAGACAGACGGACAGACTGACATCGCCCAATCGACTCATCTCGTCATGCTGATCATATATGTTTACTTTTTATATGGTCGGAGATGATTTCTTCAATGCGTTACAAACTTCATGACAACGTTAATATACCCTTTCACTCTATGAGCGAAGGGTATAAAAAGGTAACGTAAACTGCATGCGAAAATATACTCCAGAAAATTTTGTCACTACCATGTCACCTCGGAAAAATATAGCGAAAAGCTGGATTTTCGAGCCTTCCTTTTGACGTTCTAAACAAGACTTCAAAGGTCCTTATGTGTGACGTGTCTCGCTAACGGCTCTACAGATACAGAAGGACAGGACCCTACAATAATGTTTTTTTTTTATATGTGAAATTCACGATAATGATACAACATAACGTCATACGAAACTTGTAGCCCCTGGTCACTTTTGGCTTTTCTTACGGTGCCAGACAATCAGATTTTGTTTTCAACAAAGTTTTATGAAAATCTATTAAACATTTTATTATGACCAAAATTGGCTTACCCGGTACATTTCTACAGAATTTGGAATTTGTTTACGCGAGATGAGATGTGATGAATTTGATTTGAAACAATTGCAGAAGAGCAGGGATTTCCAATTGCATATTTATTGGCGGTGTTATTTTTATTTTGAAAAAGTTTAATGATGAAAACGGACACCAATCCTGATTTGTAAGTCTTTGTTGTTCTCGGCTTTTTTCTCGCATTTGTTTTAATGTGTATCTAAAAATATGTGGATTTTACCAAGCCTCATGTCATGTCTAAATAATAAGTTAACCGAGATGTACTTACCCCAAGTTTAGTTGGTATACAGAATGAAGTGGCGACAAAATCCCAAATTCAAAAAAAAGGCTGAGTTGTCGGGTCGGTTAAACGAATGTTTGGATAATTGACGTTCGGATAGTCGACTCGCTACTGTACTCATAAACCTTTTATAGGATACAGAATGCATTTTCTGGACATTTCAATTAAGCAGTCCAGAAAATTTATAGATGTTTGCACATACTTGTACAAACATTCCATGGTACTTACACTTGAATCAAATGTTCTTGCATGAGTTGCGGTACACTGAGAGAAAAAACACATTCTGAAATCAATCATGTTTATTCCTAATGGGTGAAACTACACGGGGAACAAAAACGCGAGAACAAAACCGGTTTTTATATAAAAATTGAAGTTTTAGGGGGATAAAATTCTTAGGGGGAAGATATAAAAACCTTGGAGGCATTTGGGGGTTTATTTCCTAACACAAATCAGTATATTCCATTAAAAGTTGCGTCTGTGGCAGTCTCTTTAAATAATTAAATTTGCCGGTTGCCGCTAAAAATGAAAATTGTTTCCTTGCTCAGGAGTTTGTTGGAAAAATGCCCAAAATTTGGTGGAAAAATCATCTCGATGTGAAATGATCAAGCTAGTTCTTGCATTTTGAAAAGATGGTCCTGGATGAATCAAACTTCGAAAATAAGTTTCATGCTTTCGATACTTTCGATACTGCGGTTTACTCAAGTCTGGAGACAGTGTTATTTGGCCCAGACCAGGTTTTGAGTTTGACACCCCTGACCTACGAGTAGCGTCACTATTCAAAACGCTGAGCGCAAGCCCCTTCGCTCCTCCTGTAGATAAGCCGTCTTGATGCTGTGTTATTAATCTATCTCTTAATTTCACGCGTTGAGCAGTGGTGTATCAAAAATCAGGGGTTCATGCATTTTTCTCATTCTTTTAGTTTTCTGAAAACCCGGGCCCTTAAAGACGAATGCTTAAAGCCAAGGGTGGATTGCTAACCGAAAGCAGCAGAGTGTGTAAATTACATTTCCATCTTGTGTTTATTTTACCATTATACAAACGAAATGCGCTTGTAGCGAATGCAAATTGTTGATTGTAGTGGGGCGTGAACCACGGGGGTTTGCAGCATTGAAGGTAGCTGAAAGGGGGTGGGGGAGACTATGCCTAACGATCAAGGTCCATCGTGCTAAGAAAGGAGTTGAGTTTGCTACTTGAAGCCGAAGCAATATCGAATGTCAATCGAATCTATAGAAAACAATGGCAACAATATTGTTTCATTTTAATCGAAATTTGTTTTATAAAAAATTGCAACGCATTTAATATTTTAGGCATTCAATAGTTAGGTTGTGCTATTTTAGGTCCCGATAAACATTAATAATACAATAGAAAGCAAATTTTAACCCTCGTAAATAAATATCTTCGTTTTGACGACGCCAATGAGCGGGAAAAAGTTCGAAATATTGCTATTACATTCCCCTGTACTTCGCCCCAGGATAAAAATCGATCACTCTCAGGTCGATTCTCGTTTCCTTGTTTACTTTTTTTTAAAGTTTATTAGTAAAAAAGAAATACCAGAGAGTTTCAACAATATCGTCATTCTTAATACATATACGAAAGGCGGGGTTAAAATAACTTCTAGACAACTTTTAACAATGTAACTTCAAAATCATGTTTCAAAAAGGAGTTATTTTAAGCGTGTTTTTTATTAATGTCACTCGTTTTTACCTCAGTGTATATAAGAAAAATTCTATACAAGACAAAAATATGCAGCGAAGACTTCCTCTTCTTGAACAATATAAGCCAAGATGCAAAATAATACACCAAGAATAAGAACGGAAAATTCTTAAAACAACATTATCAGGTAATGACCCTATTGTTATGCGCAGCGACAACAATTTATTGTTTGCAGCTCCACTGCAATTTGTGCAAATTTGACACAGTTTACAAACAGCAGAGACGACGGGCGGCTTAACTTTAAAGCACCGCACAATAATATTTAAATGTATGGGACTGAATTTTCTGTTTGCCCAACATTTTGCAGATTATTGCATCTTATACTCGCATTATGGAGTGATTATAGAAAAGTGGTACGCCAAGTACAAATGGAAAATTTGTATTCATTTAAATGAATTTATTTACATAAGATGGTGAATTCAGTCAAATTGTAGAAATTTAGAATTGTATTATATTTACTATGAGAATGACATCCATTTTTCCAGACGATCTAAATTCATCATCATCAATAATGTGGCACAATAGCCCGACGTCGGGCTTTGACTACCCTAAATTTATCGTTAAATTACAGGCAATAACATTGTCTTCTTAAAATGTATACGTAGCTCCCATAAATCCTTGACTTGACCACATCAATTTCCTGCATTGTCGTCGTTCGTTTTGAAGTCAAAACATAATAAAACAAAGGAAATTCGCTTCTATCATCAACAAACATACAAAACAGATTTAACGACTTTTCCTTTCCAGAGAACGAATTGTATAAATTGGGAAAATTTCCAATTTTTCCGAAAAGCTCATTCATTCATTTTTAAAGAAAATTCGGGATGTGGTCGTCATTGTGTCCAATGTCCATCATAAGTTGTACAGATGTCCGGAGAATGTTTCAAAAATAAGCTGAAATATCCTCAGTGACTAGACGTATATCTGCTGCGGTCAGATCCAAGGGAAGGACGCGCATTTCTCCCGGAACATTGCAAATCGCAGCTGCAGTATTAGTTGTTGCCGATTTTGGGGAAAACGCCCAGGGAAATACGAGAGCGACTAAAAGTTATTTTCCAAATTTTTGTTGGCATTCTGCCAAATTTGTCGTCGCTAAATGTGTCGTAATTGATAGTTTAGTGAAGGCTGTGTTTGGATGCAGGACGACGACAAGGACACGGGATACGCTTGTGCTGAATTTAATTCGAGAATATTTATTATTGTAGAAATTTCACTATATTATCACTTTTGTGTCCAAAAGTCTGCGGGAGAGGCAAACGTTCTCCGTTGACTTAATGACCTAGTTTTGGCTTTAATTTGAAGTTTTCTAGTTCTGTATGTTTCCATTTCATATAAGAACCAGCCGAGGGCGTTTTTCTTGATGATTTTTCTTCATTTTATTTTTTTTTTCAATTTATGTCACTCAAGGGACATGAATTTTGTATATGTAGTCCCTGAACCCCATGGGCGACGACGACGACGATGATGATGACGTGCCATTCTGTCTACTGTATCCAAAAGACAGAATTGGAATGAACAACGACTACCACGAACACGACTAAACGTAGGTATACATAATGTCGAGTTTAACTTTCAGATTTCAAGTCGAAATCCTACGCACGAAATTCTGGCAAAGATTATGCAATCAGTGGCTCAATGAATGATGACGGCATAAGTATGTAGAGGCGAAATGATAAATGGCGTTGGAAATGGTGTGCTAGTTGCAACGAAAGTATAGTGCGCGAGGATCCAACATATTCAGTGATTTTAAACCGATTTAAATTTTAAAGAAGAGATTATAATTTTTATGAATGGTCACAGGATACGAATGGGTGGCAAATAATTCGCCAAAGTGTTACATTTCAAATAGCACGGATGGAAATCGTGTGATTTGAATTTTGGACTAATTTGACAATCGTCGTCTTTCAAATAAGAAATTCAGCATGATGCACAATTGGTCGAAGAAAGTGGGCGAACTGCCAACTGTTCATTTGAGCGACTTTTATTTAAATTGATATTTTTTTTTTTTGTACAACCATACCACTCCCCAGACTATTTGATTTTCTCAATTGAACGTAAAATTTGTGCACTTTCTATATGCTTTATTAGCAATCAAAAGATGTTTCGGTCTTTGTTAGTGCCAACAACACGCATGTGAGCACTTCAAACCTTTCGCTTAACCAAATTAGCACCTTTTCCGCTATCTATCGACATTTCTTCTTGCAATAATATGATAATTCGATTCATTAGCATGCTCCTGTGAGTGCTTCGTCAACCATTAAATGACTACGTTCGTAGGGTTGGGTTGGGTTTGGCGTCGAGTCTTTTCAGTTTGACCTTATCTTATCGTTGCAAGACGACATTACACAACACACAGCTTTCATGTCACGTGTCTATAATGCAGACATTATTCAAATACGCTGTTGGTGAAATATCAATTGTGGTGCGCTGTCTTGGATAAAACACAAATGAAAATGACAACTGAAATTTATCACGTTGCACCGACAAACAGTTTGAGCCATAGATATACTCCGCCCCTCACTGAAGGTACCTTACCTATAAAGCATTCAAGGGATTGTCATAGGGTAAGTACTTAAAAAATGTATTTCCTGCATGTTTTTAGAACTTTCGTATGCAAATGGGCAAGACACGGGTATCTCGTGTATTATGTCTTTCGAAATTAGACAAGAATGCATCTGCCTCTTCTATATGTTGTTAACACACACAATAAGTATTAGATAACACACGGTAGTCACAAAGCTATGTACGTGCCAGCTAAGGGCATGTACTCGCGCCAAGACAATGTGCCCAGAATGGGTTGAATTTAATTGTGTCGTTGGTTCGTTCTCATATGCATTCTTAAAATAGCGACGTACTACCAGATAGACAAATTTAAAATGGGTCAGAAAATTAAAATTTATGTCGTTATAATCTTGAATGAAAATGGTTAGGTTACGAAACTATATTCTTGAGGTTAAGGCCCAGAGACCTACTTATTTTCTTTGAGCACTTGCCTTGCAGTAAATATACGGAGGACGTGATATACGAGCACGGTATGCAACTCTTGCATCTTATCTATAAAAATCTTACACTGCTCATACGATGACAAATTTATGGAAATTTATTCCAGTTCTTCTTGCATAATTTTCGTCATGATTCTGTGCCATATGCATATATGGGAAGGAAAGGGCTGACTTCTTTCTAAGCCTCTGCATTCGGTGGCGCAACCATATTTGGTATTCCACGAGTATACCTACAGGAAGAAACGTGTGTGACAAAAATGTCAACGTACGGCATGACGTTTACGGCGATAAAAAGAAAACTTCCGTAGATTGTTTGCAAAGTAGCTGTGGAGTTGGACAGCCGTTTTTTTAGAATTGAAGAAATTTATGAGTTTGGATTTTGCAATAGGTTTGCTGGTAAAATCTGACGTTTTGACTATGACGTTTTGACTATGACGTGACCCTTATTCTAATTTAATATGTATGTGTATGTAACTGTAAATACAAGCATCACAGTCGGGAACCTCAATATCGAGTATGTAGACAACTTCAACTACATGGGTTGTAATTTATCAAAGGACGCCAACGAAACCGACGAAATTAAGCGACGGATACAACTAGCAAATGAGACATATTTCTCGGTCCTCCCAATTATTAACTCGAAGCATGCGCACAGGAACACGAAGCTCCGCGTGTATAAAACGATCATCCGAAACATCGACCCTCACTCAAGCCTCCGAAATTTTGCTGGGCAAAGGTCCTTCGAGCGAGGTTGTGTGGACGACCGAGAGCTCGCTGGGAGAACTCTGTAGGTGAAGACGCCCACCAGCTGCTGGGCTTCCGAAATTGGAGATCAACGATTCAGGGCAAAGCCCGACATCGGGCTATCGTGCCACATTGGTGATGAGATGATGTAACTGTTGGTACATGTGGGACCACTTGCAAACCATTTGACTCTGTATACAGAGGATATCTAAATAAAAGTTCCAGGCCACCAAACTAGGAAAATGGGTATTTCATCTCATCCTCTACATTTTCCTAGACTTCTTTTTTTGAGGGAACTGGGATATAGAAACACGCTTAATTTTGGTTTGAAGTAAGTTTTAAAGTAAGGTTTTTTTACACTTAACTGATTAAAAGCTCCTCAGGACAGTTTATTCAACATAAAAATCGAATCAAAATGTTTAAAGCCGATTAAATTGTAAATAGCCCCTGGGATTGATGGAATTCCGTCTGAATTCTTGAAAGCGGATATTATCGCTTCAGCGGATATTCTCCTTCCCTTAATCCAAGAGTGTTGGGAAACCGAAACTCTTCCCAGTGAGTGGAAAAAGGGCGTAATTATTAAGATTCCGAAGAAAGGTGACCTGAAGAATTTCAATAATTGGCGTGGGATCTGCCTACTTCTTGCTGTTTCCAAGCTGATGGCTAAGATTGTTTTAGGACGAATCAAGGACAAAATCGATGACACATTGAATGATGAACAAGCTGGCTTTCGCGAAGGGTATTCCTGTAGCGACCACATTAACACCCTCCGTATTATCATCGAGCAATCCGCGGAATGGAGATCCCCATTACATCTCATGTTCATCGATTTTGAGAAAGCCTTCGATAGCGTTGATCGTCTCTACATCTGGAATGCCTTACGGAGACGAAATATCCCAGATAAGATAATCTCCATCATCAAGGAATCCTACAATGAAGCCCAATGTCACGTCCTGCATAAGGGCAAGCTTTCAGATCCTTTTGAGGTGCACAGTGGAGTGAGGCAAGGCTGCATTTTGTCACCTATTCTCTTCCTTGTTGCCATTAGTGATGTACTCGGCTCCGCACTCCAATTACATCGTAACAAAGGTATCAGATGGAAATTGTTCGATCACCTTCAACATCTTGACTACGCTGACGACATTTGCCTTCTATCAACAAACACGGATGATGTCGCTCAAATGACAGAAGCTCTAAATTGCGCGAGTCGTAATGCGGGGCTGAAAATCAATGCTGCCAAGACTAAGTTCTTGAGCACATATCCAGGTGGGCAAAGCGAAATTTGTATTTCAGGACAGGCAGTCGAAAATGTTGATGAGCTTTGCTATCTCGGAAGTGTAGTTACAGCAGATGGTGGCGCGGATGCTGATGTAAAATCACGGGTAAACAAGGCTAGGCGGCTTTCTTCAATTTAACCCCTTTCTAGTTAAACAACAATATTTCCAGACGCACCAAAATACGTCTCTTCAATTCTAATGTGAAATCCATTCTGCTATATGGTTGTTCAACCTGAAAGGTGACTAAAGAGATCACTGATAAGTTGCAAACTTTTGTTAATCAGTGTCTCCGGCGCATCCTAAATATTCGTTGGCCGCAGATCATTTCGAACGAGGATCTCCTTACTATAACTGGCCAGGAAAGGATAGGCACTTCGATCAAAAGACTTAAGTGGCAATGGATAGGTCACACCTTGCGAAGAGGGCCCAAAAACGTCGCAAAAAAGGCTCTAAACTGGAATCCACAGGACTCCGGAGCAAGACGCCGTGTTGGGCGGCCAAGGAACACATGGAGAAGATCGGTAACTAGCGAAGCGAAAACGCTAAATCTTACATGGTCGCAGCTAGCGCCGTTGGCGCAAAACAGAACGAGGTGGAGAGTAGGCGTGGTTAATGCCCTATGCCCCACAAGGGGTTGACAGGAACTAGAGAGAGAGCTAATTGTGAAAATCTTGACTTATCGTTCCATTCTATACACCAACTGCGGTGCATGTCTGTAGTATTTATGGCATGGCAACTTGCCAGCTCTATGGGAACTATGCGGAACTTTGTCTGTTTGGAGGAGAAGAGCCCCAGCGGGAGAAATATCGAGTTATTCAATTTCGGAAATGTCACATTGGAATTTTTGCATCAGGACCTCTAAGCGTCTATAGCTCAGTAGGTAGAGTTGCTGACCTTGTGACTGAAGGTCGGAGGTTCGAATCCCGATTGGGACGAAACTTTTTTCCCTCATTTTCCTCAATTTTTGGTATTTTTTCCCAAAGTTTTGTGGTTTCGTACAGATAGACACACTCATCAGGTCTTGTGTCTGTTGTCTATCTGTGCACAAGACGACCACTTGAATTTTAGCGGGAGAATTATGGATATTTTTGAGAGAGAGAGAGAGAAATTGTAAATAATTGATCCAAAACTGAAGAAGCACCACTACTTAAAAAAGAGCCTGACAAACACCAGTAACTCAAATTGTGGCAGGTGACTGCAATAGCAATAAAAATAAGTTGCAACGAAAACCTAATTTCTAGATATCAATGGGTACAAAACCATTATTTCCTAGATGTTCTCTAATATAGAAGAGTATCATACCCCCTTTCCCTAGATTGGGCAAAATTGGCCAAAGATGTTTTCGGTACCCATAAGAAAGAGACAGAAGCTTATAACTATGATCTAACGGGCTTAGACAATCTAAACTGTTCATAGCAGGATATTCCCACAAATGAACAGCTGAGCTGCTTCAGCTAAACAGAGCTAAAATACGTATCATCATTCTCACATTCTCACATGCCACTCCTGCCTGAGATCACATTCACGCACAATAAGGCTTGTGCAAGACGCAAGCTGTCGATTCTGCAAAGAAGACGACAAGACCTCTTTCCATGTCCTGTGCGATGCTCTGGCCCAGCGCCGCTGATCATAATTCGGAGTGGCCAATCCAGAGACGGACGACAAAGCTTCGACGTCTATAAGCGATCTCAACTCGTTTCTCAGCACGATCAAACTTGATTGTCAGGCATAGTCCTGCCCATCCGCGACTAGGGCGATAGCACAATAGGCCCAATGACTTCAGTGATGCGCATCCCTTCGGGTTCACGCCGCTCTACAATCTAATCTAACGGGCACATTTTCCAAAATTATCGAAGAAATGCTTGTGAAAAAACGCTCCAAGAATTCATCACACTTTGGATCCCATCAACGTCCACGCAAGCAACCAAATTTTTATGTAACCACATTTATTCACCTGAACTATAGATTCCGCGCTGAGGCATTTAGTTCAGTGGTAACCTTCGTTTGGATTTCGTAGAGTATGTCGGGAGTTTCCGCTTGTCCCGTCTCATTTTAATGTTGTCCTTGCCCTTTCCGCAAGCGTTTGTAAACCCATACAAAACGACGACCTCAATTCAACGACATGCATGAGTACCTTCTTCGGAAGCCTATCGGGAGACATGGCGGCAACTTTAGTAAGGTATCGTAAGTGCGTTTTCAGCGTTTTAGTACAGAGCGGCAGTAGACCAGTTTTTTTTAAATACACTGAACCAAAAGTTGTCGTAAATGCTATGAAAAATCAAATCAACGAAAAACTTCATTAAAAAACCTCCAGTGTTCTTGCCGGTCACTTCAATGAAACTAGTTTCGTTACGTAACGAAAACATTCATTATTTCGTGTAAAGTCTTTCGTTGATATTAAAGCGGAAATTTTCGTACAGTTGAGGAACGCGATTCTCCATTTGAAGAAATGATTCTTCAAAGCAAATATTCGGTTTCGTTATTTTTTTTTTAATACAAAAACGAGACCGAGGCTAATTTCGGGCGCGGCTGAAATCTGAATACCCGTCACATTTGAATGAAACTTAAGCTTCTTTTGTGTTAAAAATTTCTACCGCAGCCCTTTGACGTGTTTCGATTCCATCTGTTCCTGGATGCGTTGGGGTTAGTCTAAAACTATAACAAGAGTGGTGTTAATAAAACCCCAATCCGGTGTTGCATGGAGTCCGCCCTCGACTGGTGTTTATTTCATTTCATAAGATCGGGGTTAAATTTATTACCCCAGAAAGGAAATATTTTATTATTCGAAAAAATTATTAATTGTTTTCCGGTTGATGTTTTTCAAAAACCGTAATTGGGAGTCTCTAAATTTCCTTTTTGGAGTAAAAAATGGTGCGTTCACTTAACCGTTTATAGGCTACTTCGAGTCAACGTTACATTGCATATAGAGGAGTGTGTATATAATGTGGCAACCACTAAGTATATATTTCCTGGACCACGAAGAGATTCGATCTCCGGACCTCTAGAGCAGCGCTTCCCAAACGGGGTTCCGCGGAACCCTGGGGCTCCGCGATACCAGCTTAGGGGTTCCGAGAAAAATTGTGAAAATATGATGTTCTGAAAATTGCAATAATACTGTAAACACAAACAAATTCTGAAATTATTGCCATTAACTGTATTTGGCTGTTTTTAAGGAATTTGTGTATACTAAATATATAAAATCCACATCCACATGACGTTTGACGTTTATCATAGCAAACACGCAAAATTTTTCGCTAATATTAAATTTCTAATTTTTTTATCAAATTCATAAGATTTAATATTAAATTCATAATTTTATGATTCATTTGCTCGTTCACTTCATCTGTAAAAGTGGTTTCGCGGATTGGTGTAGTGATAAATCATAAATTTGTTCGAAAAGTGTTTAGTGGTTTGCATTTTTTACCTGCCGCTCGGACGGTCTTTGTTCTTTGTTTTCATTTGGTCCAGTAGTTTTTTCAACTCGGCTTAACTGAGTTATCTGGGCATACATTTTCGTACTAGCATATAGCGCAGTGGTAGCGTGTACGACTCACGCCCGTGAAGTCCTGTGTTCGAATCCCACTTTTTGCAAATTTTTTTCTTTTTGCTTTTTTTTCTCTTTTTATTAATTTATTAGTTTAGTTCTTGTATTAAAATGAATTGTGTTTGCGAGCAATTTTACAAAGTCCAAATTGACGGTCTATCTCAGCTCGTTTCGTCGTTGCAGAGCCAACTTAGCAAGCTGAGATCCCTTATGAAATCTGTAAATTGTTGTGAAAAGAATTCCGAAGCATTGCGAGATAAAAATGTAAATTTAAAAAATAAAAAGAGTAATATAGGGAAAGACACTAAGAAAAAAACTAAAAATATTATTTCAATATCTTCTGAGCAATCTTTCGTTAGCCATGAAGCGGGGACTTCCACTGTTATTTCAGATTCATCTTCTACAATTCCTTCCAACGTTGACAAAAATCAATCTCCGATTGATAAATTTGTCACAGTTCGTAAGAAAGGGAAACATATTAAAAAACCTTCTCCTGTTGGTGATGTTATTCCCAAAAAGAGTGATAATAATAATAGGCGACACAAAAGAATCTTCGGTATCGATCAAGCTAATGATTCTCTTCGAAGTGTCCCCAGTTTCAAGGTATTCCATGTTTCTAAGCTGCATGCTTCGGTAAAAGCAGACGATTTAAAGGAATATGTAATGAAAAAGCTTAATTTAACAGATGACAGCTTTCTTTCGGTTTATCCTCTGATAAAAAAAGATTGTGATATTTCCAAATTAGTTTCAATCAGTTTTGGTTTGAAACTTCCTCATGAATATTCTAAGCAAGTGTTTTGTGCCAACTTCTGGCCCAAGGGCGTCAACATATCACCCTTCAAATTTTCAAAAAACGACAAACGCCAAAACAGTGTCCAGCAGAACACATAATTTCCAATTCATTTTTCTCGGTCTATTATCAAAATGTTGGCGGTCTTCGTTCAAGAACAAATGACTTTTACCTTGCAGCTTCACAAGAAGATTATGCTGCCATTTGCTTAACCGAGACTTGGCTTCACACAAACATTACAAATGAAGAACTTTTCATAAGAGACTATGATGTCTATCGTCGCGACCGTTATGAGGCTTCGACTAAGAGAGGAGGTGGTGTTTTGGTAGCTATCAAAACAACATTCCCATCTCATGAAGTTGAGCTTTTTCATAAGGACGTGGAACAGATATGTGTTTCTATCAATGTTTCTCGCAGCGAAAAAGTATATATTTTTAATAGCTATTTACCACCTTTGAGTTCAGTTGATGTTTATAACAAACATGTAGATAATATCTCCAAGCTATTTGCATCTTTTGAGGAAAAAGACAAATTGATTGTTGTTGGGGATTTCAATCTTGGTAATATAAGTTGGTACTGGAACGACGACGAGAAAAAAAATCTGCCGCGTGATTTACATCTTGAGTGTGAATCTGTTCTAACAGATTGTTTGTTTGCAATGGATTTGATGCAAATGAATCTTGTTAAAAATTCGATTGGTAGAATTTTAGATCTAATATTTGTTAGTACTTGCTTGAATGCTTCTGTAATTAAAGTAGATAAACCAATTTTGCCCAATTCAATCCATCACAGTGCTCTTCTTCTTGAGTTTGTTTTTTATGATTACATTGAAGAAGAGCCCGAAGTTATTCGTACTAGAAATTTTCAAAAAGCCCAATTTGAAAAACTAAATTCAACATTTTTTAATATGGATTGGGCTCCAGTTATATCGAATAGTAATCTTATTGAAAGTTATACAATTTTTAATTCAATTTTAAATAAATCTATTCGCAAGTACGTTCCTTTAAAAAAGAACAAAATAAAAGCAAAAAATCCTTGGGCTACCAAAGAATTGTTCAAACTTAAGAGAGCAAAAAATAAGGCCCATAAATTATACAAGAAGTCATCCTCTCTTGCCAATAAAGAAAATTTCTTTAGATTGAGAAGAGAGTATGAATTAATGAATAAAAATCTTTACAAACAGTATATTGCGAGAGCTGAAAATAATATAAAGAATGACAGTAAGACATTTTGGAATTTTATAAACAGCAAGCGTAAGAATACGGGAATCCCAAAAAATTTAGAATTCAATGGCAATTTTTACAAAGATGTTCAATCGGTTTGTGACGGATTTGCTAGATTTTTCAGTTCAGTTTACAAAGTGCCAGACTCCGTTTCATCAGAAATGAATGCTAACATCAATGGAAGTCAGAGTGCATTGGTCCCTCGGATAGCTCAGGAGGACCTTACGAGTGCTCTTGAGATTTCTGAGGATGACCTATTGAATGCTATGCGTGATCTTGATGTTAGTATTCAGGCCGGACCTGATGGCATTCCTAATATATTTTTGAAGAATTGCATGCAATCGTTATGTCGTCCTTTAGCCTTTATTTTTAATTTGTCCTTGACTTCAGGTGTTTTTCTTGATGAATGGAAAGTTTCATACATAACGCCTGTTCACAAAAAGGGTCCGAAGCATCTTATTGATAACTATAGACCCATAGCTAAAATATCTGCAATACCGAAGTTGTTTGAAATGCTTATTAAAAATAAAATAGATGTTTTAATTAGCCGTTTGATATCGCCATGTCAACATGGATTCCTGAAAGGAAAATCAACTTCAACAAATTTGGTATCATTTACTAAATTTGTTGCTGATGGTATTGAGCAGGGAATGCAGGTTGATGTAGTATATACCGATTTTTCGAAGGCTTTTGATAGAGTAGATCATAATATTTTACTTAAAAAACTAGAACATTTAGGAATACAGTCAATTTTTCTAAGCTGGGTGAGATCCTATTTAACGGATAGGACTCAGTTGGTGAAGTTAAATGGCTGTACATCTCGCTCTGTTATAAAGTGTTCATCAGGGGTTCCGCAAGGAAGCCATTTAGGACCACTTTTCTTTTTAGTTTTCATAAACGATATCATCCAAAATTTTAAATTCGTGCGTGTATGGCAGTATGCCGATGATATGAAAATCGCTATGAAAATACGCAACATTGATGATTGCCTTAAGTTGCAATCCGATTTAGAAAAGCTGCAATTTTGGTGCCGCGATAATAATTTAAATTTAAATGTTAGTAAATGTAAAGTACTTAGCATATATAAATTGAAAACTCCGGTCTTCTTTGAGTACTCCTTAACAGGTAGTGTTCTTGAAAGGGTTGCCGAAATATCAGATCTTGGTGTAATTTTCGACCATGAGCTTTCATTTCGACAACACATTGATTACATTATTTCAAAAGCGAATAGTATGTTAGGATTTGTTAAACGTAATGCGCGCGAATTTAATGATGCTTTTACTTTAAAAATATTGTATGCAGCTTTCGTTCGTTCGCACCTGGAGTATTGTTCTATTGTGTGGAATCCGTTCTATAAGGTGCATATCGAGCGTATAGAAAGAATTCAACACAATTTTACACGGTTTGCCATTTATCAAATTGGCTGGCGTTTCAAGCCAGATTATAAAACTCGCTGTTCCTTATTGGGTTTACAAGCCTTAGATTATAGAAGAACATTTTTAAACGCTATGTTTATAAGAGACCTGTTTTGCTCTCATATTGTTTGTGAAGATATATTAAATAACTTTCAAGTCAGAAATATTCCTCACAATTTGCGGCGGAACAACCTTCTTGTTCAGCCTTATCATAGAGTAAACTATGGGCTTAATGAACCAATTACAAGGTCAATTATTCTTTATAATAGTTTGAAGGACTTAGTTAATTTTAATTGTACTAATAAACTAATGTTTAAAAGAAGTTATTTTGATAAATTTCCTTATTAATATATTTTGTTTTCAGTTTTTTTTTTACGATCTGCTAGAGTTTACACTCGATTGATTGATTAGTCACTTACGTACGGATAGTAAGTAAAGTGATGCCGAGAAGCCTAGTCCCGGGACAAAAGTTTCTGTGAGGCAAAAAAAAAGAAAAAAAAAAAAAAAAAAAAAGACATGATAGTACACCGACACACTATAGAAAACCCGTTGTGCATAGTTTACTTGCTCGTTCTGTTAGAGAGTTTCATGGCATACCTTCAGAACGAAAGTTGGAGCTGCATATTTGGGAGACATTTTTTATTTTTTCACGTCGGTCAATTCAAGGTAAGGACGAAAATATTTTGACGTTTGGGAACTGCTCTAGAGTACTAGCATCGTAGAGTGCCACTCAACCAAGTGAACCACAGAGCGTCCTGGCCGAACAATTGCCCTGATATGATAGAATTTCATCATAAAATGTCAATATGGAAATGCGAACATTCTCAATTGGTGTTTAAAAAACCCTAATGGGATAATTTATTGAAACTTGTTAACCATGTTCGTCTATTGCATTTTTTGTGTTTTTGGTATTGCTTATCTGGGAAATTAATTAGGATTAATATATTATTCACTAGTTGGAAATTATATATTCCAAAGACACCACTTGGTCACTTTTTTAAACCCCACACACATAGAGGATGATATTTTTCAATGACAAAACACCAACTAATGTTGAAATGCTACTTATCCAGGCATGGTGAATTTTTATACCGTCTTTGTTTTACTGTGCAGGAACACACTTGGATGTAGTTTGGTTAAGATTCAAAAGAAAAAGTTTTTCTTACAAGAATTAATATTTGGGGTTGGTTTGTATGACAGCCCTATGACGTAATGTTCCGATTCCATCCATTCCTAGATATGTTTTGAGGCTTTACTATAGGAACACATTCGGGTGAAATTTGGTAAAGATTGATTCACAAAGAAAAAAGTTTTTCATACAAGAACCTAATTTCCAGCGGTTGGTTGGTATGACGTAGTGTTCCGATTTCATTTGTTTCTAGATTTATTTGGTGGCTTCACTAAGAACACATTTGGGTGAACTTTGGTTAAAATTGATACATAAAGAAAAAAAGTTTTTCTTAGAAGAACCTAATTTCCAGGGGTTGGTTTGTATGACAGCCCTATGACGTAGTGTTCCGAATTCATCTGTTCCTAGATATTTTTTGAGGTTTTACTAGGAACACAGTTGGATGAAGTTTGGTTACGGTTGGGTAAAAAAGGAAAAAGTTTTTCTTAGAAGAACTTAATTTTCAATGGTTCGTTTGTATGGCAGCCCTGTTACGTAATGTTCCAATTCTAGCCGTTCCTAGATATGTTTTGAGGCTTTACTAGGAACACACTTGGGTGAATTTTGGTTAAGATTAGTACATAAGGAAAAAAGTTTTTCTTAGAAAAACCTAATTTTCAGGGGCAACCCCATGACCCCATGGTCCGATTCCATTCGTTCCGATATATATACCGCGTACACTAAAAAGAAACTTGTATACCAAATTTCAGCCCGATAGCTTTAAAACTGAGGGACTAGTTTGCGTTGCAACAGACGGACAGACAGACAGACAGACAGACAGACAGACGGACATCGCTCAATCGATTTCTATCGTTACACTGATCAATAATATATATACTTTATGTAGTCGGAGGTGCTTCCTTCTGTGCGTTGCAAACTTCATGACAAAGTTAATATACCCTTTCACATAGTGACGGGTATAAAAATGACGCAGCACAGCATTGAACCTAGACCTCTACAAGTGTAAGGGACGTTTCATTTGCCTCAATACGCTTTGAAAAGCATCATAAATTACCTGACTATAGTGGGATTCGATCCCGGGACCCTATGATTTGAAGATCTGCACCCTACCTACTACACCAACCAGACTACACGTGCTGAAGGTTTCTAAGATCCACATAAAGTATTTGTCAGATTTAAGAAAAGCTTTCATTAATGTTATGAACAATTCGTCAATATCGATATCATAAAAAATATACGTATCTTTGAATCAGAAAAACTTCCTGAATGTAACGTAAAGATTCTTCAACATGTTCCTTAATTTTAACGAAATTTTACGTTAAATTTACAACAAGGAAAATAATCATTAATTTTATGAAAGAAGTTTTTATTAACCTAATAAACGAATATTTTCTTCATGTCAATCGTCAATGTAAATATTCGTGATATTGTCGAAAAAAATATAAACGAATCAGATTTCTTTAATTTGACGAAATGTTTGCGTAAACCTTTAACCTACGTCTACCTTATCGTAACGAATAATTACGTTATGGCAATGAAAATAAGTCAACGAGTGCGATTCGTGGATAATAGGAAAGATAATTTTTTCAGTGTAGCATGTACTCTGGAGTGTTTTTGGAAAGGTGGAAGATACGCTTCAAGAAGTACCGCTGAAATTTCATTTTTGTCTAAATTATCTGGTAACTCCGCTAGCAAAACTACATGATGTGTATGGAAAGCTAGGTAACTCGTAAGGAGTTCTCGACCCACAGAAACGCTCCGTGCACGGGGTGCGCGATGCTACCCATCGATTTGACTCATATACTATCAAAGACCGTGCATGTGACGCAATTTTATGGTGAAATTTCCCTCCAGCGGGTAGGGTTCTAGGCGAACTCAATTCGGCCTCGAAACTGTCCGGCCGTCGGTAATAATCAAAATAATTTTTGGAAAAAAAAGTATGTGAGGTGTACGCAACTATCAACGCTTTATGGCTGCTAATTTTTACCAGTTTTTTATGAGAATCAATCAGTCGGATGGACGTAACGCGTGGACGGCCTGCAATGGGCGTTGTACATTGTATTCAAGAGTTGTAAAGAGAAACAGTGTAAAGCACTTTTTTCAGCGTCCTTGTATTCGGAAGGGTTTGTCCGTTATGTATGTCCCAAAAACTGCACGTTTTGAATTTCATTAGGAATAATCTTGCGCCGTCTATCCAATAAGCCTATCTCAATGCTTATATATCGCGGCCGTTTGAAGGACTACCCTATTTTCTTATGAAGTGGGGAACAGTTTAAAAGACACTGCTAAAGCAATTATGATTTTCTTACGGTTAAAACCAGACCACCACGGTTACGGTTAAAACCAGACCACCACTGCTAAAGCAATTATGATTTTCTTACGGTTAAAACCAGACCACCTCCTTCGCCACGTTCCCACTGGGACCACTCAGTGCTTCGCAGGAGGGACTTCACCTTATTAGCCCACACGCTGATTTTCTGACTTTCATCTAACTTCTTCCCTGAAGTTCTTCAGCATACGGTTGGCAATATTCCGTGAGCTGAACATTTCTCCTAACTCGACGCGTTCGAAGTTTGGATACCCTTCGCTCCCCTCGGGCTAAACGTTCTTTTCGGGCGTACCTACGATTTGTATTTAATTCCCCCCCCCCCATTATTTTCCTTCTGCCTTCACAAAAGGTCCGTTGCGTTGACAAAACAATATTTGTGAGGGCTTTGGTTAGAATAAGTGGGCAAATAAAAATATTTACTCAGAAAATTTTATTGAGAGATGCGGGAGCATGACCCCGTCGTACGACTCAATTTGCTCTGACCTTTTTTGTTGGTTTGATAGTGTAATTAGTGTAAAAAAATGTTTCTTAGAAGAACCAAAATGGGGGGTTGGATTTGTATGGCAGCCCCATGACCCCATTGTCCGATTTGATCCATTCTCACATATGTTTTGTGTCATCAATAGAAATTCATTTTTGTGAAATTTGGTTGAAATTGGTGCACAAATAAAAAAGTTTTTCTTAGAAGAACCTAATTTGGGCGGTTGGGTTTGTATAGCAGCCCCATTACCCCATTGTCCAATTTTACCGATTCAATCATACAAACTGCCTACAGCAAAAAGAAGCATGTGTGCAAAATTTCAGCTTCATATAGCTTTCAAATTGGCCGAGTAAAACGCGGCGCAACAGACGGACATCGCTCAATCGACTCCCCAAGTCATGCTGATCATATATGTATACTTTTTAAATGGTCGGAGATGCTTTCTTCAATGCGCTACAAACTTCACGACAAAGTTAATATACCCTTTCACTCTATAGGACACTCAGACGAGCCATTCAGTTGGAAACGGTGCACGTATTGCGGGAATTGAGTTAGGAAGTTGTTCATTTCGCGGCGTTTGCGTTTAACCCATTTTCCAATATCAAGGATGAGAGAGTGAGTTCATCCTTCAGTTAAAGCTTTACTCCATTGTATTTTCCATTTGCTTAGACTTAGAAATTCCTTGTTTCCAAACCTTTTTCAGATTCCAAAAACCCAGGCGTGTTGTTACGTCTGCGCCCTATGGAATCATTCCAGGAACGGCTTTAAACAGCTTCATGCGGAGTTGTTCAGTACGAATAGCATAGAGTACTAACTTTAACTTCACGTACCTACAAAGGATGAACGACAATCGCATGTCCAAGAAGGTGTCTGCGGAGCCAAAATGGGGGGACAACCGAGAGCTCGTTGTCGTTTTCCCATATTCAGACTTTTGATTATTAAAAATTGCTATAATGAAATCGTTTCGAAAATTGCACATTAAGCGCTTCAAATTAATATTCTTTTACTTACATCACTACTTACAGTGATGATGCAAAATCACAGTAATAGTTGCATACCTCATTTATTATTGCATCTGCTTTTGTTTATCAATTTCATCAATTGACCTCTATAAAAAATGCAAAATAAAAAAGATCATTTCAAATGTGCTCATGCATAATTTGCTAAATAGCGTTGTGAATTGGATCATGTGAATGTATGAAGCTTGTACATACAGTAGAGCGTCGATTATCGGAACGCCGATTTATCCGAACATTCGATTAATCGAACCGGGTACTCGGTTGTTTTTCTTGTAATAGACATCGATAAAATGAAAAATCATGGGTTTGAAGGAAGCCACCTTTACTCTGCATCGCTCACCTACCTCGATTTTTTTTTTATTTTCGTTCAGTTCTAGTCGTTTAACACGTTTTAAGTTTGTCGCTTAATTTCAAATTTGGGCTATTTTTTTAATTTTTGTATGGAATCTCGATTAACCGAACTTTCATTTATCCGAACAACGCTTGTCGACATTAGTTCGGATAATCGATGCTGTACTGTATTTCGTATGTGGTCGATCAGAAGGGAAATGCTTATCGTTGCAATTCTGAGTGCGCATCCGATCGACATGCACACGTTACATAATTGTATCTAATTTTTCTAGTACAGTGCCGATGCGATGTGACATTTCACATTGCTGCTATAGCAAAAAGATGTCGAGAAATTATTACAAAAGGAGAATAAATGAATAAATGAATTAAAAACTGCATACACGTACAGACAGTCATCGTAGTCATGATCTTGAAATACGAATAGATAACAGACGACTCGACCCTAATTGTAAGTGAATTATCATTTGTCTGGATTAACAGTGTGTGCAGAATGTTTTAAATCCCTGCGCTTGGAAGGCACCGACAGAGTGGTTTAAAGAGCATCGATCTAGAAATTGCCGAGAAGTTCCATAAGTGGATGCGAACACTTTGCTCGTAGGTCTTATTGTGGTGGGAAAACCCTGAGGAATTTATGCGAAACACTGTCGATCCCTTGTGGTGAAAATTAATACCGATACCTCCCTTTTTTACTTCCAAGCTTCCAATATAATCTGCTACTTTCTCCTCGTGCATAAAAACGTCTGAGCTTTCAGCTTTGCTGTTCAAAGTTCCGAAGTGTTCTTTCATTTCTTTTTTGCCAAAACGTGCAGAAGAATTAAATTGAGGAAAACGATTCAATAATTCATTGATTAAAGTGTTGAGTTGAATTTCAACAGATAGTGTTAACAGTCGTTATGTGTGGCGACAGCTGCGTTCCAGCTTTTGCCGACAGGAGTGCTAGTGGTGAGAAGAAGAGGACAGTTGTCAGATATTGGAATCGCGTCCGAACACGAATTTCACTTGTCACGCGCAGTTTTTGTATTAGCAATTTATACCGTTAATATAAGGTTAAGGTTTTATGATCGATATGATATTTTAATCGTGGCGTTTGTCTAATTCAAGGCACGATAGTCTCTCGCGGCTTTCCTGTGAAATAGATACTCGGCGCTGATGTATCTTCCCACATTGGTGACCCCGACCGTCCGTGTTACCACAAATATGATAGACAGAGAAGCAGCACCACGAAATGAAGATTCCGATGGAGAACAATGGTTGGAGCCGAAACCGGAGGAGGTAACAGCAGTAGCAGCCGTCAAACTACCACCGTTTTTGTGAAAAAAAATCCTGGTTTAAGGTTTGTGTTCGTAGAGACGACTCATGAGATGATCGCTCAGCGATCGCATTTAAACCACCGGTTCTTAGCACTATATGCGCATATTTTCTATACAGACATGTTCCATTAGGTCATAGTCAACACAAACAAGGTATTACCATTCAAAAAATATGCAAATATGGCTGGGAATCGGATGCAAAACTACGATCGCTTAGCGATCATCATATGAGTCGTCTCTACGAACACGTACCTTTATGGTTCGCGCAAGTAGAAGCAGTTTTCGCCGTGTCAAATGTATCCGCCCATGCCACACAATTCAGGTATGTGGTTGCTAGCTTAGAGCCCTAGGTGCTCTAATACGTAGCCACCATGATTTCCGATCCCCCGAAAACCGGGAAGTATGAAAGTCTTAAGACCAGAATCGTTTCCTTGTTCGCGGAAAGCGATAGTAGCTCGCTAAATAAACTGCTCAGTGGAGAGATTCATGAGGAGAAGCCGTCCCTTCTGTTCTGTTCTTAGCGAGGATTCGGATATCGACAAGATAGCAGATTACAGGCTGACAAACTCACTTTGCTACACAATCCCAACACAAGCGAAGTTACAGAAGCGTCACGGACAGAGGACAGAATCTCGTCCCTGGAGACGGCGGTGGAGGCGATTCACCGGTCATCCAGTCAAGGTCATAACCAGCGTGGCGAAGAAGTTTGCTTTTACCATAAACGTTTCGGTAACGCGGCCCGAAAAGGTGAAGGGAACTGTGCCTTCAAACGAAAGAAACCGGGAAACGCTTCAAGCGCGAACTTGAGGCGGTAAGTGAGCGCAGGCCTAAAACGAACCGCCTTCACATCTGAGACAAAAAAAAAAACTAACTATAATTATCTAATCGACACGGGCGCAGAAATTAGCGTTATCTCCCATTCATCTCATCATGGTCCAATACAGAAGTCCAATTTACAACTGTTCGCCGCCAACGCGAAACCCATAACGACCTATGGGACAAGCTAACCATCTACAGGTATACCGTCAGGGGAGCACCTAGCCTTTCGGCCTTTATCTCCCGGTCCCGCTAAAAAGTTTGGACCTTCGGCTTTTTACTGACAAGGTGTTGTTGTCAGACGGAGATTTCTCCATCCGGCGCATGCACACACCATCAGGAATCCAACCCCGGGATTGCATCACTAGCTGGATGACTTGGGTAACAACCTCCAGCCACTACGAGTCCAACACCTTGATGGGCAAGGACCATGGTCCGCTGGGCACACCCATCCTCGTAGTACACTATTCGCTAAAGACTTCTCTATAGCAGGTGTGATCCTCCTTCGGCCCCCTATTGGTTAAGCCTTACGTCGAATTCGGACATGCACATCCCAGGCTCGTTGGACCTGTGACTACGTGCCTGTGCAGACACGTAGCGCTGCTTTTCACATCCAGGTGGCCCCTTCAGTTTACTAGTCAGCAATGCGACTCGGGCAGTGTGGTCATAAATCCACAAACTAGCTAGATATAGGCGCGTAGGCATTTTCCACCAAGGCCGTTCTCCCTAGCTAGCCCCTTCTGGACTCGGGTTATGCGAAGCCGTCAACCCCGAGGCTCACACGATTTCCATAAGATGCACTCCCCCACCAGAGGACATCACAATCGTGCTTGGCATTTAGTGCTTCCCTCCCGCAAACTATGGGAGGAGGTAGGCACGCCGAGAGCCACCCGTACATAACTCAGGAGCACGGGACCGTTACCGCCCGAATGGTCTTTGTACAGATCCTCGCCATGGCGTATCAACTGTACCAGGGGCCCCCTTGCGCTACTAGGTCCGTGGTGTCGTAACACACCAAAGATCTCTGTCCAACTACAAACAGCCTTCCAAGCTGAGTGTCACATGGACACAAACCCCCCCTGCGGGGGGAGACGACCTATGGGACAGCGGACTTTGGAGTGGATGTAGGTTTGGGGAAACAATATCGCTGGAAGTTTTACCTTGCAAATATTCCCTGGCCAATTTCGGGAGCTGACTTCTTAGCCCATCATAATATCCTGGTGGATGTTGGAAACAAAACGTATCTTAGACGGCTCACACAGAACTTACGCGACAGGCAAAATGGAACAGACTGAGTCCGACATGTTGGCTATTAGTCACGACAGTAAGCTTCACGAACTCCTCCTCGAATTGAAGGACATCATGGCTCACAGGAAAATGGCAAGCCAAGTGGTTCACAACGTTCAGCACCACATTGTGATACGGGGACCTCCTGTAGCCGAACGCCCTCGGCGTTTATCACCAGATAAACTCCAGATAGCCAATCAAGAGTTTGAGGAGATTGTCAATCGTGGAATCTGCCGCCCTTCATGCAGCCAATTCCCCAGCCCACTGCAGATGGTGCGCAAGAAATCAGGTGAATGGCGGCTATGCGAAAACGGTAATCGATTATCTTGGACACCGTATTAGCGAGCATGGTGTAGCTCCGATTCCAGATAGGGTCGAAGCCGTATTAGAAATCAAGCAGCCCAAGAGAAATTGCGATCTGCGTCGATTTGTGGGAGCGGTAAATTTTTACCGTCGGTTCATACGAGGAGTGGCAGAGACCCAAGCCGTGTTACACCAGCCTCTTGGGCATGGCAAGAAAAATGACAAGAGACCTATCGATTGGACTCCCGAGACCGTATCAGCATTTGAAGCCTGCAAAGCGCAGCTCGAGCATGCAACACTATTATCCCACTCACGTACCGGCCGGCGCCCAGTTAAGAATCACCACGGATGCATCCGACAAGGGTGTAGGAGCTGTGCTGGAGCAAGAAGTCAATGGTGTGTGGCAGCCTCTGAGTTTTTCTCTCGCAAGCTACAAGCAGCAGAGCATCGTTACAGCGTGAATGACAGAGAGTTATTGGCTGTTTTCCTGATAGTGAAACATTTTCGACATTTGGTCGAGGGGCAAAAGCTACATATTCGGACAGACCACAGACCGCTTATTTACTGCTTCCATCAACGTTCTGACCGGGCAACCTCCAGACAGCTTCGGCATTTGAAATATATCGCGCAATTTACGACCGACATTCGAAACATTTTCGGAGAGAAAAATAGGGTAGCAGATATGCTTTCGCGTGAAGAGATGATAGCATTTCCAACGTTTCTGTCGACAGAACAATTAGCTTCGGCGCAAAACAAGGATCCGGAATAAAAGGAGCTATTGCAGTCCGAGTCAGCGTTAGAGCTCCAACGCGTCAGTGTGGAAAATTCCCCACATCTCATTTAGTGTGACGTGTCAAACGGAGTGGCTCGTCCTTATATACCGAAACCCCTGCCTGAAAGCGTTTTCGAGTTCGGACAGGGAACTAGTACGGCGAAAATTTATTTGGCCACTTATCAAAAATGATATTCGAACATAGGCACGAAATTGCTTAGAATGTCAACGGAGCAAGATTTCTCGACACATCAAGACAGCGAACATCGAAATCCCTGTACCAGCCGAGCGGTTTCAGCACGTCCACTTAGATTTGGTCTGCCCTCTCCCGCCCGTCGACGGCCACATATATTTGTTAATGATGATCGTTCGTTTTTCGCGGTGGCCAGAGGCTATTCCTCTAAAGAACATTGATGCTGACACAGTGGCCAGTACCTTCTACCGTAATGTGGATTTGGATCCCCGTAACTATAACGACAGACCAGGGCACCCAATTTGAGTCTCAACTATTTCAAGCCCTCATACTAATTTAATCGGTTGTAAGCGATCGCGATCAACGATCACAAACAAATGGTATCGTAGAATGATGGCATAGATCTTTGAAAACTGCATTAATGTGCAAAGGACGTCACCAATTGCGTCAACGCCCTCGATACTGCGCTTTTCGGCCTCATGGAAGATATTGGTTGCAGTGCGGCGGAGTTAGTTTACGGAGCATCCTTGAGGGTACCCGGCGGACTCGGACACACCGGACGCACCTTTTGCCATCGAGAAGTTCCGACAACATATGCGCCTTTTGCAACCGAGACCAACTGAGCATCACACAAAACCAAATTTGTTTTTCTTCAAGGAGTTGCGGACTTTCACCGATGTCTTTCTGCGAACGGATGCGGTACGAAGATCTCTGGAGCTTCCGTATACCGGCCCTCATCTCGTCGTAGACCGTACAAATGACAAGCAGTTTACGAGTACCATCGAGATAAACGGATGAACAATAGTTGTGTCAACCGATCGTCTGAAGCCAGCGTTTTAGTACGAAGCGATACGGCAGGAAATGCGTAAAAGAATGTCCTTCGAGTTTATGAAGGAAAATCAGCCGTGTCTACAAGTCAGCCACTCGGAGGGGAGTAGTGTGGCGACAGCTGCGTTCCAGCTTTTGCCGACAGTAGTGCTAGTGGCGAGAAGAAGAGGACAGCTGTCAGACGCAGTTTTTGTATTAACAATTTATGTCGTTAATAAAGGTTTTATTATCGTTAACCGTGGCGATAGTCTCCTGTGGGATACTCGGCGCTGACGTATCTTCCCACAAACCTATGTGCATTTGAGGCGATTGCGAATTATGTGCATCGTTCAGTGGAGAACTGGTAATGGTTGAAGTGAAATTTGACATGAAGTAAGAATCTGTATAGGGACTGAGGGAATTTTGAGCTTAGTGAGGAGCAAAGAAAAGAATGTTGGTGCAATGGATCATTTGCTCTCTACATATAAGAAAGAAAATAAGACGCAGAGCTTGACCCATCATTTCAATCACAGCAATGATCATTTATCCATCACACATCAATGCCATATTGCCTTTTAGCTCGCACCCATTTCGAAGCTATTATTGGCACTTTTATGACTTCTTCTTCTACAAAAAAAAACCATTCGGCAAAACGTCTATATCGCATCAAAATAGACCTAGAAGTGCTAGTATCGCATGAGCACCGTCATGTTACATCATTACGAGGTGATAATTGACATGTCAGACGACGACTTCTTCTTCTAACGTACTTCTGGTACATCAATACAATTTCGAAATCTCTTCTGCGCGCTTCTGTTTTCCTAACTCATCCATCACTACCGGTTTCTCATAATAAAATCTCCATAAATACTTCATCACAACGCGCATAGCTTCTACTTTTACCCAAATTAGAATCTCAAGAGCATAAAATTATCGTTCGTGCATGCCTATATGCCGTCAACCATTAGTTTTTACGTGTTTCATACCTTCTCTCATGCCATCGCGGATAATATTTTTACCCATCCAAGATCCATCCAAAGATTCCAAGTACCACGGCCTGGTCTTCCGTGCCGACACGGTGTTCTGTTCTAAAGAATTTATTCTTGTGCAACACTAATTCCCATTCCCACACATAGTTCTGGTGCTCGGGCTCAAACCAGCTTGCTGGACGCAAATCTGTATATTTTCAGTTTCAGCGCATCGCATAGAATATGTCTTCATCGGATGGTGAGGTGATCCTTCTTCTGCACGAAAGCTGCAATTAGCATGTTATGTGACGTGAACGTGCGCCGCATTTGATGTAATTTAGTGTGCATTTCTATAGCAAATTTAGTGTACTCCCAAGCGCCGCGGATGCCTTTATTCTTTTTACTCTCACAAATGAAGAGCTGTACGAGGACACTGCACCCATATTTTTCCTAGCCGACTTTTTGAGTCTTTGACAAATGGACGGAACATTCCAAGCGAACCCGGAACGCATAAGAAAATGTCTCGAGTGCAAGTCTGCAGTATGCCAAAATGAGGATCGACATAAACTGCAAAAATGCATTATAATCTGTGGGATAGTCACAACAATCTGTTCAGATTGTTTGAAACTGTTTCAGTTCAGTGCGCTTGCAGCTTTGTCGAGTATACATACTTCAACTTTGCGTTGCTATTTTTATTGAGTTATGACACGCACATGAGTGCCAGAAATGCCGACCAAACTGCTGCACTCTATAGATGCCATGCCATGCCTTTTTCCGCGGGGGCAATGGCCTGTATTCGCCTTACATTGGCAAAAATTGTACACACGATACGCCGCGGCCGCAGAAATATTCTGTACATTCTATAAATGGGCGGATCAAGCACACAGCACTATGATGATGGACTGGGAAAGTGCAACAGAGTGAAAATGTGTGTCAGCTGTTGGGTGTTTTGGAGTCTCTTTTTTTTTGTGCTGTTGCGGTGGTAATTTAAGAAGTTTCCGTCCAAAGTCATTTGTGTCGTTGTTGGTTTGCAAGTTTAATGAATGAGCGCGAGAAAAGACCCAGGTGGTCGGACTTGGACGTGTGCAGTCAGCAGTCAGTGACTTTTCTATGATTGTAATGACTGAAACGGCTCTAGGTAAGTTTTGTGTGCTGAATGGCGTAATTGGACCTAACTTTTCGCAATTTTTTTGCTGTAGTAAAAAAAAACGACAGGTCACATGCAGTTTATTGGAGAAGCGTGTCAGCTTGGGTAAGCCCCTTACAGGTAGGCGCACCAGATGGCTTGGTAGCATCCAAGAGGGTTCATTTACTGGTCGCACGACATCTATCCCAGCTTTCTATGTTAAATGATTAAGAAAAATGGAAAGGAATCCATAGTTTGTGTATAGGCAAACTCTAAGACAGTGACAGATGTTGTTGACCGACTCTCATAAATAACAGGCAATCTCTCTCTCTCTTTATTACCGTAACTCCTAGTGGAGCATGGAGCGTTGATGACTACCGTGTACAGTCATCAACGTTACAAAGACAACTGAATTCGGAGTGTGATACGATTGTCAGCCATACCACTTCCTAGTCGCATTGTTAGTTTATTATTCTCTGATAAGAATATTCCTTATCATCTTCTTCTGAATAATAAACTTGCGACGAGTCGTGCCGAGTTTGGAAACTCGTTTCTCTATGAGTGTCTATTTCACAGAGTGGCGACCGAACGATCACGGCCACAGAGCACGACAATAAACTGTCTAAATTATTATTTTTTGATTGTATATCGCAGTTGGGCAGGAAAGGTTTTATTCATTTCATTTCGATTAACGCCTGCCGTCCATTACCTGCTTCGAGCGGCGCGGCGCTCCCGCGTTTAAAGCTTTTCCGAATTTGAATGGCGTAACCAAGCAAAATATGGCGTAACTATGCAAAATAAACAAAAATTCCATTCAATACAATGAAAAAGCGTTCTGAATATTGTGTGTGGTTATACCTTTTACTAGTAAAAGCTTTTTTTCGCACATTTTGTGAAAGCTTTGCCGCTGGAGCGCCGCGCCGCTCAAGTTTACGCTTCCAGTGGACGAGAGCCCTTAATCTTCAGTTAAAGAAGTAGTAAAAGTAAATCCTGTAAAATTACCCCAAACTGAAGGAGGATGGGTGAGAGAATAGCTTCATTGCCGGAAGCCGATTTGACCAGAGTACTTTTGACATTTGTTCACCTGAGTTGGCATTCAGTAAGCCGTTAGCCCAGGGGTTCCTAACCTTTTCAGTACATGCCTCCCTTGCAAGGTTAGCAGAATATGGCGCAACCAACGAATATTTCGCTGAGAACAACTTTTCTATACAAAATAACCTCTCTTGGGCGGACACTCCTCTAACCCGGACGCGGACAACATATATTCATTGATATTGGACAAAACACCCCTCTTGGCCGGACACGGACTTCTCTTGAACGGACAAAATTTAGTCTAGGCGTACTGTATAAATGGGGGATATCCCGTAAATGATATTTGTGTTGTGTTTGTCTATAACGTGTTAGTCAAGTTTTCGAAAAGTAGCCGAAAAGTCACAATGGACCGAAGAACACTCTCTTTAAAAGAAAAAATGGAAATTGTTAATGCAAGTGAAAAAGAAAATCTGCCGGTGCGTGAATTAGCAAAAAGGTAATGTATTAAAAGTCGATACACATTAAATGCAAAGTCACGAATGGGGAATTTTTTAAATTTAAAGGTTTAAAATTGGAAAGACACAGGCTGCACTTATCGTTCGCCAAAAAGAAAAGATCCGTTCAAGCTGGGTGGCCGGTGGGAACATCTATCAAAAAAGAAGCTTCCTAAATACAGATGGTAACAAACTTGATTCAATGTGCTTTGAGTGGTTTTCAAAAGTGAGAAACCAAAAGATGCCCTGGGCCAATCATCCAAGCAAAAGCTAAAGAAATTGCAGAACAAATCGGGATGCACGATTTTGCGGCATCTAATGGATGGTTACAAAGGTGGCGTAGGAGACACAACATTACTTTTCGGTGTGTGACTGGCGAAGCGGCTGCAGTGAACACTTTGGACGTGAAGCCATTTTTGGAGAAGCTTCTATCAATGTTGGTAGAGTATAGTCCAAATGACATCTTCAATGCTGACGAGACTGGCCTGTTTTTAAAAGCTTTGCCAAATAAAACATTTGCATTGAAAAATGAAACATGCCACGGTGGGAAATTTTCAAAAGACAGATTAACAGTCCTCCTTTGCGCAAATATTGCCGGAGAAAAAGAGAAGCCACTGGTTATTGGGAAGGCCGCACGCCCTAGAGCATTTCAGTCCGTTGACATTAAACTGCTTCCAATAGATTGGCAGTCCAACAAAAAAGCGTGGATGACACGGCTTCTGCACTTTGATCGCAGGATCGGGCAGCAAAACAGGAAAATAGTACTGTTCTTAGACAATGCCACGTCCCACCCTCGTGACTTACGATTGAATCATACTAAAGTCATATTTCTCCCCAGTAATACCACGTCGGTTTGCCAGCCTTTAGATCAAGGTGTTATACGCAACTTTAAAGTTCATTACCGCAGCCATCTTGTCAAACATATTTTGGCCAATATGGAGACGAGTCCGATAAATAAACCATTAAATGTCTTGGAAGCTAATACATACATTTTATCCAAGCGGCTTGGGCAAATGTTCAACCAGAAGTCATTAAAAACTGCTTCAAAAAAGCGGGTTTTAACAAAAACTCAGGAATTGAACCATCTGATTTCGATGCTGAGGATGACTTGCCCCTGGCAACGTTAGCTTCGATGTTGCAGCTCCCTGGATCGTTTGGTGAATGTTCTGCGAACTGTGATGAGTTTCTGACGGTGGATGTAAACTTGTTAACAGAAAATCCAGAAATCGATTATGCTGATATTAATGATGTCGAAGAAATTCACGATAATGACGATAGTGACCCAGAAATAGCAGTAGAAGAATGCCAAGAGATAGACTCTATTCGTACGGCGTTGGTTCATATTGATCATTTGAAAGAATTTTGCAAAGATGACTTCGTCGCTTTTGAACACCTTAAAAAATTAGAAAGTCATATGCAAGACAGACTGTTCAAGGAAAATCAACAGAAAGTTCGTCAATCATCAATTTCAGAGTTTTTCAAGGTGGTTCCAAAATAATTTTCAGATCTCTTTTTTTGCACATTTTTCAAATACGGATATGTTTAATTTATTAATTGATGTATAACATGAATTAACAATGTTCCTTTGTTTTTAAACACGATGACACAATAAAAGTTAAAAATATGTTCTTGTGTATCATTTAACCACAAAAAACCGTCCGTCCCCCCGGACACCCCTCTTGTGCGGACAAAAACTAGCTAACGGTGAGTGTTCGCCCAAGAGAGTTTTCACTGTATATATATAAATGATCAGGGTCGGTCACTGATTCGAATAAGCCATGTCTGTCTGTCTGTACGTGTGTCTGTCTGTTCACGATAACTCCCGAAAAAATTAAGCTAGCGGTTTGAAATTTTGGTCAAATGTTTATTTTGCTAAAATCTTGGACGGTATTGAAAATGGGCCAAATCGGTCCGAGGGTTCCACTACCTCCCATACAAATTACCCCTCTTTGATATTTTAATTAGACCATAGCTTTCGATAGAATATTGCTATCGACTTGAAATTTTGATCAGTGCCTCATACTGACACATACTTTGAGTTAATGGAAAGTGGAGAAGGTCCGACTACCCCTACCCCTACCTACCCTACAAAATTATATTCAGCCATATCTTATGATAGAATGTTGCGAACACCTCCAAATTAGTATCAAATGGTAGCTGTTGGATGCCCTGATAAGACATATCAGGTCTGACCCAGTTACTCCTCTCTCCCCTACACAAAAACATGAAATTGAATATTTTGGGTTTTGCGCGCATTCTAGGTCTGTACATGGGTATAGGGTATACACTCATCGTGCTATTCGCACGATTAGAACTCGTTTGAATATTGAATTGATTCCACAATTAAACGGCACGTAGTAGATTTGGCCCTACATCCCTACTAAATTGGGTCAAGAATTGAGGCCTCATGATCATGATCATAAGACGGTTATTGCGCGCTGAAAATGTTGCCTGAAGATCCGGTTTTAGACCAAAAACTCATTTTCCTGGGCGAAGTCAATTTTTTTGGCTCAGTGGTGCGTCAACAAGCAAAATTGAAATCATTGAGTGACTACATGTATTTTATAAAGCATCATTTCAATTTCATTCAAGTTTAACAGGTAGTGCACTCCTGGTTTTTCCCTCGGTCTCTATTCCTAAAACAATTTCAGCAATCATCATCAAACAGACTTTGGACAGAGGCTTCTCACTAATATATCTATATTTTGGTTGCAGCGATTTAGAAATTTTGTTCATGATTTGAAGAATTTTACCAGCTCATGGCCGTTATAATAACACATAAACACTCGAGTTGAGCCCACGCCCCCCTTTGCCAACCGTCACGCCCCACTAGGGGGGGGGGGCCCACCGGTCGGGAAGTACTGCGATAGGCGACAGTCACTTTCAGTCACTTTCCGTATACTAACGGTAAATCTGGGAATGAAAGTGACATTATTGAATGGCTGTGTACCGCCAAATGTATTCGTGATCTAAGTCGATACGTAACAATAGGCCTGTTCCAAAAACCGGGATCCCGGTACAAAACCGGTGTTCACTTGGTACCGGACCCGATATTCTAAAGTACCGATATCCCGGTACCGGCCGACGAGTCGGTTTTTTGGTACCGAGTTAAAAAGAACGATTCATTTCAACCATGAGCCGGTTTTTTTTCAGGTTTTTTGGTACCGGTACTCAAAAAAACCGGCTTATGGTTAAAAAAACCGTCGGTACTGAAAAAAACCTGAGTCGGTTTTTAACCCGGTACTCAAAAAAACCGGCTCATGGTTAGAAAAACCGTCGGTACTGAAAAAAAAAACCTGAGTCAGGGAAACCGCTTGTGGTACCGGGTATTGAAAAAAACCGAAACCCGGTACTGAAATCTCGGTACCGAACAGGCCTACGTAACAATTCATCTCGTTCATTATGTGGCTAGAATTATAGAGTTAGAAGGTTCAGTAAAAATTAAAGTGACTGTTGCTTTGTCGCCTTACATAATGGCAGCTTAGTTTTGTCTAGCGCTAGTCAAAACTTTGCCATATCATCCAGCAAAAAACAAAATATTTAAACTCAATTATAAAAAGAATTTGGCAAATTATTATTGTGTGACCTTATTATGTACCATATTTTTTTAAAGACACACAAAAAATAAAAAATTAAAAAAATCTTGCAGCATTGTGACACATTTCAAAACTTAATTAAATCAAATACGCATATAAATTGAGCAATTCAAAATTGTAATCAGACCATTGATAATGTTAATCATATTTTTTCATTGCCTATAAAATTGCTTTGTCTATAATATGTATGTAAGTGCTCTACGGTTGAGTCCACCCCACCGACAAATATTGATTGAATGACTCTTTTATATAGAAAAGAAATTATATTGTCTTATCGGCCAATGTCATTAAGGTCTATGCGACACTCAAAAAGACACCAAACAACTGATAAGACGCGTTTTGCGATTTTTTTGTTCAAATTGAAAATTATGATGATCTAATTTGTGTCGTCAATTGTTGCAATTTATGTTTCGATAAGATAATTGGGTCTTTTGGGGGTGAGTTTTCCTTATTTGTCTGTCGATTTGTAACGAGGTAGGAGGGTCGTTTGCTAAACACACACATTTTTCTTACTGCCATTATAGTTTGACACAGTTTATATCAAAATTTAAAATGCCGCATTTATTAGCGTATACAAAAGGGGGGAAGGCAATTTTCTGATCACAGCATTTTTTTTTTGCTTACTGCTGTACTTCTTCTCAGTACTGTATAGCCCCAAGTGGGGCCATGGTGCGTTAACGCAGCCGTTTATAGGCAATTTCGAGTCAACGTTACAGTGCATATCATTTCGGAGTGTATATAATGTTGCAAGCACTATAATATTTCCTATCCACACATGGCAATTTTAGAACCACGCCGAGATTCGATCTGCGGACCTCTAGATTACTAGCATCGTAGAGTGCGACTCAACCAAGTGAGCCACAGAGCGGGTCATACTGCTGTACTATACACTTATAAAAATTGTCTAAGCTGTTTGAAAGCGTAAAAATGTGAGTTTGGTTCTGAGACGACACAAACATTTCTTTTATAAAAAAAAACAGCTGCGTTGATAGTCTGGTCTAGTGCTCATTAAATCGAAAGATTTCAGTAGTCTTGGATATTCTGAGAAAGGGATCTAAGAGACTGACTGCCATCCACACAATGCTGCCTGGACTGTAGTTCCAAAGGTGCAACATATTTGTGTATAGTTTTCAGTTTTCATTTGATATCCGCGACTGGTGTACCCACGAATGAGTGTTATTATTTGATAACATAATCCAGAATCTGGAAACCCTCGCTTGGCTTAGTCTTTTGAAACTGAAATCTTTTCCTTAGTGACACTCTAAGGCTTTGTTTTCGCAAGGATCCCATCACCTAACTCTGTGATCATGTTGTCCAACCAACCTTCACTTCAATCATTGCAAGAAAATATTCTGCCGTGACAAAGTACATTATATGCATACATACGTCGTCATACTAATCGACAGTGGCGTTCCTACGTAGGGATTTTAATGATTTTTTATACCCTTCGCTCATAGAGTGAAAGGGTATACATATTAACTTTGTCATGAAGTTTGTAACGCATTGAAGGAAACATCTCCGACCATATAAAAAGTATACATATATGATCAGCATGACTTGAGGAATCGATTGGGCGATGTCCGTCTGTCTGTCTGTTGCGACGCGTTTTACTCGGCGGGTATTGAAGCTACCAAGCTGAAATTTTGCATACGAGCTTCTTATTGTTGCAGGCTGTTTGTATGTTTGATTCAGCAAAATTGAATCACTGGGTCATGGGGCTGCCATACAAACCTAGCCCCCCAATTTAAGTTCTTCTAAGAAAAACTTTTTTGTTTATAGACCGACTTCAACCAAATTTAACTCAAATGTGTTTTTATTGATAACACAAAACATATCTAAGAATGGATCAAATCGGACAAGGGGGTCATGGGGCTGCCATACAAACCTAACCCCCCAAATTAGGTTCTTATAACACAAAACATATGTAAGAATGAATCAAATCGGACCATGGGGTCATGGGGCTGCCATACAAACCCAACCCCCAATTTTGGTTCTTTTAAGAAACATTTTTTACACAAATTTCACAAAATCTTGAATTAATGTGTCTTTATCAAAGCAACAAAAAAAGCGTAAGCAAATGGAATCGTAATATGGGGCCATGTTCCCGCATCCCCCAATAAAATTTTCTGAGTAAATATTTTTATTTGCCCACTTATTCCAACCAACCCCCACTCAAATATTGTTTTTTTCCCCCCCATTATATTCCTTATGTTTTCACAAATAGTTCCGTTGCGGAACTATTTGTGAAAACATAAGGAATATAATGGGGGGAGGGGGGACTTAAATACAAGTCGTAGGTACGCCCGAAAAAACTTTTTGCCCGAGGGGAGCGAAGGGTATCCGAATTTCGGCCGTGCCCGAAATTAGCCTCAGTCTCGTTTTTTATGGAATAGTGATTACTTGCGTCTTTTGTTTGAATGATAAATCGCGTTAAGTGATGCCCAGACCAACGCGTCACGAATTTTTCGTCGCGAATCCGCAACACATTTTTGGTGCCCACAACGGCGCGGCGCGAATAATTCGCTGGGTACTGTCACTCACAGCTGATATCATGTTGTGCCTTAGGCTTCATGCACACGACGCGAAAACGGCTCGCAAGCTCGACACATCGAAATGCATTGGCTCTTATGGGAAGCTCATGACGAGCGACAGCAAGCGAGAGCCATGCACAGTCAAAACACGGATCGCGAGCCGTGAATTTGCGGATTGTGGTGCACGATATGTGAAAACACGTCTCGCTAGTTGTGATTTGACAGCGCCACGGCTCTCGCTGTCGTGAGCTTCCCATAAGAGCCAATGCATTTCGATGTGTCGAGCTTGCGAGCCGTTTTCGCGTCGTGTGCATGAAGCCTAAGAAAAGGTATTCCATTTATGTAAGGAAGGGACTTAGACATGATAGAGAATAACTGCAAAAATGGCCAAATACAATTATTTCAACATTTATAATCATGCTGCAATTTTCGTGCACTATATCAAAATCTCGCGGCGAAACGATCAAGGTTTCGCTGGACTCGCAACAAAATTTGGAAAATCGTCGATATCTCTGCGATTTTTCGGCCGAGCGATACGATCGGGATGTCGCCGCACTTGCCACAATAGGGCAATTTATTTGTGTAAGTCCAAACAACTAGAAACAAACACTAGAACCCCTTCCGAAATATATTTTAGCGTACGTCCCTGCTAATCAAAATAAATGGATTACGTCATCCAGGTCCCAAGCCAGTATTTTATATGATTCAGAATTTAATTCATTTAATTTTACATTGCAGTAAAATATGGTACAATTATTAATCAAATCGAGGATTTCATAAATTCTGTCGGAAGTGTGAATCCCGTCCAAAAGGCAACGGTACGGGGGCCATTTATCGTTAAAAAATGATTAGATTCATTCTTGATCAACTTTTCTTAAAATTTGGCTGTACGATTTTAAGCCCTCTTCTAACGATATTTTTGCGGACGACGACGTCGACAAATTTTATTTGGTGTTGTAGGGTCTTACATATTACATACTCCAGCCCTCTAAGATAATTTCTGGGGACGATCATCATGTTGAAAAAAAAATGTTAGACTTGTCATCAAGCAATCCACTCCCCCCCCTCCCCTCCACCTTAAACAAAATCCTGGCTACGCCTATTGCTGCTCTGCTGAAAGGGAGGTTTGCACCATGAAATAATTTTCATACGAATTAGTGCTGCAACTTATTATTAGCGACACTTAAGATTCGGCGGTGTTTTCGATGTCTATGTATGTATTTTCAAGCGCTTTTTATGTGACGCATAAAGGCTCCATGGCATCTCTAGATCTTTTTAGGGGCGCAAACGAGCTCAAAAGCGAGCACCCAAAACGAACAACGTCATAGGGGTTCAAAACGGTTACGATTGAGAAAATGGTCGCTAAAAACCGCAATCCAGTGGTAGCCCGTCGAATGAATTTATGATACTTAGTCGACAAGAAATAGATCACCACATACACCAGAGACCAAGCAGCAGCCGAAACCGCAGTTGTAATTTTTTAATTCTACCGTTGGGGGAACTGCATCAACTACTCATCAAGTACATATTGGAGTTACCGTACCCACTCGTTTTAATAGTCTTGCTCAGTTTACTTTAGGATACCTAAGTTATCTGCCGATATTTACGGATTAACGGATAGGAACTTTTAAAATGCCAGAAATAATGGAGTTGGAATAAAATAATGTAGGAAAAATTATGACCGAAGTACAATTCAGTACACTTTTGAAAGAAGCATATCTTGGGATAACTACAAAATCCCGAAAAACAAATTCGCGCCCGTTCATAATCCCATTTTTTGCAAATACATAGTCCCGCTTTACATTATCCCGACATTACTAAATCCCACTATTTAAAAAATGCCGCCATTTAAAAATTCAGCCAGTGGATAGTGAAAGATAGAAGATAGTAAAAAAGAAAAAAAAATGTTGTCATTCTTACCAGTTAATACTATACGTTCCCTTTGCACAAATCTATCGGAGTATTTGTTTATTTCTTCGATCAAGATATTTGAGCCCCTAGAAAACAAGACTGTCACACAGGGAATACTTAAGCCTCGACTGGAGAAAAACCAGATCACCTATTTTTCTTGGGTCTCCAAAACTTAAGCACATACAGTAGGCCCAGTTCAAGTTTACGAGCTGCTCATGTTACTGGATTGGTTTTTGCTCACATTTTGCTGTTGCGTATTTAACAGATACGTATTTCGCAAATATTGTTTATGCAAGCTACATTTATCCAAAATTAATTCATTAATAAACCTTAATTACTGGTGTGATTCGTGCGTGGGATCACCGGTAGCCGTGTGAATTTATCAGAAGGTTCAAATTTTCGAAACGAAAATTGGAAAAAAAAAGTTCAAGTTTTATAGTTAGCCATGGAGCAAATTAGCTGTTCATGTTAGAGCAATAGTTCAAGTTTTCGATATTCAAGCTAGCGCGAGTCTACTACTCCCCATGTGAGGAGAGGATATTAAAAAACGGTGTTGTAAGCGGGTACTTGAAATGGCGAAATATTAAGTTAGCGGGATTTTTATTTGGCGGGATAATGAACGTCAGCATTTTGGAAAACATGAATATGATGAGTGAGAAGGAAGTGCATTTCGGTCTGTAATAAAAATCTAAGAACGCTTAGGATATCTGAAGACGAAAGCTTAAAGCTCACACGTATTCACATATGCAGGAGAACTAAATTGACGATTTTTGAATGTCCCCGAGTATGAGTAATTTTCGATACAAAGTATTAATAGACTAACGGGAATTTGTACGTTTTGGTCATGGACTACATTGAAAGTTTAATGTTTGTACAATTAAGTTTTGTTCAAAAGCTTTGACACGTCGTTAAAAATTACACAAGCACACGTTGAACACCCTATTCTGCTACAGACATAGGTCACCGAGTTTTACGCTCCGTGTCTTTTTCAAAGAGTTTCTTATGCGTCCGTTTTCAAGCAGCTGTTCTTGCAGGCAGTCGTTACATCGAAGTGGGTTCGTGTTGACTTTTTTTTCTGTAGGAGGTGAAATTTTGATGATCATAGAAACCTTGGCCAAAACCAGATTATGGGTATCCTGAGAGAACAAGCGTACTATCGAAATCCTTTAAGGCTGTGGTGCGATATAGACTTAGTGAAGGCGTATGATAGGGCTGACCAGGCGTAGATATGGACAGCTTTACGTATAATATGTCGATCATAAAGGAGTCCTATATCACTGTCACGTCTCTCACAAGGGTAAGCTATTTAGTCCTTTTTGAGGTGAATAGAAGATTGAGACAAGGCTGCATTCTATCACCTATTCTGTTCTTGATTACTAACAACAGTAGGACATGCCACCTTTTCGGGAAAAAAAGTCAAATCGTCTAGGTTAACTGCACCATGACAGTTTCTGTGCTGCATTACCATGTTTGGGGGTCCGAATGATGCTCGTGTATTGGATATTGGAAATTTTATAACGTGAAAATGACAAAAGGTTACGTCAACTGAGTTTTCTCCCATCGCCTTTAGACTGAGGGGGATCGGTATAGGTGCCGCGAAGCATCTACCCGTGACAGTCCTAGAATGGAATTGAATGCGACGAGACAATTCCCTCTGAGGGGATCGAAATCGAAAGGGATTTTTCACTGCTTAAACACTATCTCCGCAGGGGAGTCTGGTTTCAGTGAGACACAGAGCGTCTGTGTAGTGGGACACAGAATTTTGGTGAGTTGCGACACAACGTACCCGAGCAGTGCAGGGAGGACCTTTGTATGGTTGATACGCCATGGCGTGGATCTATTACAAAGACCATTCGGACGATGACGAGTCATGTACGAGTAGTTTTTGGCATGGCTGATTTACTCCTATTCGTTTGCGGAAAGTCGAGCACGATGCGGTGGTTCCTTGGTGGGGAGGTGTCACCATAAGTAATCGCGCCTATGTCTAACTAGTTTGTGGATTGTTGACCACACAACTAGTAGACTGAAGGGACTGCCTGGATGTGAAAAGCAGCCTGCTGCAAGCAGACGAGTAGTCACAGGTCCAACGACACTAAGATATGCACATCTGAATGTTTTACGTGAGGCTTAACCAATATGGGTGGCCGAAGGAGGATCACACCTGCTATTGAGAAGTCATTAGCGTAAAGTGTACCTCGGGGATGGGTATGCCCAGGTCTCATCAAGGTTTTGTACTCGAGGTGGCTGGAGATTGTTCAGCAAGTCAACAAGCTGGTGTTGCAGCTCCGGGGTTGGGTTTGAAGGTGAGCGCATTCACTGAATGATGAAGAAATCTCAATTTGACAATAAGACCTTGTCAATAAAAAGTCCAAGGTATAAAACGTTCGAAGGAGCGGGAGGTAAGAGCGTAAAGCTTAAGCAATCCCCTGACGGTAGCCCCATAGACGGCACACTTGCTTAAACACTATAGAAAAACTGATCCATCCCGTTCCCATAGGCCAGGTGAAGAAGCCAACAAGATTTTCTAAATACGCAGCCGCGTTTCGATCGGATTTGGAGTCACGAGTAATTTTTGTTTAAATAGATATGATGTGGATAAGTAGCGAGCTTGGCGACTCCTTTTCAGAGTCTCTTCATAGCAGCCAGTTTGTGGCACGCGCTTGTTCATTGAGAAGCATTCTTCGATGCGTATCACCGTAGGTCCTTGACGGCCAGTTCCGTCCAATGTGTCGTCCCAAATTGTCTATTACAAACACGCCGGACTGCCAATATTTTTTTGCATTTTCAAAAAAGCCCCTTTCATAAATATTTTTCTACGTGCGCCACTGAAATAGGAGAACTCAAGGGTACAATTGGTAAATATGCTATGGGAAAATGCCTTAATAATAAAAGCGCCGGAATAATGTGGTATGTGACGGAGATGTTATGGTCGGTAAAAATCTGCTAAGGCACCTAGCCTTTCTTGGCCTTTATCTCCCGGTCCCGCTAAATGTTTGGACCTTCGGCTTTTTACTGACAAGGTGTTGTTGTCAGATGGGGATTTCTCCGTCCGGCGCATGCACCCACCATCAGGAACCCAACCCCGGGGTTGCATCACTAGCTGGATGACTTGCTTAACAACCTCCAGCCACTACGAGTTCAGCACCTTGATGGGCAAGGACCATGGTTCCCTGGGCACACCCATCCCCGTAGTTCACTATTCGCTAAAGACTTCTCTATAGCAGGTGTGATCCTCATTCGGCCCCCTATTGGTTAAGCCTTACGTCGAATTCAGACATGCACATCCCAGGCTCGTTAGACCTGTGACTACGAGCCTGTTTAGACACGTAGCGCTGCTTTTCACGCCAAGAGCCACCCGTACATAACACAGGAGCACGGGAACGTTACCGCCCGAATGGTCTTTGTACAGATCCTCGCCATGGCGTCTCAACTGTACCAGGGGCCCCCTTGCGCTACTAGGTCCGTGGTGTCGTAGTCCACCAAAGATCTTTGTCCCACTAGAAACAGCCTTCCTTGGCTGAGTTTCACAAGGACATCGACCCCCCTGCGGGGTGCTAAATAGGACAGAGAAAACCCTAAAGGCAGCAGTCTAATGGGGTTTTATAGAGAGGCACAGTGCACAGCATTGAGACCATGCCTATTGGGCTATCGCTAGAAAACTTTCCAGCTCTCCTGACGATCCAGCGTTATTAACAAAAGGCCCAGTTTGCTATTAGGTCAAGCAAACTGGGCCTTCTACTAATAACGCTCGGCCATCAGGAGAGCTACAAAGTTTTCTAGCGATAGCCCAATAGGCATGGTCGATACCATTAACATCTCAACAATGTCTAGATGCCTACCGAAGAAAGGTGAAGAATTACCCCATTTCTTGAGACTATTGAAAAACGCCGACAATTTAGTACGCCCTTCTTTTGTCACGTCAAATTTTCAACGAATCCGGATAAGCAGAATTTTTAGCGAGATTCTTGAAAATAACGGTATAATTTGAGATAGTAATGTCTTAAAAATAGCCTGAAATCACCGATATTGACTCGAATTCCAGCGAGTTTTTTTTTCTCCAAAATCGGCTCCGTTTTCCCCGCTGCAGGCCATCAAATTTGGAATTGGGCTACAATCCTAACAGGGTCTTCATTCCGCGCTCATTTTTCCAAAAACGGTTCCTTGGCTAAGGTGTCGCCATAGAACGTATTTAAAAGACAGAGGGGAATCTCGTTAATCCATTCAGGGTTTACCTCCTTTCGGCTGCCTCTATTTCAGGGGATTTTGATTTTTTTTTGGATTGCATGCCTATGAAAATGTTAAACCGTTGGAAAAGTGACGCGAAAGAATCTTCCCAATTTTACTACTTTAAAACTAAAAAAAGGCCCAAACGTTACTCACCTTTTCAATGTGACGTTTTTTGTTCCGGCCTTATTCAGCTTTCCGGACCCCTTTTTCGATCCGCTCAGCGCACTTTTCGAATCCGTATCGCAGCAGCTGCTATCCTCAGTCGTAGTTCCACCACCACCACCACCACATTCTCCTCCCCCTCCGCCACCGCCTCCATCCCCACTATTCGCCTCCGTATCCCCCTCAGGAGGCGGCAGCGGCGGTTTCTTCTGCGTCTGCGGCATCTTTATGATACCGTTATCCAGCTTCAAATCTCGCGGTGGACTCGTCTTTAAAATGTGCGCTCGTTCGCTGCTCAACAGCTTCGTGCTCTCGTCACATGCCGCCGACGAGGAGGTGGAGGTCACGTCCACTAGGCTATTGCCATTTAGGCCAGTCTGGGCGCCCATACTTCCGCCGTTCGTTACCGTCAAACCGGCTAACGGTGTGCTTGTGTTCAAGTTTAAACTTAAATTTAAGTTGCGCGCCACTGGCGCCGGGGATGAGGACGAGCAACTTTTGTCCTCAACAGGTAACATGTAGGACAACATCGTTGGAAGGGGAAGGTGAACTAAAATGACGGAAACGGATATACGAGGAACTAGACATGCGGAACTTGAAAATGTGAAAATGACACGGACGAAGAAATTTTTCTTAGAATGGCCGTTGACGCACTATTTTCTTTGGCACCACAAAAACACACTTGCACTGGACTGGACTAAGACGAGGGGACAGAAGGGCACTCGCACTTTGGGGAAATATTTTTTTTTTCAATTTTTGGGCGCGCACTTTTTCTTTGGATTCACCTGCGTAAATTCGGTTCACGTTACCGCGAAATTGACTCGACACAAACTGCGCATAAAAATCAAAAGCGCCCAATAAAGACTTCGCACCAAAACAATTTTATTTGCACCGCGACACACACAGATTGCGGTCAGCTAGGCCAGGCACCGCACAAATTTTTTTCTTTCTTGAAATTATTCGGCGCACGGATGTCAGCGCACTAGACCGAAGAAGGACAGGACGGCGACACTAGACAACACTGCTCTGACGGACAAATTGAATGCAACAGCAGAGCAATAACAGAGAGCAGTGCATGCACACACTATGGACATGAACAGACAAATCGCAAGCAACAAAAACACCGAATCCCGTTCACTCGTTTTGTGCGACTACGCTCGCGTGTCGCCGCGCGATGTGTGTTCTGCACTGGAGAGCTTCGACGATGTCACTGATTCTGATTGAATGAAAGTGTACGGTGGGCGGCCGGCCGGCGGTGGAAGCTTGACGATTGCCGAAGACTCTCGCGCGCGCGAAACGATCGAATGGAGCCACGAAATCGAACGGCAACGACGCGGACGCGAGACAGCTGATTTTTGTGTATCTTCTCGGATTGTGGTGTGGTGTTGCGTGGATTTGTGCTTTTGTTCGTTCTATGCCGGGTTGCGCGAGTTTTGAGTGTGTGTTCCGCGGTCTAGCGCTGAGATCAAAAAGATGAGCCGCCACCGGCGCGGAGGCAGTCGTAGGTCGTACACAAACTTTCAGGTGAGTAGCACAACACGAAAAGCTTTTCGCTTGTATTCAAATTGAACATCGTTCATTCATTTGCAATTCCGTTGAAAGCTCCCGGTCTCTCTTGCATTCAATTCATATTCAGCCGCGAGTTAAATCTGAAATTGAAAGAAAATCTCGTGTTAGTATTCAACATTCAATGAAACGACATTCAACTAGTCAAATCGCATGCAATTTTCACATAACCACATGAGATCTCTCGTGGGCCGAATGTTGTTGTTATCATCAAAGCAAAAAGCCGACATGGCGCGTCCGTCGCGCGGTGGCGCTAATTAGCAGAGCAGAGTCGTGCGACGTACTACGTCGCATGCAGTTGTTGATGTTTACTTAGGGCGGATAGGGTTGCCGCCTTGCAATTTGCACTTTTTAAGCGTTTTCTTAAGAACGTGTGGTGGTAATTAGGTCGAATCGATAGAATGAATCGACACAAATGCTCTCAGAAGGAAACGAGTCGTGTCGTAGTCGTTGTTGGTTGCACAGAAATTCTTTTTCATGGACAAACGATGACAACGTGTCGCGTCGACGACGTTCAAGACTACTGTATCGTCTTATCGACTTCGAGTTGAAGGCGAATATTCGAATAGTGCGAAGTGAAGCAAACTGCAAAAATGTTATGCTGAAGGAAAATGACCGTCAAGACGTGCTATTGTGGGGTTTCTTTCCTCTTACTACTCTGAGGCGGTTGGAGCCTTCATCTTTTCGTTTTCTTTTGGTTCATGGGAAACCGCGTGACAGCACGTTTGAGAAAATGATGGAAATTCTATTTCCGCAAACTTTCTTGTACAAAAATGTTCTGTGGACGTGGACGTGTATAGTAGCTCTAGAGTGCTACTACACGTTACGTTGTCATATTATGGTTTGGGGAGGAATTTCTTTCTATGCGTTCACGACGTTATTTTCGGTTGTTGTTGTTGCTGATGGTGGATTTTCCCTTCAGAACAAATACATACTTGTCGCCTGTTTGTGCAGTTTTCGTCAAACCGAAAGACGAAAGAGAGAGGAAGTCCGCGACACGAATAGTTAAGAAGCAGAAGGATATTTAGACGGTAAGAAAATTTGTGAGAGGATGATGATGATACGAACGAAACAGACACAGCTGGTGATGTCCTTGAGTGGCGGAAATTTCTCTTCTTGTCGATATGACTATGACTTTGATGAATGATGCAATTTTAAATGGTTTCTTGTTTCCGGTGTGAAGTTGCGCTGATGGGTTTGGAGTTTTTAGGAAGGAGGGTTTTTTTGGAAGCGTAATTAAAGGAGTTTGTCAGTGGGCAATTTTCTAAATTTTTGGAAAATAAATATTTTCCTTAAAGGAAGCGAGAGAGATGTTTTGTTCAGACTGCGGTATTACTTGGTCTTTTCCGGGAATAATGTTAGACATATGATAAAGATCCCTGTACCCCATGAAACTGAGCACTTCATTGCAGAAAAATTAAGGGAAAGCGGTGCGTTTTTTTTTTAGGTTGAGGTTTTAAACAAGATCCAGAAAGTCTTCATCTACATTGCTAGTTCCGCTAAAGACGGTCATACTCCGCCGAAAAGACATTTTTGTAAAAATCGTCATACGGTAACAGTACATACTGAAAATTGGTGTACATACATATTTCGAATTTGTAGCTCCTGAGGCCTACAACTTAATAATGAGACTTTTTTGGAATTTTGGGCATTTATTCATAGATTTATTCATATAACTAAATTAATCAAAATATTGGCCATCAGCAGCGATAACTTTCTCCCATCTTTCGGGAAGTCTACGAATTCCGTCGCGGAAAAAATCTTGGGCTCTCGAGGCTATCCATGAATCGAGCCAGTTCTTAGTATCCTCATATGAAGTGAAGTGCTGATCAGCCAACGCATGAGTCATCGAAGCGAACAAATAGTAATCAGATGGAGCAATGTCGGGGCTATACGGCGGGTGGGGCAGCACTTCCCATTTGGTTGTTTCCAGGTACGTTTTCACGACTCGCGCAACATGAGGGCGAGCATTGTCATAAAAATAAAATAAATAACAGGCGCGACAATCCAGCATTGGACTAAGGCCGCAGGATATGTTAGTGACATCCTATTTCCAAGATCTTATCTGCTTTTTGTTGAGGTAATGAGATCAGCATCACGCTCAGCAGTGTTATTTATCCCCATAAATGGGTACTCGTTTAACATCTGAGTGAGATCATAGTCCGTCACAAGCTCGTGAGTTCGAAAAACACCATGATAAACGGTGAGATTCGAACTCATGACCCTGTGCACCGAAGGTGCGCGCACTAACCGCTAGACCAGCCAGACTACATTGTCATGCTGAAGAATTATTTTGTCGTGCCTTTCAGCATATTGTGGCCGTTTATGACGCAATGCTCGACTCAAACGCATCAATTGCAGTCGATAGCGCTGCCCGTCAATGGTTTCATTTAGTTTTAGCAGCTCATAATACACAACACCGAGCTGGTCCCACCAAATGCAGAGCATAAGCTTGGAACCATGAATATTTGGCTTCGCGGTCGATGTTGATTGGTGCGCGAGCGGTCCCCATGATTTCTTTCGCTTTGGGTTATCATAATGTATCCACTTTACAACGACGGTCACAATACGATGCAAAAAACCCTTCCGTCTTTGCCTTTGAAGCAGTTGTTCGCACATGCAAAAGCGCCTCTCAACATCTCTTGGCTTCAACTCGTACGGAACCCAGTGGCCTTGCTTTTGGATCATTCCCAGTGATTTTAACCGCTTCGATATGGCTTGCTGAGTCACTTCCAACGAAATTGCGAACTCTTTTTGCGTCTGGCACGAATCTTCTTCGAGTAATTTCGTCAATTCTTCGTCTTCAATCTTTTTTGGCTGGCCAGGTCGCTCTTCGTCGGTAATGTCGAAATTATCATTTTTGAACCGATGAAACCACAGAAAAAACTGTGCACGCGAAAAAGCATCGTCACCGTAAACTTCCACGAGCAATTGATGACTCTGTGCTGCAGTCTTTTTAGCAAAATAATGCCCAAGTAAAACTTCCCGCAAATGTTGTTTTTTCGTGAATTTTCGAAACTTTCCATGGTCCGGTAAATGCGTTGTCAACAATCAACACAAAATGTTTATACTGACATTGCCAGCTTATGAATAGAAACTTCAAATGGTATGTATGTCAAAGATGGACTACCATTAGTTTATCGGTGTTGCCATCTCAAAAAAAAGTCTCATTATTAAATTGTAGGTAAATAATTTGTCAAAAGACTACCATCGATTTGCGCTCACCTCCTCACAGTTTCAGATGGTGTCAAACTTTCCTGTTCTGTTTCCAACGAAAAAAAAAGGTTTTATAAAAATCTCTACAACGGTAAAGTCCACTAAGAAGTCGAAAGTAAGTTTGTAGCTTGTATATAACTCTAGAGAAATTGGAATTTTTTTTTTCAGGGATACGTGTACCTAAAGCGTCATGTAGCTTAAAACTGTCGAAAAACGAGATTTTTAGGGATTTTCGTGAATATTGTTATAATAACGGTAACGAAAATGGGTACTGGAAGGTCGTCTTTGACCAGTTCAAAGCGGTTTTCAAAGTCCCATCGATGTGGGTTGACTAGAAAGAGTGAGGTAGTATCGGTGAAACTTAATATGATCAGCTTTGGGCGAAAACGATTTGTGGAAATATGTATGTAGTATGTGCCTCTATAACGGTACTTTTAAGGAGAATAGTAGTCTGTAACGAATTTGAAATTTCTATAGCGCCAAACCAAATGCCTAAAGTCGATGTCGATATTGCCCCCCAAAGGAAACTTACGCTTGGTCAAACATGTACAGCTTTTTTTTAGGAAAATTATTTCTTTAGCTTTTACCGTTACGGAGTAATCGCATTTTTTGCGATTCTTGTAAAAAAACACAACACACATATTCTTCTTTAAGTACACAAAATTTCCAATAAAAGGACATATCGAACGATGCGAAGAGTTTCGTATCTTCCGTTAAATTTTAACAGTTATCAAAATTTTTACAAAAAACTATCCTACCGAGGTCCCGTTATGTTGATCGTTTGATTTTTCTGCGCGAAAAACATAAATCATGCATGCTTTTCAAAAATTCATCAGTATCCAAATTTATTAAGACGTGGAAACGTTCGCAGCCGAACGAGGATAATACGAGTAAGTTGCCGAGCAGTAACCTAAACGTCAAACTTTGGCCCTAAAATGTGTTAACCACCCCCTGCTTGATGGGTTTTGTATGGAAATCTGGTCACTAACACGCTCTGTTGAATTATTAAACCTTGCATGACTTGTGTCACCGGTGAACACATTAAACTTGATTCCATGCCAATGTACCATGCCGGTGAACACAACACAATTATTTCTCCCAAGCCAAGCAATTAAAGAGAAGAATACAAATGTGTCACCGCGTGGACACATGGCCTGTGAGGAATCATTTCCTATTTCTCAGTCCTCCCTATACTCCAATCAATAGAGACGAAATAATAGGGGCTAGCGTGCAAAAATTGGGGACTTCTCAAATTTTCGATATGTTATAAAGACAGGTGGGGTAAGTTAAAATCCAAGTTTGCGTCACTTTCCCCCTGTGCTCCCGCCGGCCGCTATCTTCAAAAAACCATCTAAAATCGGAACTTTCATCAGTTTTTGGTCTGTAACTTCTTTACAGTCCATTTGAGCACAAAATCTGCCCAGACAATTTTGTAGAGGACAAAATTTCCTAGAGTTATAGCGCCAAGAAAATGGAGAAAATATTAAAAATCATGCCAATTTCAAATTCAAAAAAACGCATTGTATACCAATAACTCATAGCCTCCTCTCTCCTCTGCATTTAAGTATAGAGTTCTCGAAGTATGTTTTGAAATTTGTTAGTAATGATTTTTGGAATTTTTAGCATATTTTTTGCGCTATAACTCTGCCAATTTTGATTGTAGAGTAAAACTTGTCAGATGAAATTTATAGGAAATTCTGTGCTCTACAAGATGGTCTCGGCACATTTCGTGCTCAAATGGACTAGGAAGGCGTTATAGACCGCAAACTGATAAAAGATCCGATTTTAGATGGGGTTTTCAAGATAGCGGCGGGAGCACAGGGGTGAAAGTGACGGAAATTTGGATTTTAACTTACCCCACCTGTCTTTATAACATATCAAAAATTTGAGAAGTCCCCAATTTTTGCACGCTAGCCCCTATTATTTCGTCTCTATTGATTGGAGTATAGGGGGGACTGAGAAATAGGTCTTGTTGGCTAGTTGTATCCGTCACTTAATAAAAAAAGTAAATTAACGAAATACTGCAAATTGTCGTATTGAAGATCAGCGTCTCAAAGTTTTAACACCTTGGTTGCCATTGTCTCACCGGTGAACGTCTACAAATGATTCCTCACAGGCCATGTGTCCACGCGGTGACATTCTTCTCTTTAATTGCTTGGCTTGGGAGGAATAATTGTGTTGTGTTCACCGGCATGGTACATTGGCATGGAATCAAGTTTAATGTGTTCACCGGTGACACAAGGCATGCAAGGTTTAATAGTTCAATAGAGCGTGTTGGTGACCAGATTTCCATACAAAATATAATTTTTTCGACTGTGAGACTGTCTATTTCAGATTGCCCGATAAATTGCCTAATGTATGTGCTGTACGGGCGACAGATCGATTGTGGGCAATCGACTGCCCAATCGATCGGCCGAGAAAGGGGCGCACACAGAAATATATTTCGGGAGGGGTTTTAGCAAAAAGTCAAATTGATATTAGGCGTGTTTTTTTGTGCTCGGGTGTAGGTTAGTTTAGAGTAACTACATGGGGTTACAATAACAACATAACCCAGATAAACCCAGTAATGTATCGAGGGTACGTACTCTGACCAAAGTTAACCCGGAAGAATGGTTACAGATGTGACAATCAGAGGCGCTCTAACACGAAAAAGCATGAGCTAATACCAAAACCATTGGTTAAATGTTCGTTGTTGTTTTTGTAAGACATGTTAATTTACTGGTTATTTATTTATCACAACTTTGAACCTTCAGCTTTTTACAAAGTTCATGGTTGGTGCAATAGATCTAAACAGCTTTTATCCCAAATCGTTTTTTTGTGCTTATATACCCTAACCTGCACCTTGTTTACAAAAAAACACGCTTATTATAAAGCTGATAAGCGCGATCAAATAAATCACTGTGTGTGTCCTACTTCCGAGAGACACTTCTTTGGCTTCTCAACTGCAAAAATAATTTTGTCAGCACATCATTTTCATGATGCTGAGTTCCTTTTTCATTGTTAGACGAATTCATAGATTTATTGTACGATGAGTGCAAAATCCCTGTATGTCTGTTGCAGGGACGTAGCCAGAAATTGGTTTCGAAATGGGCTCAGCGTTCAAAAAATGTCCATGCTATAAAATTTAGTTTTTAGTTTTATTGAATTTAGTCGAAGAAAAAAGGCGTAATTTATATTTTACAATTGTCGACGAGTGGATCTGATTTCTCTTTTTAGTTAGTTAATTTCACTTTACCCCAATGAAGAAGAAAAAGAAGGAAACGAAATATCTGAAAATCAAGGGGACAATTTGATTTTTTTTATAGCTAGCAGTGGCGTAGGAAATTTAGTGTTTGGGGCTGGTATGTTTTAATACTTTTTGGCTTTTTCATTGGTTGGAGTATTCAACCGCAATGCACTGGAATACACAGTATTTAAAATTTTGTATTTAAACGAATTTATACCACGCAACGCTTTGCAATCCCATTTAAATGTACTTCTTGCAATAGTGTAAATTGTGATGCTGTTGGTATAAAGTTATGCAACAGGAACGTTGTTGATTAATTTCAAGCATCTATTAATTTTGAAATTTCGTACTCATTGCCCCCATTTTTCCAACGCCCCTACTACGAAGTTACAGCACTAAGCTGCGCATGTGCATGATTTTGTTTATTTATTAATTTTCCATATAAAATTCGTATGAGAAATGTCATCTTGTAGCTTCGATCAAGTTACCATAGAAAATATTTTGGTCCCGAAAAAAAGTCGGATATCCAGTGTATTTTGCGGTTATTTGCATTTCCTTTTTAGATTTTCTTATTCATTGCTTTACCCTGACCAATTTTATCAGATTATACACCAGGAAATTCGTCAAAATAAAGTTTCTTCGGAAAATAAAAAAATCAAATTATTCAAAGTGCTGTTAAGCAATAAATTTATCGCATTCCGCCATTTGCTATAGTAATGCTCAAGACCGTGAAGCGGATTGCAACTAAGGAATTTTTCATCACCTTTCACAAAAATTCATCAAAAATGCCCAGGATCGATGCAGAGGAAAGTTGAAAGCTCAAAGCTCACATGTATCTACTGCGTCTATTCCCGTGTCCTGGTTTTCTATTACCCGAATTTATCAACCAAATGATTCGAACACTATTACAAACATCAAAAAATTTCGGAGGGGGTTTGAACCCCCAAAAACCCTTACGTAGGATCGCCACTGGGCCGAGAAATCGTCAGATTTGTGGCGCCCTTTACAGTTATACACGATCAAAGATAGTCGGAAAAATGCACGCCTTGTTTCAATTGTTGACGTACTGTTACCGTATCTTAATGTTTCTCAAATTTTCTTTTTGCAAAAAATGCTCTATCATTTGTAAAAAAAATATTGGTTGGGATGCAAATAATAGAGCATTTGGTTGCCTTTAAAATGCAAAAAGAAAATTTTTAAAAAATTTTAATTTAATTTAAAATCTTTTGATTACCTAAAAATGTAATAATTAACAACTTCCATTTTTTTAAATTTTTTTTTGTAACGGACACTATTTCCCCGATCTGATCGAGGTGGATTCTCAGATTCACCAGAGAGTGTTTCCATGTGAAGGATAAAGACGCTGAGCTTAAGTCCTTTGAAACGTTTCCGCCGACAAGAAGCGCTGCGTGGAAGGAACCGAGGCAGCTATGCAAACATTGACAATAGATCGTTTGTGAGCACGTTTGAGTACCTCCCAGATCTAACATCAGGACCAAGGAATATGCAGAGGCAGACGTGACGCCGATACGCATTTGCAATCTGATTTTAACCCATATTTTCCCAGTGTTCCATTTGTGGAACGGTTCATATCGTGATTTTTCATATCTCAACGTGAAAACAACTGTACTATCTTTTTATGTTATGGCAATTCTAAAGCATTGTTTTTCCACCAGTATCAATTGGAATATCATTAGAGTTGGGTATCATCTGATTTTGTGCGTGACAATTTCGTGAAATTTACCGTAAACAATGTCTTTTGGAAAATCGTAAGTTTTATGCAATGTATTACGGTATTTTGTGGTATTCTGAGATTATTTCGCCTGTGAAGTATTCAAGGTATAACGTAGTAATGACCTTGACATGAAAGTCGAAATGATTTTGACACTAGTCAATGTTTCTTAGAACCGTTCCAATATTGGAACAATAGCCACATCTGCCAGCATGAACTTTTTCTCTGAAATTTTTCTGATTAGTCGCAATAATATAATATCTTTGTCGTAGATTGACTGTGAACGAGATTATTTCATTGTTAGAGGAACAGGACGATAATTTACTATCCGCGGATATTTATATAACGCCTCCTGATGCCCACGAAAATAGTGACGAAGATAGCGGTGATGAGGAAATCGGGAGTATAAATAATTTATCCAGGCGCCAGCTTATTGCAGAAGCTGAATTTCGTGCAACGGTTTCTTCAGATGGCGGCATAACATTAGTGGACAACTGTGATGAGCCTGCATCAACAAATATTCAGGAGCCAATAGCTAGCACATCCTCAGCGAATCCCCCTCCCAAGAGAAAACGTGTGCAAGCTGAAAGGAAATGGAAACAGGTAGATATCCCTGAAAAGCCGGATAAACCGTCAGATCTTCCTAATTTTCTCGAGGGAATGGAAAATCCTGTTCAGTTTTTCGAGCTTTTCTTCGACTCGGAAGTCTTTGAACTTATTCGTTCTGAAACAGAAAGAAACGCAGCCCAAAAGGGAGATCATAATTTCCGTGTCTCCATTGAGGAAATAAAACGTTTCTTTGGCATCTTGCTGTTGTCGGGATACAATAGCGTTTCCAGATACCGAATGTACTGGGAGCAAAGTGTTGATTGCAATTTTCAGGGCGTAGCATCAGCAATGTCTAGAAATAGGTTCGACGAGCTGTTACGGTATTTGCATGTTTCGGACAACCATAATCTGGACCCAAAGGACAGATTCGCCAAAGTTCGTCCATTTTGGAACCTTATGAACGAAAGGTGGCTGAAATATTATCCAGGAGATAAAAGTTTAAGCATCGACGAATCCATGATTCCATATTACGGAAAGCATGGAGCAAAACAACATATCCATGGTAAGCCCATAAGATTTGGTTACAAAACCTGGTCTATTTGTACTCGTCTGGGCTATATGATATATGGAGAGCTGTACCAAGGAGCTAGTACCGGAAATACTCATCCAGACCTTGGTGTAGGTGGGTCTGTCGTGCTCGACTTGATATCTAAACTTCCAATCGGTTGTTATAATTTCTACATGGATAATTTTTTTACATCACTGCCTCTTTTTGATGAAATAGTGAAGCTTGGACATGATGCTACAGGGACCATAAGAATAAATCGGGTGCAAAACGCACCTTTGAAGAATCCAAAGGAAATGAAGAAAACAAAAAGGGGGTCCTATTTCCAATGTACAGATCTATTGTCTAACATAACTCTAGTAGAGTATAATGACAATAACATTGTAACGGTTGCGTCCACCCAGTCTGGTGTAGAACCAATCGGGAAAGTAAAACGATATTGCGATAAGCAGAAGAAAGATATTGACCAACCGCGCTGTATTGTAAACTACAACAAATTTATGGGCGGAGTGGATCGGTTGGACCAGAATGTAGGATGCTACCGTATTTCCATTCGGTTGAAACGTTGGTACTGGCAGTTGTTGATGTTCCCCATCAATGTTTGTGTAAACAACGCCTTTCAATTGTATAAACTATCTCCTATTTCACGTGAACATAATGCATATGATTTTTTATCTTTCACGAGGTATATTGTTTCAACATACCTTCTGACAAAAAATCCCCCTTCAATTTCCGGCACGAAGAGTTCACTCCCGAAATCCTCTCTGGCCGTCATAAAACGAGTACCCTGCAGTATTAGACTTGATAGACGGGACCACCATATTGTAAAGAATGATCGCCAAAGCCGCTGCGGATTATGCCATAAAAACACAACCATGAAATGTACAAAATGTGAGGTTGCTCTACACCAAAAATGCTCCCAACATTTTCATACAAACAAAATGTAAAAATTTATTGTTCAACCATTACATTAATAAGAATAAATGAATTTAAAAAATAAAACTTTGAAAAATGTGTTAATTTTTTCCTATTGAAAGACAATGTTTCTAATGGATCGGCATTGGAAAATACTATGGTATATATTCCCAGTGTTCCATTTTTGGAACGGTTGAATAACTACTAATATATATATTTAAAAAAAAAAATCATCAAAGAATAGTGGTTAGGATATCACTGGCATTACCTAGAAAAAAAATCAATTTGATTGCGTGCTTTTGTGAGGGCTTGGGAAGATATGGGTTAATTTGTGATGAAAATCAGTCTCGTGGCAAATGTAAGTGAAGGTGAGTAACATCCTTGTGCTCGTGGACCTGATGCTGATGGCCTGCGTATATCTCATCACCAAGGCCAAAGGCTGATGGTAAAGTTAGACGTAGAAGGTGAATCAGAGTCTCATGGTGTCCAACGTTATATGGCAACACACTGAGGCGAATGAAGCTCCACCAACACAATACTGGACAAAACCTGATCAGTCGTCAAAACGCGAGAGTTAAGCGTTGAGCAGTTGTCTTATGCGCATCAACAGCAAAGCAAAAAAGTGCGAATAATAGCTATTAAGTGAAATTATTAGGAATAATAAATCGTTTGAAAATTAAATCGAACATGATTTTGGCAGTTTTAGGAAGTTATTGGTCGTCGGGAAGACAGCGCTAGGAAATTTCGCTTTTCATTAGGCCATAACTTTCCTGAAGTTGAATAAGGGTTTTCCGCTGTAACGGGAACTGGGAAGCCTGAGGGAGGCTCTATACTTTGTTATAGGCAAGAAGCGTCAGTTTTTGTTACCTCACGCGAGACAACAATACTATACGATCACGTACTCGTACGTACACTACTTATAAAATGAAATCCATGTCAGACACTCATTCAGTTTACGCGAACTCGAGAATGTACAATCTACAGGGTGTCCGGAAACTGCCGCATAAACGCACCGGATTATGATTCCTCAGTTGATTTCCAGCAAAAAAGTTGTACGGAACATTCCCCCTCAGCTTAACCCTTTAGCTGCCACAGGCATTTAAAGATTTTTGAAAAAATCATTTTCTTACGCGGCTTAAAGCCTAATATCTCCAAAGCTAGACCAGCTAGAATAGTGGAGTAAAATAATTATTACAGCCAACAAATTTACCTGTAAAATAAAACTAACCACACTAAAATTGGATAAGAGGTTTGGTTTTTACAGAGCTTCAAATTCAAATTTGCGTGATTTGACCCAAAAACAATCTTTTTTTCCATCTCAATTTTCTCCAACTTCTGTCAAGGTGAAGTGCTTGTACGATTCTTTTAAAAATTGGCGCATAGTCTTACGATCATATCTTTCTTACATCATTTTATTCTAGCTCCATTATTTCTAACAGTTTTGGTACCTTAAGTGCAGAAAACTAGGGTTAGTTTTGGCTCGATTTCGACATACTTTGAATAGATTTTATACCAATTGCAGATCTTTAGGGGCAGTGTGAATTGAATTGTATTGAATTCGAGCTAAAATTAACCCTAGTTTTCTACACTTAACGTATAAAAACTGTTAAAAGTAAAGAAGCTAGATTAAAATGATGTCAGCAAGATATGATTGTATTGTAAGACTATGCGCCAATTTTTAAAAGAATCGTACAAGCACCTCACCTTGGCAGAAGTTGGAGAAAATTGAGATGGAAAAAAAGATTGTTTTTGGGTCAAATCACGCAAATTTGACTTTGAAGCTCTGTAAAAACCAAACCTCTTATCCGATTTTAGTGTGGCTAGTTTTATTTTACAGGTAAATTTGTTGGCTGTAATAATCATTTTACTCCACTATTCTAGCTGGTCTAGCTTTGGAGATATTAGGGTTTAAGTCGTAAGAAAATGATTTTTAAAAAATCTTTAAATGCCTGTGGCAGCTAAAGGGTTAAGCTGAGGGGGTATGTTCCGTACATACAACTTTTTTGCTGGAAATCACATGAGGAATCACAATCCGGTGCCTTTATGCGGTAGTTTCCGGACACTCTGTATACAAAAATGACGCCATTTTCAAATAAAGCCCTTCCAGTTGTCTATAGTTTTTCACCACACGTTCGTCCTTTACCTTACTTTTGTGCTTCTATCCCATTCACAAGGGTATACTATGTGTTCTCATCAACTTTCCAGACAAGATGATGTCTGGAAATAGAAATAGAGTAGAGACAATGTAACATAAATAACGAATGGAGTTGTTTGGCATTTATGTCATTTTGGCTGTGAGCTATAATCCTCAGAAAAATTTAGTCTATGATGAAGTTCTTTTCCGGACGCTATAGTCATGAAAAGTTTGAAATGAACTGAATGTGAAGGCAACCTCTGCATTTTTTTGGTATTTACTGAACAGCAAATGCCAGTTTAAACATAGCCACAACCCCGACGAAATACCTATTTCGTGACTGTTCAATTTTAACCAAGCAAATTCGCAAATAACCGCGCCCATTCGAACGCTTTTAAATTCAATTAGGCGTAAACCTTAAATGGTTGCCTCTGTTTCCTGAATGTACACTCTACGCCATTTGAATAACACAACCTAAAAAAAATGTTTTGGATTTTAAGTAACCAATTCTGACAAAAATGTTTCTTTTTCAGAAAATCAGTAGAAATCAGGATTCAGGAAAAAAATATTTGCTATCCTGTATTTATGCACGATTTATGCAATTTTAGATTACAAAATAAAATTTTTGGAATAAGGCTATATAACTTAGCCTTATTCCAAAAATTTTATTTGATTCCCCTTCATAACAAGGTGACATGTTTCGTTTTCGCAGTTAGGATTACATGAATGCTTACGATATTACAACTAGAACCTATTTGGCGCTGGAGTAAAACGCTCCACATTTATTATAATTATTATTAAACAAAAAAATATTCTTAAACATTTAATGCCCAAAATTTAATATGGAGACAGACAATGTCAGACTGTCTATCACACTCGTGGGACGTATATGACCTTTCCTCATCTATTTTAACAACCCGGTAGTTGGTATCTATAATTTTGGATTACATGGTCGTACAACGAACTATCTCTACCGATCTTTGCTCGGAATACATATTTCCCTGGTGTATTCTAATTTTAACATCATCCAATAATAATTCGTCACTCATTTGCTACTTCAGCATAGAGCGTGAGTGTTATTGCGACACTGGACATAATTTATTCAGGAACTAACATAACAATATCACGTCAGAACTTTCTCACACCCATTTAATTCCACACTCACCATAAATTCGCGCCTTTGACCATGAATTCCCCAAATAATCATAAAGTTTGTTTTAATGATGACTAGACTTGCGCTGGATAGACAGACATGCTTTTGTATTCCCATCATTGACGTTGATATGTCTTCAAAATTGATATACGCACCATCATGCATTAATTTTAATTAAAATCAATAATTTGCGTGACATTTTGCTAATACGACAAATTAAATTATGGATGGGGATTTTTCACGCAATTTGACAAATCTCAATAAAGTAATGGAAATTTGTGATAATTAGTGGGAGTTTGAGTCTGATCATAGTACAGTCAAAATATCCCAATTCAGGCCTCCAAATAGAAAAAAATAGAGTAAGGCTAATTTTTGTTGTTTTTGAATCAGTGGGCTCCCACGAATCTACAACTGATTTTGCTAAAAAAAATTTTGATCGGAAAGGTCCCAAAAAGGACAAAAAAGGATACTCTTCAATCCTTGACCGGAGGTCAGCATGCGGGGTATCGTATCAAAGGGGCGTGGAGTTCATTACATATCCAGTGTTTGTTTCCTGTTTCAAGGACCCTCAAAGGAATAAATCGAGCTTAAATGGAATATTTTCGAGTTTCCCGTGTATCTTTCCAAAGCCATAACTACGAGAACAATTCAAGTTTCCCCTACTTTTATCACTTTTTAGAATCTATATAATAGCTGGAGATTCTACCATTAAATTTGCTAAGAAAAAAGTTGATCGGAAAGCTCTTAAAAAGTACATAAAAGGACACTAATTTCACACCTTGATCGAACGTGGGTATGTGGGCTGTCATATCAAAGAGGACGTCGAGTGCATTGCATATCCGGTGCTTCTTTCCTGTCTTAAGGACACTTAATAGAATAGGTCGGGCTTAAATGGAAAATTACGGCTTTAGAAAGACACATATCCGGGAAACACAAAAAATTTTAAGTTGAGCCCAATTTTCTCCTTTGAAGGTCCTTGGAACAAGTAACAAATGCCGGATATGGAATGTACTTGACATCCTCTTTGATATGACACCCCACATGCTCACGTTCGACTAAGGTGTGCAATTAGTGTCCTTTTAAGTCCTTTTTCAGAGCTTTCCGATCAATTTTTTTTTAACAAATTTAATGGTAGAATCTTCAGCTATTATAGATTCTGGAAAGTGATAAAAGTAGTGACAACTTGAATTATTCTCGTAGTTATGGCTTTGGAAGATGCACGGGAAACGCGAACATTTTCAATTTAAGCTCGATTTATTCCGTTGAGGGTCCTTGAAACAAGAAACAAACACCGGATACGTAATTACTTCGTCGTCCCCTTTGATATGATACCCCGCATGCCGACCTCCGGTCAAGGATTAAAGAGTATCCTTTTTTTTTCTTTTTTGGGACCTTTCCGATCAAATTTTTTTTAGCAAAATCAGTTGTAGATTCAAAAACAAAAAAAAATTAGCCTTACTCTATTTTTTTCTATTTGAAATTCTAATATGACTGCACTATCAATGAATCATGGATGGAAAGGACTCTGCATAATGCGTACAACGAGGAACCATTAATAGGGGGATTGGGGATAAGAAGCTCGAAGGAGCGTGCTGTTGATCATACGAGGGTGGTTCAAATATGATCGAGACAAACGCTGTAGATGGCGCGCATGTATGTTTTGAAGGTCGTGGCTTGAGTATATGATAGCTGGGTCCCTTACGAACAGAGTGGCATAGTTTTCGTCGCGAAGGGATATTTTACGCTCGTGCTACGACCATGAGTGAACATCAAGTGCCGACCGCCATTGCGCAACGTATTGGCGTTCGTTTTTTAGTGAGGGAAGGCGTTAGGAATTCGGAAATTTTTCTGCGTTTGCACAATCCGTTCGTTAGTGAGTGCCTGAGTAGGACTGCTGTGTTTAAATGGGCCAAAGCGGTCAAGGATGGCCGTGAAACCGTCGAGAATGAGCCGCATGATTGTCGAACGCCAACCAGCATCACACCAGACAACATTCGCCGTGTAGAACAACTCATTTCGGAGGACCGTAGGATGAATGCTCGACACGATTCGGCTGAACTCGACACTATCATTGGTAGTGTAGAGTCTCTCATCCACGAACACCTTGAATATCGCAAAATAACGGCGCGATGGATTCTCAAACTGTTGAACTTCTCCAGGATTACGCGCGTCCTCATACCGCGCGTCTTACGCTCGATACAATATCGCAATTAGGGTGGGAGGTACTAGAGCACTCCCCCTACAGTTCGGATTTATTACCCTGCGATTACCATATGTTTGGACCACTGAAAGAAGCCCTCGGAGGTCAAAAAATTCAACACCGACGATGAGGCAGAGGAGTTTGTGCGCACATGGATGTTCGAATTGTCCAAGGAATTTGTCGATACCGGCATCAAAAAGCTTCCGGAGAAGTGGGAAATATGTGTAACTAGTGAGGGGGAGTACCTATAGAAAAACTGTAAAATTTGTAATTTTTTTCTTTAATAAATAAACGTGTCAAAACATTTGTCTCGATCATATTTGAACCGCCAGAATAAAACTTCTACAAAAACAGTCAATAGAATGAGATCGCTGACTCTTTTCAAGGCCCATCTTCAATGTTTAACTGTTGAGTCAGTTACTTTTTTCAAATTTCATAATTTGTTTTTTTTTTTTTTTTTTTAGAAAACCGTAAGATTAAGTTATAAATGGGAACTCAAGTTGCCTAAATATTTTTTTGGCAATAAAAGCAAATTTAGATTTTTGCGTTTCATTAAAAATTCAAAAAATCCGAAGAAATCGTTCATTCATTGCCGTTATTATAATATCTTCGGGGCGGCCAAAATAGTTGAGTGACTTCTTCTTGTTTTGTTCTGAATGTGAACAACACAAATCTTCAAAATACAGAGCGCAACACCTGTCTTACGATCTAAAGATCAGATCTTGTTTCAATGCGAATCCAATACGTTGCGGAATTTTGTTTTCAAAAGATTGTATGATAATGAGCGATTTAGAATTTCAAATCGGCTCACGAAACATACGTATAAAACAGTTTTTTTTATGTAGAATCATGTTAATAAAAATCTGAATAATTGTTGTAATTAAGTACATTTTTGCATGCCAAATCAGTAAAATTTCTGCAAATACACACAACTTTGTTCAAACTGCTATGTAGAGAATGTATTGCTTTTCAATCCATGTAGTCCATGTGAGAACCCAGCATACCACGCAAACCGCAGACGAGTCCCCAACCAATCACTTTAGTGAACAAAACGTTCGCTGGTGAATTCACTAACGAACTGTCGGTAAATTACCGGTCGCTCATTTTTTACATTCGCGACGAATCGTTTTTCGAATTACCAGCAGGTCGAGATTCATTCACCTTAAGCGAATATATAAACCTTCTATATATTCACTAAAGGTGAACATTTCTCGATTCGTTAGTGACCTGAGGTGCAGTATTCGTCGCGAATGTAAAAAATGAGCGACAGATGTATCACTAGTGAGCCGTTAGAGAACTCGCTAGAAAAGATAAAAGTGAATTGCTAGTTACCCTTACACGATTTATTTCAAATAATAATATATTTGCTATTGGTAAATGCTCCTTGGATTCTGGTTATCTGAAAAATACGATGCCCTGCGAATGCGTCTTTGCTTCTGTTTCAAAAAAGGGGTTGCTGGATAATGGGAGATGCTGACTCACAAGGTTGAGCACTTATGAAATAACACTGAAAAGTAAAAACATCGGCGAAAAAAAATTTAGGTACAGCGGAACGTTGAGGCAATTAACAATGATAGTGAAATACAACTCATATTTTAATGGAAAAATACTTTATTATTTTCAACATCTGAAATTGATTTATAAATTTATAATAGAAATTTAAATTCATTGTGAACTTTTAATTATGGACTTTATCACTTTCTCGGCTCTATTTGAAAATAGCAACTGACCACACGATTGATGCAGAGACTTTTAGGAGCCAGACACCAAATTCATCTCAAGCGAATGAAATATCCCCCTTTGGCGAACACTGCTGCGAAATAATGTCACGTTATTTGAGCAAACGACTATATCTTCGCGTACCTTCAGCCTTAGCGAATTTTTAGCGAAGTATAGTGAATTGAAAATAATAAAAAAAAACGCATGTAGAATTCGGGTTCTATACAAAATCCAAAAAGACAAAATCCAAAAAAATTGAAAAATTCACAAAGTCAAAATCCATAAAGACAAAATTCACAAAGACAAAATCCATAAAGTCATAATTCACAAAGTCAAAATCCAAAAAGACGAAATCCATAAATTCAAATTTACATCAGTTTGCTTATCACAATTGAATATTGAGAATATTTATGTACGTTATTACGTTAACTAGACAATTAGCAAATCCCGGAGCATATGCGCTTTACCTGAAGACACGGAAAAGGATTCATCCGTGGCATATACGATTTAGCCGATGACACGGAGAGGAATGCACCGGACCATAAGCTCTTCAGGTAAAGACAGAGACACCTAAGGCGCATATGCTCCGGGTGCATCCTTCTCCGTGTCTCTAAGTAAAGCGCATATGCTCCGAGGTTTCGTAATTGTCTAGTGCCCACGCAATAAGCATTATGGCTCTCTTCATACAAAAATGTATAAATCCATACATTTTTGTATGAAGAGAGCCATAATGCTTATTGCGTGGGCACTAGACAATTACGTCTTCATGGATTTTGACTTTGTGGATTTTGACTTTATGGATTTTGTCTTTATGGATTTTGTCTTTATGGATTATGACTTTTGGATTTTGACTTGTGGATTTTGACTTTTTGGATTTTGTATAGAACCCGTAGAATTCTTCGCTTACTATCCTTTTGGGTGATTTACTAGCGAATCAGATACCTTCGTTAGAACGAAGATAACACAAATCTTCAATTTTCTTCATCAAAAGTGAAAGAACAAGTTTCGCTATCATTCATCTTGTGGTGAACCTTCGCTATGTGGTATGCTGGGAAACAAATAAATTCCAGAATCTACATATATGTACATATAATAAAAGAAAGTCGTGTTAGTTACACCATTTCTAACTCGAGAGCGGCTAGACCGATTTTAATTTTTTTGGGTTTGTTGGATTGGGCTGGGCCCCGCCTGGAATAGCATAATAACAATTTAAAAATGCAAAAAAATACACAATGAGCAAAAATTCTCAATGGGTTCTCTTTTGCCTATTTCTGCGTGTATTATGTATGTATGTATTATGTATGTAATGTATGTGTATTTATTTATCAGCGGATTTCTGTAAGTTGGTTCCACAGGATTGCTCTCTACCTTAAATAACAGGACGACTATTGATAAAAATGAAAAATTCACAGTGAAACCAATTATAAAGACAGTTATTTTCCATAAACTTCTGCCTGCATTTCTTGAACGAGATACGGGATTTCGGTAAGTTGACCTCACCGGGTTGATCTACACAAGGCTCCTACCGGAATAGCAGTACACTATCCCTCGATTTACACGGCACTTTTTTTACACGATTTCACTTTTACACGGTTTTTTAATAGAACCCATTTTCTCGATTTAAACGATATTGCCTATGCAGAATTCACTTTTGCACGGTTTTTCTAAATGATTTGTTCGAATGCAGTGCAGCTTTACATAATATTATACATATGTATCTTACAAGATTACACGATATCGGTATCAACTGGTGTTTTTCTTCATATTTTAGTAGGAATATAACAGGACTCTTTTGAGCTTTAGTACGGTAAACCAAAGTTGAGGGTATACATAATCATTAATCATCATGCTATGGTCTTTTAAGGGACAGTTTTGGTAGCAAGGCAGTTTAGTTTTAAAGGCCTGGATAGACCTCGGGCGGAATGAAAATGATGATGAAAATGATTACTGTCGTGGAACATGTCGAAAATGATGGGGAATTCCATAAGCTACACTCCGAATATGGTTACAACATTTTTCTCGGCCATTTTATGTATTATTTTTCGATTCCCCGGTCATTAGATATTTTCCATGGTGAAATGACTGGCGAATCGAAAAATAATACATAAAATGGCCGAGAAAAATGTTGGAACCATATTCGGATTGTAGCTTATGGAATTCCCCATCATTTCCTACATTTTCCACGACAGTAAGCATGCATTTTCATTGAGAAAATCGTAGCGGACAAAAATTTCATTTTCATTCCGCCCGAGGTCTATCCAGACCTTAACAGTGAAGTTTTGTTTAAAAGTGTTTGATTATTAGGTGCAGTGAATGCTTACAATGCCAAAGGAAAGGAAAGAAAACAATAAACAATCGAAGAGCAAGGTCATTTCTTTGGGGACTAAAATAAGCTTTCTCGACCGTCTCTGTATTGGAGAAAGGATAGTCGACGTTGGAAAACACTATTCTATGAACGAGGCAACTATAAGAACCATAAATAAAAATGAAAATACGATAAGAAGTAGCGTTGCATCCGAATCCGATACTTCCTTAAGTAACGCTTCCTACGTAAGAGATCCTGTAATTGAAAAAACGGAAGAGGCTTTAATTATATGGATTGAAGATCAAACGCAAAAACTTTTTCCTCTAGATACCACCACAATCTCAAGCAAAGCTCCACGCATTTATGACACGCTTAAACAGCAAATGGCAACATCATCGACTTCAGCCTTTTCTGCAAGCGCTGGTTGGCTTGAGAAGTTTAAAGATAGACATTCTTTACACAATCTCAAACTTAAAAGTGAAAATGCCACAAAGGACATTTTCGTCCAAATCGCACAAAACGGCAAGTGGCCACAAAGCTGCAAAAAGTCGAGTCACAGTGTTGTTCTCCAGCAACGCTTCGGGAGACTATTCAACCTTTGGGCGGGCGCAATGCATCTGACAGATTAAGTGACCCGTTTTTCTTGCGCCAATCAGCGATATGAAAATGGAGAGATCTGAAACTCAGTTATCGATCAACTACCCAAAGCAGTTTTCAGTTTCTATCTACCATATGTCTGAGGGGCGGGAGGGGATGAAATAATCTCTCAGATGTATTGCGCCCGGTTGTGTTATTTTTTCTTTTCTATGAAAATTTCCACTCGTTATACTCTTCACATTGCGTAATAATGTGGTGTTAACTTTTAGGCTCACCAAATCGTTCAATAGTGTGTTTTTAGTAAAATAGGATCACATTTTTTAAGCGGTCGAGTTGTTGGAGGCTTTTTTAAATATTGAAGCGATTGAAAGCGGAATTTTCTTAGAAAATTGAAAATGTGAAGGGTATCAAACTTTGTGAGCCAGTATTTGTTTCTAAAATTTCGTAGAACTGTTTAAAAAAAGACAATGCAACAATAAATAAGAGTAGGAACTTAGTTTCATCCTATTTTCTGCACTTAATCTGTCAGATGCATTGCGCTCGATCGTGTTAGGATTAGTATTGTGCTCGCCGGAAGGTTAATGAAGCCCTTAATGATCAACCAATCTAAAGCGCCCTTTGCATTTAAGGGGTTAAATATAAATCATCTCCCTGTTTATTGGAGGGCTAACAAAAAGGCAACGCTCTTTACTGAAATGGTTCAACAACATCCTCATACCCGACGGTATTTAACCAACAAAGGCCTGCCATTTTAAACTCTGCTGATGATTGACAATGCGCCCGGACATTCAACCCATATTCAACACGACAACGTCGAAGTTGTGTTTCTGCCCAAAAAACACAACTTCCCTAATTTAGCCTTTGGACCAAGGCATAATTGCCACATTCAAAGCCCTTTACATAAAGCAAACGTTTAAGTATATTTTGGAGAAAATGGAAAATGATTCTTCTCTTGACATAATTGACGCATGGAAAAAAATTACAATTTTAGATTGCATAAAACATGTGGCTGTCATTAAATGAGATGAAGAAGTCAACATTGAATACCTGCTGGAAAAATCTATGGCCTGATGTAGTTGGAGGTGAGAGTGTGCCATTCCAAGAAGTTTCTGAAATAACGGAGTTAGCCCATAGGATAGGAGAAGGTTTTGAGGACATGAGAGAATCAGACATTGCCGAAATCATGATAGAAGAAGAAGATTTCATCGCCATACTTAATAACGATCAAAATGCTGTTGGTAATGACACTGGTGAAGACGAGACGGAGCTACCAAGCTTTACTACAAAAAGTATCCGCGATGGCCTGGAATTAGGGAATTATTATTTTAATGATCCAAACATTGAGCTTGCTTTGCGGTTCCATCGAGGCCTTAACAAATGCTTAAGCCAATACGAAGAAGTTCACAAAGAGTTAACAAAAACCCGTACCCAACTTTTGATGACCGATTTTCTCAGCTCCTCCCGATCGAACACCACCCAGCCTGAACTGCAGTCCAATGATGTGAATACCCAAATTTAATAGACGACACTCATGAACTTACAGAAAATGAAAATAAATGTTATGTTATGTTATTCTTCCTACCTTATTTTGTATTAATATTGATGTATTGCCGTTGCTTTAACATTAAATTTTGAAACTTTCAACTACATTGAACAATTTGTTTTCATCGATGTAAAACTGAATTACTACTGTCAATTTATGATCAAAATATTTTCTTGTGAATGGCTTATGTTTACTTTTGTTATATTTACCTTCTTTTCTTAAAATAAAAGCTATGTTTACACGTATTACCCCATTTTTTCGATTTACACGGTTTTCCCATATAAAATAGAGAATCTCGATTTACACGGTTTTCCCAGGAACCAACCTTCCGTGTAAATCGAGGGATAGGTGTATAGTCGCGGATATCAGTAAATATGCACCATCGGATTGGACTGCTCTTCGGATAGCGGAATAAGTATTAAAACATGCACAAAATTCACAATGTACATAATTATGAAGACAGTTCTTTTCACCTAATTTGTATTTATCTGCTAAACGAATAAGGCGATGCCGGTAAATTTGATACGCCGCCTGCAGCATTGATCTCTACTCAAAATAACATAATTTTAAAATTCACAATGGGAAAAAATGTTCAAAGCAGCTGTTTTTCTGATCGTTTGCCCACCATTTTAGAACGGTTTAGTGTATTTTGATAAATTTACACTACCGAATTAGTCTCCTTCATTTTTGTAAATTTTCCCCTTAATTTTTTTCACCTAAAATAGCTAAATAACTCCTGAAACATGCAGAATCAACTGAACGAATGAGCAAAATTTTCAAACGAGCTCTTTTCTTATCCCTTGGCCGCTTTGGACGGATAAGGGGATTTTAGTAAATTTTCTGCACCGTATTTGTCTCTGTGCCGAATACGATTAAGTATAGAAATTGGGAAGAACATTTTGATCAAATTGTTTTTGCCCATTTCTTAAAAAAAAACGAAGTAATGCTACTGTAGGAACTGTGTTCATTAAGGGGTTAATAATTTTATGATTTTTCTTTGAATTACCCTGCCTCGCAATTCACAACGAGCAACATTTACACTGAGTTCTTTTTCACTGACTTCTGTTTGAATTGTTATGTTAGCGGCTTTTCGAAGATTTTCCCGAATAGCAGAATAAGTATTGAAAACTTCGGAAAAATTCACAATGAGCAAAATTATGAAAACGCAGTCCTTTTTCACATATTTTTGTTCTGTCTTTCTTGAACGAATTGCAGGATTTCAGTAAATTGATTCCACCGGATTTGTCTATAACCAGAATAACTCTGGCCGTGTTTTTTATCATCGGGGGCAGGTTTGCTAACCCAGACGCACAAAAAAAACTATCGAGGGTAGCATCCAGGTTAAATTTCAAAAATGTCACGTACATAGGCATTGCTATTAATTTCAAAACATTGCTCATAAGTATTAAAGCCCCGTTTTCACTTTACAAACGCAAAAGTTCAAATGTATTTTTTTTTTAATGAAAACATATTTTTATGTATGAATCATAATTTTGTTAGTATAAGAATTCGACGAACAACATTTTTAACATGAATATACAAACAAAAACTATTTTTTTTGCACACACTTGTGTGTTGCATGTAAATTATACCTTATAGAACTTTTCACTTTAAAATTTAATTTTAGCTAGTCATTGGAAAACGTACTAGAAAACAATTGGGATTGCATACATTTAGGCGAGTTTTGGAAAGCTCATTAAAACTGGATAGCAATATAATTTCTAACCTGAATAAAGTCAGAGGTTAGCGTTTGTATGAAAATTACCCCGTATAGTGTAGGTTATAGTCCTGACACACTAGGGCATAAACTCATTTCGTAACCCGCTAAAATGTCCGAGCTTTCTAAACCTCGAAAGCATGACACACTACACAATTGCAGTTTATGAACGTCAGAATATTTTAAACGAGCTTTTAAAAATTAATACATAAAAAATTTAATGTCAGTATGTATACCAGACGTTGTCATATTTGTATGTACAAACATTGATAATTGTTAGACAGAACTGGGCCATTCTTACCCTGCAAACCATGTCATGCTGACATAGTCGACTACGTACCCCTGACTCGCGGGCTGACTGTACCACTGACCGTTGTTCGGCGTTCGGGACTAAAGTAAGCGGCTTATGTCAAAGAAAAATCCTGACAGAGTCTATGACAGCACACGTACATGGTAGGCTACCGTACATGGTTACATCATCGAGTGGTTGTAGGTAAAGTACACGACGACTGTCAGTACAAAAATATTCGAATTGTAGTAGATTAAATATGCGACCATTGTCAAAACTTTAAAATGCGGGGTGCGGTGCGGAGTGCGGGGTTCTCCTTCTATGAACGACGTGCAGGGTGCGCTGTCGTCTATTTGCTCGGATTGCAATAGAAACAATGGTTAAGCACATAATTATTTTTTTATTTAAATAAAACAATACAATAGAAACATCATTTCATCTTTACTTTCTACACAACAATACACTTTAATGTTGGCATCTTTCGAAGTCCGCTCTTCTGGAATGGCAACAGACGACTTCTTCGAAGATTACCGGGATCACGCCTCTGAAAATGGAATACGCGTATTGTATAAATTGATGTTAAATATCACATAACAGTAATTTGTACTTACAAATTGAATCCCCAAGAGAAACAAAACCGTTCGTAAACAAGTCTTCAAACTTTATAGTAGACGCCTGTTCTAACAAAAATACTGTCCCAATTCCGTCTCTGGAAAATAAAAGAAAAAATGTGCGTCAGATATTTGGGTGATTATTTAGCGCAAAACAAGAATATGCACACTCACAAAACTAATCAAGTCCATCGCTCCAATTGTTGCTCCTTTCATGCCTTTTGCGTTGAAAAAACGTTTAGGATCTTCGCCAGAGCTTCAATTCCTATCAAGAAAATTATTAATTCCATACTTTAATAAAAAAAAATATTGATTTGGGAGCTTACCAATTACATAAATCCACGACGGCGATCAAAAACTTCACTTGCAATACTCGTAATTTGTGCGGGTTGATGTGGACAGAAGAAACAAAACAAACAAACGACGCGGCGGCGGTCAGATGACATTTCGCGAAAGGAGTGAACATGTGTGTGTGCACACGCATACTCGAATAATTTCTCTTCTTCCCTTTCCTCGCGGCAGGGGACTGCTGACCGATTGTTTGCAGGGTAGGGCCATCATGCTATAATGTAATGTATGTAACGTACGGCAGATTTTTACCCAATTCGGGTTTATTATGGCTAAAAGGTGTATGTAAATACAAAGGCCCATTTCTCTGACGAATTTTTGAACTGAAAAATGGCCGAAAGTGAAAGAAAAAAATTCGATTTGTATCATTTATTAGTGCCACAACTCGAAACAAAATTTAGACTATAGCCACTATGCTCGTCTCTTTTACATTATATTGTAGTGGTAATTTGAACTTTGAATTTGAAATAAATTTTAGTAATTATACATAATGTTCTTCTATAAGCTGCGATAGCTCCACAATAGGACATCGATGAGATGAATCAAGGTCTTCTCATAAGGGGTTTTTTTTGGCCACATAAATTCGACCACCGCCACGAAAAATCCACGCTCATCTTTCTCAGTTTCTATGAGAAAGGAATACAAATGACTATATTAAACAATTATAATTTAAACTGACAGTTCACTACCGCTTTTTTGAATCCACAGATGAATTCTGCAAAAACTTATGCCAATAAAAATAACCAATGACTGACAATTTGTGTCATTAGCATTGACAATTTTTAAAAGTATCACACGCCTACTTTCTATAATTAAGAGCTTTTTGGAGGTTACAATGGAGGTTTAGAACTGAAAGCTCCATCCAAATGCGGGTTACAACGAGGTTACGGGAGCTTTCATAAACTCCAAACGGCATATAACCTCGTTATAAACCGCTTATAAACTCGTTTTTGGCTCATAAACTGCAATCGTTCGTAAACTCGTTTAGATGTGTCAGGACTATTAGCTGATTATAAAACACGGCCTCAATTGAAATATGCAAAACATTTACAATAAACAAAATTATAAAAACAGTTTTCTTTCAAATACTTTTCTCTATATCTGCTGAACTAATTCGCGAATCTGAGTAAATTTCACCACGGGATTGGGCTTCATCTGGATGTACCAAATGGGAAAGAAACATCAACATATTGGTCTCAGCGATGACACGATCGAAGATCGAGGTGCCTGTAGAAATAGGCTGAAACATAACCGCCAGAATGGGCAAACAAGGCGACGTCATGGAGCGCTGTAAGGAAGAATAAGGATCGGACTCCACCCCGAATAGCAGAATTGAAACAAGCACAAAATTCACAATGAACATAATTATGTAGACAGTTTTTTTATACACACTTTGGGTGTTTTCTTTGTAAATTTGGTCAGAAGTGGTCTCCAACCCGAATAGCAAAATAAATATTCAAAAGTACGGAAAATGCACAATTAGCAAAATTATACAGACAAATGTTTTCACAAACTTCTCTGAACATTTCTTTAACCTGAAACTCCTCATTGAAACAAAGGAAAAATTATAATTAGCAAAATTATGTTGAACAGATAAGTGGATTTCAGTAGCGTAAGCCCCACCGGATTGGTCGCTACCCCGAAAAACAGAATGACTATTGAAAGACAGCAATGAGCAAAATTAAGAAAACAAATCTTTTTGCAAATTCTTCTGAATAGCCCAAAAGCCCAAGAAACAGATTAACAGATTTCGGTAAATTGGCCCCACCCGATTGGTCTCTACTCAACATCATCACCATGCACAAAATTCACAATAAGCAACATTATAAAGCCAGGTCTTCTTCACATGCATTTTCCCACATATTTTAGTAAATTGGACTCTCCAGATTGAATGATTTACACGCTCAACAGCAAAACACGCATTGAAACTTCTGCAAAATTTGCCCAGAAGAAAAATTGTGAATGCAGTTTATTTTTTCTATCTTTTGTGTATGTCTGTTGATCGAATTGTCGTACTTCAGTTAATTATCGCCGCCTTCACTCTATCACCTCACTCCTTCAATGACCTCTGTCGTAAAGCTCATGAAAAATTAGAAAAATTAGCTGTTCTTTTTTCCCAGCTTTTGCTTTTATCTTTTGACCGACTTAGTATATTTCAGTTAATTCCTCCCCCTCCCCCGTCCCTCAACCTGAAGCACTTCCATTTTTGTTGAGAAGTAAGAGTTTTGAAAGAAAATTAACTAAGAGATCGTTGTCAAATTTGCAGACGGATAAGCAAAAAATCAAAATTTTGGCAAAACTCTTTCTCATCCTTTGACCTTATCCTTTGATTTCAATAACATTAGACCCCCTCCCCCCTTCCTTTGCCTAATTTTTCTCTAACGGGAATATCACTATGGAAACTGGCATCAAATTCACAATGAAGAGAACTTTGGAACTTTGAAAGCAACTGTTTTTCACGTATCTGTGTCTATATCCCCTTTAAATGATTAGCAGATTAACGAAACGGCATACAAAAAATTTAGAGTTAACCAAATTTTGATAGTAGCCGCTTTCCCCATTTTTTGTGACTTCTCTTGAACGGAATAGCGGGTTGTGTTAATAATTGAAATTTATCTTAAATAGCGGAATAAACATTCAAACATGTGGAAAAATCATTATGAGTGCAATTTAGTGAATTTGCCCCACCAGAACATCACCTGGAGGAATTAGCGGATTACTCTTATTACCGGAATAGGTAATATGGAAACATGTGGAAAATTCACATTGAGCAAAATTAGGGAGACAATTCTTTCCTCCTTTTCGTCAGCAAACACATCTGGCTTCCGGAAATTCTCTGTTTCCCCTTCGTTTCTCGAGTCACATGTGCCTCATAAGCGTGAACGTGGAATAGACAGTGAACGTGAAATTGTCAACCCAAGCTTCGTATCGTTCAATTAATTACAGTATAAAATTAGAAACAAATGCGTAATTATTAAATTTCCTCCTATCAGCCTATATAACATCCTTGTAAGCCAAAATTGTAGTCAAATTCGTAGCCAATTACATTTATGAGGAGTCTAACATGAAAAAATGAATTTTATTGAAACTTGGGTACGCATTTGCTTTGTCATGGTAATTTTAAAGGACTCCATTAACACACTGTATAATGGATTAAATCCCAACGAGAAGGATTTTATCAAAAATACTTTTACTAGGACACTGTGTGCTCACAAATGGGCCATGACTACGTATGTACAAAATATTCGCTATTCATGGCATTGTTATCACTATATGCTTCGACATTATTATGTCTGGAAAGTTGATGAGGAAATTTTGTAAGTACATATGTAAATGGAATTATACCCTTACAGCCAAAAGCTGTATATGCGAATGTCGTGCAGAGGGAGTTAATTTTAAAAGATGATGTCATGTTGGACTCTTTTTGCTTTTTTACATAAGAGGAAGCTTGTTTTGAATTTTTTTAAGTGTTTTAAATGTTTTAGCTTTCTTCTGAGGACAAATGGTAAATCTTATTGAATTTCGATTTCGTCAAAATCCGATTTAACGTTTAAATTTTTTTCTACCTCATAAAGCCTCCGTAGCACTAAATTCCAGTGACTCTGACGCTTACAGAAAGAAAAGATTAAGTGCTGCGCCCAAAAAGTTAAAAATTGGTACGCGCTATATTTGTGAGATATATACACTGCACACTGAAAACTTCAGAAAATAAATGCACGAATTCAGTCCAAAACGAAAGAAAAATGCACAAATTTAATTAAATGAAATATGAAATAAAGTGTATGAGAATTAATAAAGGTTGATGATTTTTTTATGATTTTCGGATGTTCATGAGACACATGTGATTCGCGGGCTTCTTCTTCTTTTAGCGATGCAGAAAGGCGTGGAACCGCTGTCCACCTATGTTGATTCGAGTTATGGTTCGTCAATCTTTACGTCCGTGATGTCAAGGGACAAAAACATAGCTGCTGCGATAAGTTCAAACCAAGAGAGTAATCCAAGAACCTTGGATTGATGCTACTGGCAAAAAAATAGAGGTCTAAGTTTTCGGCATGCGGAATTATTGTATGCTGCAGGGGACGATAAACCTAGCTCTTGCATTGTGGTCAAACATGACCTAAAGGCAACACTGATGAACGATCTAAGTGATGGTGACACCACTGTCATTAAAGTAGTCGTACAGGGTCAGGAAACTGTGATAGAAATCCTTTTGATTTCGCCATACTTTCCATATGACAGCACTAAAGTTCCAACAGCGAGCTTCATCAAAGCGGTAGACTACGCCAACCGGAATGGCGAAATCCCCACAGAACCAACTGATCGCAATATAAAGAAATTTTACAAACTACCTTATCGTCGAATCAAATCTGTTCAGGCGGCTGAGGAGGCGAAACTTTTGCTAACCAATCGGATAGTAGACGCCTACGAGCAAAACTGCCCAATGTGCCTGCCAAAGAATGATTCCTTGGTGGAATCCAGACTTGGCACAGAAGAGAAGGGCTACGTGTATGCCTACATTCCAACAACCTGGCGAAACGTGAAGGTGGTGTTTATCCCTAAGCCAGGTAAACCCTTCTATGCTGAAGCCAAGAGTTTTCAGCCTATCAGTCTGACATCATTCCTTCTAAAGGGGTCGAAAGACTATGGTAGACAGGTATATTAGGGATGTATGCCTTCCCAGACGGCCTTCCCCTGCTGAACAGCAGGCGACATGCTTACCAGGAAGGTAAATCGACAGAAACTGCCATTCATGAACTCGTCAGTGAACTCGAGAAGAGTTTATCTCAGAAAAAGTTTGCACTGGGTGCATTCATCGACATCCAAGGGGCGTTCGATAACGCCTTATTTACCAGCATCTGTGATGCGGCATGGGATTGACCCTTTGCTGATAGGGTGGATGGGTAACATGGTCACTTCAAGGAGTATCTTTATAGCAGTTGGATCAAAAATCATCGAATCAGGGTGTATCAGAGGGTGCCCGCAGGGAGGAGTTTTCTCTCCTCTGATGTGGCTCCTTGTGATGGACACACATGCTCCGGACTTTAGATAATAATAGAATGTTTACAGAAGCTTATGCAGACGACCATGCTGTAATAGTCAAAGGCAAATTTGTGGACACAATCTGTGACCGAATGCAATCGACAGATGGAGTAAGCAAAATGGGCTATCAGTAAATGCCGAGAAGACTGTCTTGGTTATGTTGACCACAAACCGAAATTGGGGAAACTTCACCTTACCCAGGCTACACGGTGTCGAACTTCATCTATCTCTTACAGTCAAATATCTAGGGGTGAACTTGGACCCAAAACTTACGTGGAAACTCCATATTCAAGAATAATTCCATAAAACCTGCAGACTGCTCTGTGGCTGCAGAATTGCAATAGGCAAGTCTTGGGAGCTTTCACCACAACGGGTACACTGGATGTATACTTCCATCATATTACCCATTCTGCTATATGCTTGCATTGTTTGACAGATAAAAATGGTCCTTTGAAGGCCACTCTGACTTCGCTGGAGATGACATAATTATCTACACTGATGGATCAGTGATGGATGGCAGGGCTGGTTCAGGGATCTTCTCAGCTCAACTAAGAATTGAGTTGTACGAGTCTCTTGGGTCCATTACATCGATATTTCAAGCAGAAATTTACGCCATTATAGTGGCAATCCATGAATCTATGCGGTACAACTGGCGCGGCCGCAACATTGGAATCTGCTCTGACAGCCAAGCTGCCTTAAAGGCGCTGGGCTCTTCAGAAATATCAAGCCAGCTGGTATGGAATTGTCTTCAAGCGCTTCTAAGGCTGGGGAGAGTAAATGGGCTACAGCTGGTGTGGGCGCCCGGACACTCAAACATCACTGGAAATGAGATGGCAGATGAACTCGCCCGACAAGGCTCTCACATGCTAGGTCCGGAGCCAGCCATCGGCATACCATCATCCGTGATCAAGCTTACCCTAAAAAGAGAGTCGGCTGCAATCCATGCCGGAATCTGGGAGAACATACATTCCTGCCGGCAGAATAAAACCTTCAACGCTACACCCACGCAACACGTGGCGTTCTTCCTGCTCAATCTTAGGAAAGGGGATATAAAGACCCTCACAGATCTTGTGACGTGTCACTGCTCTCTAAATTACCACCTACACAAAATTAGGGTGGTACTATCGGCTATATGTGGCCAGTGTGAGGAGGAGGAAGAAACAGGATTGCATTTCAAATGCAGCTGTCCTGCCTTTTAAATGTCAAGGATGAGGTATCTTGGCGATTACTTCATCGACGAGAGCGAGGCGTTCTCACCACCTCTTAGGAATGTGCTACGCTTCGCGTAATCCTGCTTCAATCGCAGACAAAAGAGCGCCTAAGCGGAAGGGTACAATGGGTCGAGTTAGTGGCCTGAGTTCCCGTACCGCGTGGTCCTCTGGTTTAGAGGGTAGATCAATGCTTTCCAAACTGTGTCCTGTTAGCGTTTCCTCTTGTAATTTAATGATTTTTATAGACAACTGAAATGAGCAAAGTTTTGTGCAAAATGAAATTTTTATTCGATATTTTTATGACAAATTTTTGAACGAAATTTTGCTTATGTAAGGGTGTTTATAAGGAGCTCAATGAAGTTTTCTAAATATGTTTAGTAAGTGTCGAAGTGTCTTTTTTACGAAAAAATATTTTTTTATTTCTAGATTTTTAGAGAGAAATGTCCGAAAAGGACACGAATTGAAACAGGTTGGAAACCACTGCTCCGAGTCTCCTGGTTGTTCTCCTGGTACAGGTACATTTCAGTTGAACATTGAACGATCTACTGCTGGATCTGAGATCTATTTGCAAGTGCTATACGGAATTTTGGGAACCTATTTTTTGCAGTACACTCTTTGAGGAAGGAATAGATATATTTTACAATAAACAGGAATTAGTTTTAAAAAAGTTAGATTCAAATATGCTAGGGACCACATTTAACTGGAATTAACAGTTGTCTATCTGTGGAAAAAGCTCATTTTCTCTTGCGAATTTGGTAGTGGAACCTAAAAAATGTGCTTTCTCCACAGAAATGAGCTTTGATCGGCCGATAAATCGCTGAGTCTATGGGGCCCTTTACAGTTAAAAATAAACATATTCCCGAAAGCTCGAAGTTCGTGTACAGTTTTGACCAAGTGAATATCTTTTTGAAGGATACGCATCGACGAAGACTATTGGCTTGGCACTATAAAAGCTTAAAGTTCGACACAAATTATTTTCTCGGTTAATGTACCGTTATACAGATACATACACACATATTCTCAAAAATTGTTACCGGAGTTCAATGTTAAATTATCTATCTAGCTTAAGCTGCGTCTAAACTGGCTTCTAATTGGAGGCGCGTCCAAAAACTGACATCACGGACCGCCATTTGGCAGTCACTTAGCATTTACACTAGCTACCAAATGAAGGATGAAAATTACATAACCAAACATTCATTTTTGAGATTTTTTAAATGTAATTAAATTATCAAAACTGGACTCTGTGCGTTTGAATAATTACTCTGCCATTCAATAATTATTCACTTTCACACAAAAAAAAAATAACAAAAGTTGCAAAATTGCAGCAATATTGTCACTTTGAATTTGACAAGCGGTTGTCAAAGTGTCAACTGGCATATAATTGAGTTGCCATATTGAATATCAAAACTGGACCGACTACCAAATCGCGGTCAGATTGGATGCAATGACAACTTCCAGTTGGTAGCACATGCTACCACTTGGCGGTCAGTCTGGATGGGCCTTTATGTAGTAGCATTGCAGCAATGCATCTGACCGTGTTTGTTTGGAATAGGTGAGTGGTGCGATTGCTGATTGATTCACCACTTTTTAGTATACAATATACCTACATATATGTATGTACATATGTATGTTCAATATTTTGATTTTAACGACACGACGGGACGGGCAGAAGATTTCGTTTCGTTTCTGTCATTTGCCGCTTAAAACTTTATGAGCTAAAAAATTACCATATAAACAAATTTTTACTGAACTTTACCGTTATATAAATTTACAAAACAACATTTGACTATCTAGCAAGGCATAGGAAAGTGCGAATCGATGGCGATTTTTGTTTTGACCGTCTTCCGCTGACACACAGATATAAATGAAAGACTTTTTAGAGACTGGAAAGGATGGCTAATGGACAAATTTCCGAAATCCAAACGAAAAGGTTCGACTGAATGGGTTTAATCAAAGCTTATATTGGAAGTTCAATACTGCCGGGACATGGCTCAATTACTGGAAGAGTACTTTACCGAGACAAAAAGGCTACAGGACTTAAATACAGCGATGGGAGCTCTAGGTTAGTATATCGTGTGGGCATATCCAGCCGGTTATTATTTTTAGACAGTAAAATTTACTATTATTCACGTCTATGCGCGTTTATAAATATTTTTTATTTAGAATAAGAGAGAGACTCCATTGTCAACGGTTATTTCCCATTAACAATGGACTCTTTCAAAATTGTTCACCATATTGCTTCCAACATTAGTTGGAAAGCTAGCCTTGACACCAGGCTTATAAAAAAGAGTCGAGCTTCCTCCCCAATAGACGAAAAGGTAGCTCCTGATGAGTAGTCTATTGGGGTACGAAACTCTTGGGTGTATGCCAATATGGTGAACAATTTTGAAAGAGTCCATTGTTAATGGGAAATAACCGTTGACAATGGAATCTCTCTCTTATTCTAAATAAAAAAGGTTATTATTTTTGTTTAGGCGTTGGATGTGATGGATAGGACCACCTTAAAAAAGGCCAATGACATACCCTCAAATTGGTTTAAAAAGATTAATTAAATCCGTTTGTAGAATGTCACGAACGCCGCCTATAATTTCTTGTATATCCATAATTCACCGCACATGCACACTTCAAGACGCATTGAAAAACTTTTCTCTACACTTACCCACTATTTTCTGGCTGAAGTATCCTTTCTTCCTGTCTGGGAGCTCACAACCGCATACATTCGACACAATTCTCCGTAACAATATAAATTGCCAGCGCACTTAAACGTTCATTTACACATCATTTTGTCTCGCGAAGGATGCATTACACATTTCTTCACACGGCGGCCAAGAATACACACCACATTACGACCAAGCCGAAAATCAGCTGGACTATGACACGAACACATGCAGGCATCACACCGAACCGTACGAAGGAGCAAACGAAGAGTAGAACACGAGGGACACAATCCTTGTTAAATGTCAGGGATATGATAGAACTGATAGAGCACTGCTTGCATTTTCACGCTTGCCTGCACATTGCTTCCTCATTAGATTACCAACGAATTTCCATTAGCACAAATTCACCACCTTTTCCACACACACCTGCATCGGCAACAATAATCGGGACACTCTTTATGCACTACACAAATCCTCGACCCTATGTCAACGACGACCACAGCGGTTCATTTTCATATAATTTTAGCGATTTCAATCAAACGGGCGTAACGCAACGTTATGACACCGAAAATTAACCTTTTTGTCTTCCTCCTGCACATATATAGGCTAAAGGAGCGGCCAATTAGTACGGAATGCACAGAGCGTGACTGAATTGAATTTTAACTGGACATGCGGACGATATAATGAAGTCCTTTTTTTCGCGATCTGTATAATAAAAACTTTAAAGCTTCACGATAAACGACACGACACGAAAAACCTGGATTGCCTGAATTTTGATCCTGGGGACGACAGGATACTAATAAAATATTCCCACACTTGGCCTTAACCGACAAAATGGCTCTCCAAAAACACACGCAGAACAGCACGTACTCGCGCGGATATGTCGTAAGGACAATGACGGATGTATGCAATAAAAGTGTGTTGGGTCACTCGGGGAGAAAGTACCGATACGTACTCGTATACTCGGCTGCGGCCGGGAGAAATGCAAAAGACGCAACGCGGCAGATTTGCGAGAGTCAATAGTGGTGCGACGGCGACGATGTTATGCTGTTTTCGCGTCTCGATATTTAATGTCGGTAGGTCGTCAGTATGTGCTGTCTTAGATTGGCCTTGCACCCCCGCTCAGACAATATAAATATGAACGGAAGAAAGCATCAGAGGGGTAGTTACTTGCTCTAGTGCGCTATACGAGAGCTACGCAACTCAGCAGCAAGGAAGCGATGTTCTGACTGAACTGACTCCGGAGGGGAATCCCGGAAAATCGATATTGGATTTTGTCTTGACATCACAGGATGGCCGTGGACGCGAAGCGACAGAGCAACAAAGACGCCAGCCATTTGGAATAGTTATGCTGTGAGGGTGGTGCGGGTGGGTTTTCTTTTGATGCCGGAATTGTAAAAGAGAAAAAGAGGGAGGATGAGTTGGAAAGTCATTTCGCTTAGGACTTTGTGAGGAGGATGGTTGATGCGATGTACAGGCAGTAACGTTGTAGTCAATGTCCTTTTAGACAGGATGGGATCCAGGATAGGAAAACTATCATGTGCAGCGCTCGTGTCAATCTGTTGTGCTGTTAAACGTTTCTCGCCAGTAGATAAAATCAGCTGTGAATGCATCTGAAGAGATACGCAGCAGCATGCACCATTAGATGAGCTCAGATCTAGGGTATCGGTATTCTCCAAATTCCTATCTCCGCATGAACTATGATGTTCACTGCGTCAATGTCGATAGCTGCCGTCAATCTTTTCAGCTTTCTGGCTCTCTCTCTCTCTCCAGATAATATCCTCAACTGGTTCAACATTTTAGTGGGAGATCAACTATTTTGTCAAAAGGTTTGAGCTTTTCGTATTTGCCGGAGGAGTTCGTTTTTGAGAGGCATGTCTAGGTCCGGGAGGTGATCCACTAACGACAGCATTTGTAAGGGTGCGGTTAGGTTATTTTGCTAATTGCAAATACAATTGCATTTAAGCTTTAAAGCTTCTTAAAAGCTTAGTCGCAATTTCACGCAGTTTAAGCAATCCGCACAAGACCTTAACTACAGCCTAAGCGTACCTACTCATTTCTGAATCTAACCAGCCGATTCGGATAAGGCGACAGTCGGTACCTCAGTGGTTATAGAAACGACACTATCTCTGAATTGCCGTACCGTGTGTCCGAATCGCACTCTTACCATAGATATTTGTGTTCTTGCGTGGGTTGAGACGACACTTTATCTCTCAATTGCCCGGGATGGGAGCAGAGCTGTGGGCGACCTTGTTTGACACATTTGTAACGCTTTCGTGACGCGTGGAATTATATGGATGGGAACATTAGAGCGAGAAAAAATCAGCAAGGATGAACCAAGCGTAATCGGGGCAAATTCTTCGAAAAGTTTTTATAGGGTGGGGATGAAACGGCCGATGTAGAGCACGTTGGGATGCAAATTTTGCTGAAAATTTCTGAAGTCCTACCCGTCCCCGATCGAAAGTTACAGCTGTCTGATGACGCGATTCAACGTTTAAAAAAATCGGCTAACAGGCAACTAAGAGTCGGCATACATTATCGAATTGATTGAACAAACAAGGCTCATTTCTGTGGAGAAATTTTTTTTTAGGTTCCACTACCGAATTCGCTAGATAAAATGAGCTTTCTCCACAGACAATGTGCTTTCTCCGCAGAAATGAGCTTTGATTGTTCAATTAATCGCATAGTCTATGGCGACCTTAAGCAAATTTTCCAGAATACACCCAAGTGAAAAGTGAAAGCTTCTGACTGGCGAAGAGAATAGCATTCCCATGCTGCAATCTCCAAACTCCCTGTCAACTGTCATGTGCACTACAGAGATTTGCTTTTAGGACTTCACCCGATATGTCAGCGGAAGTCAAGATTGAAACTTGCGGACGACCGGTATCTTGATATACTGTTGAGACTGTGCTTTCCGCCACGAATACTTCGGCATTCGGATGCTGATCTACTTTCGATTAAGGTATATGTTTTAAAATGCCTCCTAAGTGCGATGCTCTAATTCAGACGGTATTGTGGCTCTCCAAAATGCCAAAGTATTTTAGAGACCTGAGATTCCTGTTTTCGCAGTGATACAATTTTAGCATGCTAGAAAAAAATTCAGTGCGGATAGAAAATAGCCTTGCCCATGTGGGGTGTCCCAGACAAAGTAGTGGTTATTATTAGGAAAACTTAAGGCCCTTCTAGGCGATACAACGGTACAACCGAGCTTTAAAGCTTTACCGTGTAAATTGTTAGACGCCGATCGTGCTTGAAAACTCATAAAACGGGTTTACCTAGGGCCTTACTTAGGAGCCAAATGTCGCGTTCTCCATAAATTTTTGGTGTCTGTAAACATTGAAATTCATAGTATAGGGTTAGACAGGGTTGCATCCTTTCACCGATTCTTCTACTTAAGCAAAATCGTCTTGGATCTAGAGAGGGGGCAATTATACTGTTGTATGACGCTTGGAGAACCACGGTTCATCATAGATGTATGTTAATCCGATCTCGGGATTTCCTCCAATTTTCGCGGTTAAGGTACGTTGTCCACGACGCGGCCGCACGACAGCGACTCGCTCATTCCAAATGAAAACTCGTTTCTCTCTCATTTTAAAAACGAGTTTTTATATGGAATGAGCGAGTCGCTGTCGTGCAGTCGTGTCGAGGAAAATGTACCTTTAGATTAGATTAGATTGATTGGGCGTGAATCCGATGGGCCTATTGTACTATCGCCCTGGTCATCAAGGTTGATCGTGCTAAGAAATGCGCTGAGTTTGCTAATTGACGTCGAAGCTATATCGTCCGTGTCTGGATAGGCCACTCCAATTGTGTCCAGCGGCGTTGGGCCAGAGCATCACACTCGCACAGGACTTGGGTTGAGGTCTCTTCATCTTCTTCACAGAATCGACAGCTCGCGTCTTGTGAGAGACTCATTCTGCGCAGTTGTGATCTCAGGCAGGAGTAAGAATCCTGCATATGGTACGTACCTTTTTCGCGGTTGCGCGACCTCGTCCTCCGGACTAAATGCTGCCATCAGGTTCTCGATTTTCACGTTCACATCAATTTCTCGGGCATGCTATTTTCAGTCAAAATGACGGTTCTAGTAACGAATAAGTTGCATCTGGGACTTTGCCAGCGCCATAGGTAGGTAGACGTGTACTATACGCGCTATGTTCACAAGTGGTTGAATCAAAGTACCTAAATGGCTTAGAAATGCCCAGAAAGGGTTGTATGAGTCACATTTGACTCATCGATAGTTAACGTGTTAAGTGTATGTTTACTGTCTAGGAGTCAAATGTGACTCAATACAAAACGAAAACAAAGTATTTTCGTAAGGCAGTAGTGGTGTTAATGTCGACGAAAAAGTGAACGTGTTAGGGCAGGGCTAAAGATTATTGTCAAAAAAGCCTAATCATACTCCTCCGCCGAAAAATCTAAGTCTCTTTGATTTCATCCTTTTTGACTATTAAATGCGACTTAATTTTGAGTCTCTGATTTTATACATTTTCGAATCCTTCCCTGTTCAATTGCTCTAGTCCTTTTTTAATCCAAAGTAGCGCTTTATTGACACAATGATTCTTGTTTTATTCTCGTATAGAAAAGACAGTCCTTCGACGTCGTACTTTCCATCCATATTACCAACGCAACGACGCAATTTTCGCAATAAGTAAGTTTCCTATACACAAACGGTACTCGTTCGTTCGTATCCCTGCCCTTCAGAATAAGAGACAGAAAAAGAAGGATACGAGTGTACATGTCCTATCCGCATTGAATTTACCGAAACTATAACCATGACACGTCACAAACTATACACGTGCCGGGATACTATTTTTACTCGTAGAAATCTTTTCCGATATTTCCTTCGCCCTTTACCATATGTGTCCTTTGTCAAAGGGTCTATATGTACGTTAAAGTAGTTTCTTATATCCCTATTCCGTATCAATTTTTGTCGGTAAAAATAGTCTGGGTTCGTCCTTTTATTTCGATGTAGTATCTATCTGTGCCGAATATTACGATGTATTTTCGGCGAGTAAAAGTCTGACTATAATGCTCAGTTGACGCCAAAATTTCAGTTCGTTTGTTTTAAGGACGAATCTTTCCAAATTTTATCAAATCCAACGTATCGTGATAATGGAAAACCGAATGTTTTTTTTTCCAAACATTTTCGAAAAACTCAAAAAAACAAAAATCATCCAGAATCATTATAGTTTGGCCCGAAGAAAAAGTCTTTTCTTTTTACGACCGCCATTACACAAGCCCTTCGCAAATATTTCGCACGAGAAAAAGGTTTCGTCGTTGAGCCAACGTTGCGAGCAATTGATTAGGACGCGACAATTGGAAAGTTTTGGCGAAAGATTTGCGGTAAAGGTCAAGGTGATGCCGAAGGGTTCGCAAGGGAATTGTGATGAGTATGGTACTCGTATGGAGTTGATGTGGGTGGGTCACATGTGTAATGCTGACGTTTGAGAGCTCAATTATTGTTACAGTTCAAGTTCAAGTTTACCTGTGGGAGGAAAGTTTTCTGTGCACGCTAAAGAAGGCGAGTCCATTTATAGACCTGAACTGTGTGGGTATATAATTGGATCAGCAAGTGTGCAATAGTTAAAGAGATTTTTAAAGTGGATGATTTCATGAATTTATACTTGAAGCTGTGTAGTTTGTTGTGTAAGAAACTTTTTTTTTTATACAACCAAGAATTCGCTTCCAGGACAAGTCTCAAGCAATCCAAAGCTGTGCTACAAGTATTGACCGGCTAATCTGACAAGAAATTAACAAATCCGTTGGTAAAGGAACATCAAATCAACAGCTTATCTTTGATTTTAGTTGTTTAACCCTTGTATGGAAACTCATTGATATGTTGAAATTACTTCATCAGGATTTAATCTAATTCAACAATTTTTATCCTGAACCGCATTTTCAATTCCCCGCGTGCACCGGTGCCACGATTAATTACTGTTTTAATTTATCGAACATGTGTTCAATTATGTTCTCTATACACAATCTCGCATTCCTTCCCATTTTATTATTTTTATTTATCAACCGAATTTAATTGAAATTGTTTAATTTCAAGTTCGACCCCTTCTTATTGCCATATTTACGGGAAAACCACATGCACATGCTCTTCTATACGCGATACCTACTCTCCTAGGCATTTAGAGGGTTCGCTCACCCATATATAAATTCACGGTCATTTCCTTTTTCAGTAGGGTCTTGCACCCCACCTCCTCTGCAATGAACAATTGTCTATTTGAGTACGTGCGCTTCGATAAGGTTCATGCGTGTTGTACTCGTATATGAAAATGAATGATGCGCCCGAAAAAAATTGAACATGAATTTCCTCTCATTTCAATTATGCTCGTTGTCACGGTTCATTGTGCTTGTTCCGCGTACATGGATCCTACTATCAAATTTAATAAGCATAACCCACCCGCACGAGATCATATTAAACGCATGACATTTTTTGGATATGCGCATGGCCTTGTGGGTGTTTTTTTTTGGATACTTTAATGATTTGATATTAAAACGAGTGATATATGCCTCACATGTACCTACTTATGTGGTACGCAGAAGTTGAATTGAAATTGAGCTGAATCGTCTAGGTTTAATTAACTGGAGCACATTTTCATAGTCAGTCATAAATCAATATTATAACGAATCCTATATGGTTTCAATAAGATTGGGAATCTGGGGGTTTTTCGATCGTTTGTGGACTATGATTATAGGTTTGGCATTCAATTTCGTTCGTTAAAAAGGTAGAAAACATAAGAATGCTGAATTTTCGTTGGCGGTAATGTATGTTTCGGGCAACCCTTTTTTCTTTATCAAAGGTAAAGAATTGTTTTTTTTTTTTTTTTGTAATTTAGAATATGCCTGCCCTTCAACAGCCGCGACATCTTGGAGGATAAATCTAGATCTGTGCTTATCTACAGCTTCAAAGGTTTAACACAGAGAGTGCGCAGATACTTTCTGAAAAGAGTCCTAATCACTACGAGCTTTCCATTACTCTCTGAAATGCTTTCTACACCGCTGGATGAATAAGGATATTAGTATTAACGTACAAATCGATGTATAAATTAATGAAGTAACCTGTCGGGCATTTACGCGATTTTAATTTTGTATAGAGGAAAACACACTCCTAGTTGTAGTCTTGGACAAGGTGAATACAACATTTTTTTAAGTATCTATAAATTAGGAATGTTGAAAATCGGAGGGTTAGACCGAAAACCAGAACCGACATTCTGTAAGGCGACAGTTGACTGGCGATAGTCATTTTCGTCTTTTTAGAATCATCTAAGGCGACAGTCGCCCAATGTAACTTATATGGCTGTCATTTTCAAGGCGACAGTCACCTTCATGAAAAATTCACCATAACTTCAATGCGAACTCTTGTTGAAACATCAATTGTGTACCAATAACACAATGTGACACGGCATAACCATTAATTAACGCTGAAACCTTTCTTCAAAAAATAAATTCCATCTAAATTAACAAAGGGACAGTGCAATGAAAATGATAGGTGTCGTCCTTTGGAATCATGTAAGGTCATCACCTTGTATACGGCGACAGATGGTTTTTGTGCTCGCTGTGCTTCGTGTGACAACCGCATTAGATATATTTATGTGCTTTTGCATTATAGATACTTTAGGGTCATTCCACACCATGCATTGCAACTGTACATATGGTACGTATGGACGAGTTCCCACAATGGACTTATATTGTCGTCAAACGTACGATCGATTCCATGGTATATGAAAAGCGTAAGGAATTTCTTTATGTTTTTGAATGTGTGGATGCAATGTATCTAGATGTGTGTATGTGTGTGACTATGGCTCATGTTTGGTTCGTTGGTGTGTGCTTTATTTGATGACAGATTGTCGAAGTAAAGCTATCTTTAGGAGCGAAAATAATGAGTGCATTCAGCGAACGAAATTTACTGGAAAAACACTGGAAATGCTGCAAGAATTACCCGCCACCGACCTCTTCCTCCGCTGAAAAGCCTTCACGCGGAATGAGAATCTAATTGGAAGAGCACTTTTCTGCTGCATTTTTCGTTCGCTGAATGAACTCAATATATTTTTTGGAGATGAACATTCATCGCTTATTTTGATGAAGAATGACCGTTACAGCCACAAAATGAAGAATAGCCACCGATTTATATGAAAAACACACACAACACCAAAAAGATGGTTCAAACGATCGGAAGTATGTATGGCATGGCGAACCTATAGGTCCATCTAGATTAGTCGCCAAATGGCGTCACGTGCAGCCAAATGGCTGTTGTCATTCCATCCAAACTAGTCGCCATTTGGCTATGCGTCCAGTTTTGATATTCAATATGGCAACCAACCGCCTTGACAACCGCTTGTCAAATTCAAAGTGACAATTTTGCAACTTTTGTTCGTTCTTTTGTGTGAAATTGATTAATTCTTAAATGGCCGTGTAATAATTCAAACGCGCAGAGTCCAATTTTAATAATTAAATTTAAAAAAATCACCAAAATGATATTTTGGTTATGTCTTTTCTGTCTTAATTTGGCTGCTATAGCGTGGATGCTAAGTAGCAGCCAAATAGCTGTACGCGATGCCAGTTTTTGGACGCGCAGCCATTTGGCGACTAATCTAGATGGACCTTAACAGATCATATGAAGAATCCACTATCCACCCTGAAGACGTCAGGGTGGATAGTGGATTGGTAGTGTGTCTTTGGTGAAGAGCTTTGAACTTTGAGCGAAACATTGTAAGTTCATTATTGGTTATTGGATATGTCGACAAGTTAGCGAAACAACTTTCGAAAATTGACTCGGCGCGCGCCTTTGCAGTAATTTCGGGGATCGGGGGATCTGTCGAACTGAAAATGTATGTCTCTAGGAAGAGCGTGTATGAAGATATTTGTTCGATGCGTTAGCGGTGTTTCCACAATATCTTTCATATATTATGTAGAACTACACATAAAAACAGTTGCATGTAACCACTTTTTTTATTGGTATTGATTGGCTAAGAAAGTGGATTTAAATCAAATCAGTCCAGAGAAATCGACAAAAAAATTATAAATGAACTATTACCCCGCAGTTATCCTTTTCCTGCCATGCAGCTTATTTTTTCCATATGATTTTTAGTTAATTTAAATATTTTTTTTCAAACGGCGATTGTCTGGAGTTTATAATTTAGTAATTCTAAAATGAAAAAAAAAAATAAAAAAAAAATAAATGAAACGGGGAAAAAACTAAAAGTCGACATCGAACAAGCACACCAACAACCTAAAAAATGTCGAAATTATATGAATTCTCAAGTCATTTCCGTTATTTTTCGAATTTCGTATGAAAGCGACAGTAACAATGCTGTCGCTAGAAAGTGATCGCTATTGGCGACAGTTATGGGCGATTATCGCCTTAGATGATCCCAAAAAAAAAGCTCTGTCGCTTTTCGACCTCTGGGTAGTAGTAGCTATCTCTTTCATACACACGTAAAAACCCATTAATAAATTGTCGCTCGACGAGGCCATCACTTTCGATTATCGCCATTGGCGATAGCGATTATCCTCTTACAGAATGTACCCTCTGCACTTTCAGAACGGACAACCGGGTTATTCTCGCCCAAAAACTTTTCAATTTCATGATCGTATCCAGGATTTTTTTCAGAGGATATACATTTAAAATCGCCAATAACAATAGTTTCCCGTCACCTGTCAGTTTTGTTTATTGTCGACCCTTAAAGTATTGATAGAAAAGGTACAACATGAGATTGCAAAATGTAGTGGGGAAAACTTTTTTTTTGTTTCTTATATTTTTGGGGGTTTGAGCACGAATCCATAGCTTCCCACCAAAAATTCGTTGCGGAACAGGTTTAAAATTGCAAAAAAAAAACCCAAAATTTTCTCTATTTCGTTTTTTGGCCCCTAACTCTGAAATTTTTTATTTCTGCGAGAAAACTCCCCAAAGAGACATAAATACGAGTACTATATTACCTATATATCCGTTGAGCGGCATTACTACAATTGATAATTTAAGTTTGGCCTTTTTAGCATTTGTAGTTCCATAATTACAATATAATTCTTAAGATTGAACGGTTTTTAATTTTTGGTCGCAAAAGTTGCATTTTTCTTGTACTTTTGGGGTACTATGAGCAAAAAACGTCAAACAAATGACTATCAATTGTAGCGATACTGCTTAACGCATTCGGAAGATTAATGTCATTAGTCAAGCGCACAAGAAACGTAGTCAAGCCGCGGGGAGCAGAATTACCGATCCCGATCTGCAATCGGTTCATGACAGATGGAGACATTCTAATACCACCGATTTATGCCATAAGTTAAAATTAAATGTGAAGCTTGAAGTGAAGTTAAAAATATTGACAGAAATACGTTTTGAATTAACAAATTTCTAAATCATCTTGACGAATTTCCATCACAAATTGACGAATTTCCATCACAAATTCCCATGCCAAATTTACGAATTCCTATATGGTGATGGAAATTGACGAATTTTAATTTCAAATTGACGACAACATGATTTTGAAATTCGCCAATTTGTAATAGAAATTCCTAAACCAGATTTTTAAATTCGCTGGTTTGAAATTCTAAATTCATCAATTTCATCTGGATTACGTCAATTCGCATTGGCAATTTTTCAACAGAATTTTGAAATTCATTAATTGGAAATTCAACAATTTGTAATGGAAATTGGCCCATTTGTAATGGAAACTCATTAACATTATCTTAAAATTCGTCAATTTGACTTGGAATTTCGTCAATTTGTTTAAACATTTTGTTTTCTCTAAATTCGAAGGGGGCTTTGGCAGCTTTGGGCCGTTCTAAAAACGGGGTAGGCACGATTTCAGTATCTGCGGCGCCAAATTTTGATGATGCCATTTCATTAATATTGGCCTGAAACGACCGAATCTGCAATCCTTTTTCGCGAAATCGTAACGGTTCTCCAGATATTCAATGTCAAAGTTTGACATTTATATGGGGTAGTTCAGTTTTTAATGGGAAATTGGGGGTATTTTTACTACATATTGATGTGAATTAATGCATTGCACCGAAAATAAAAAATAAATTATAAATTTCATTTGCCTCCCTGTCTAGCAAATTTTACAATTCTTGCTCTCAAATATTTTTCGACTTTTCATATTATTAACATCTTTGCCAAAATGGTAAAACTGACTATTCTAGTATGACTGATTAAAATTAAAACGTCAATTTTGTGGCATCGAACACTTTTCCCAAATGTGTAAAGCGGAAATGTCCCCCTTTTCTTATCAAATTACTTAACTGGCTTCATAGAAAAGTCAAACTTTGACACTGAATATCTAGAGTAACGTTACGATTTCGCGAAAAAGGATTGCAGATTCGGTAGTTTCAGACCAATATTAATGAAATGGCATCATCAAAATTTGGCGCCGCAGATACTGAAATCTCCCCACGGGGTTGCTTCGGGATAATTTACATCGAAGAACAGCCTACTTATAGGCTACTAATATCTTATACGGTTTCTATAAGACTCTCATATCACAGCAGCGCTTCAAATTGGGTATACTAAAACTAAACTAAGGGCGTAAGAATTTCGCCCTTAGTTTAGTTAGTCTCCACCTAAGGAATAGGATTCATTTTCAGTAACTTTTTTTATACAAATAATTTATTTTTACAAGTATGTTAGTGCAAATATGAATTATTTGGGCAAAATTAATTGTGTATTCTTAACGTAGGATAAATAAATTTAAAATAGTTGTCCGTATACTTAAATTGTACCCTTGAGTTAAAGCGACCTTAAGTTAGATCCTTTACTTACATTCCTTAATATCTTATCGTTCCATTCTATACACCAACTGCGGTGCATGTCTGTAGTATTTTTTGCATGGCAACTTACCAGCTCTATGGGAACTACGCGGAAGAAATATCGAGTTATTCAATTTCCGGAATGTCACATTGGAATCTTTGCATTGAGACCTCTAAGCATCTATAGCTCAGTGAGTGAAACTACACGGGGAACAAAAACGCGAGAATAAAACCGGTTTTTATATGAAAATTTAATTTTTCCTTGCCTTGCTGCTCACGAATCTCTTCTAAAAAAAGGTTTTCATCTTGTTCTTGTTCTTGTTCCGCATGTAGACAGGCCCAGTAGGTTGAATAACTCGATAAACGCCTTCACGGCAAATAAATTCCATAGAATTCTCCCGCTAAAAATTCAAGTGGTCGTCTTGTGCACAGATATACAAAAGACACAAGACTTGATGAATGTGTCTATCTGTCTCTCTTCTCTTCATTACCGTAACTCCTAGTGGAGCATGGTGCGTTCATGTCTACCGTGTGTAGTCATCAACGTTACAAAGTCAACTGAATTCGGAGTGTGAAACGGTTGTCAGTCATACCACTTCCTAGTCGCATTGTTAGTTTTATTATTCTACGATAAGAATATTTCCTCTCAATAATAAACTTGCGACGAGTCGTGCCGAGTTTGGAAACTCGTTTCTCATTGAGTGTCTAATTCACAGAGTGGCGACCGAACGATCACGGCCACAGAGCACAGTCTATCTGTACGAAACTACAAAACTTTGGAAAAAAAAATACCAAAAATTGAGGGAAAAAAGTTTCGTCCCAATCGGGACTCGAACCTCCGACCTTCAGTTACAAGGTCAGCAAATTAACCTACTGAGCTAGAGGTCTCAATGCAAAGATTCCAATGTGACATTTCCGAAATTGAATAGCTCGATATTTTTCCCGCTGGGGCTCTTCTCCTCCCACAAAGTTCCGCGTAGTTCCCATAGAGCTGGTAAGTTGCCATGCCAAAAATACTACAGACAGACATGCACCGCAGTTGGTGTATAGAATGGAACGATAAGTCAAGATTTCTACAATTAGTTAATACTCGCACCCACGAAATGTGGGTACCAGAATTTATACAATTATTATAAAGTGAAGTGTTTTACGATATAAAGGAATACCTACTAGAAATCTCCACAGTCACTCAATAACATTGAATTCTAACGGTGCTAAGCGCGGAAAGAGTCGTTTAAATCCATATTTCCATTATCAAACGAGAGCTCTACGGTCTATTCCAATAAAGTTCAACTGAGATTTTTTACATCTAACCGCACTTATATAAACATAACTTCCTTTTGGATCATATTCTGACTTGATGAAATTTTCAATTAAGATAAACCAAACCACCCAAACACCATTCTTCACTTAACTGGCCAAAGTGACACCGGTCCGGCATTGCATGCATGCAACATTTCAAGAGAATCCGCCAAATGTGAACGAGTGCACCACGTAATCTGATATGCTGGTACCTTTAGGTGTCACTTATATGAACCTGGACTGGAAGACCTATAAACTGATATCGTTACAACTCCTCTTAGTTAATTGTCATTACGTAATATGTACTGGTACATACAATCGAGTTACTTTTATAATGTCACGATGTTAAAAGACGCGCTGAAAAGATAAAGGTGCCATGCCGGTTAGTTTTCTTGAAAGCGAAACTTGAAAGTTCGAGCGCAGATAAGCAACCAGTCATATAAATAATACTGCAGAAGAATGAATGCCAAGATTTAGTGTAGCCACGAATGTGACTTTTCGTGTGGATGTATCTTTTAGGAAACCCATTGTGATTACGTCTGTCAAGTTAGCACTAAACACTTTAAAAGTTCAACAAACTTTATAGCGCATCAAATGTCGCGATTTTGTCGTAATTGAATGGAATAAGAAAAAAATTTGTCGCGCTCCTTCTTCACTTAAAAACTGCCCCCGTCAAGCTATTACTACCACCCCAGTAGCCGCGAATCCAAGAATTTCCTTAAAACAAAAAGTATCCAATTAATTGTCGCAGGGACCTAATGAAATATTGCAACCTTCAAAAAAATTTGTCGCACCCCTTCGGTCCCTGCGACAATTAATTGGATACTTTTTGTTTTAAGGAAATTCTTGAATTCGCCGCTACTGGGGTGGTAGTGCTAACTTGACGGGGGTAGTTTTTAAGGGAAGCAGAGGCGCGACAAATTTTTTCAGCGTGGAAATCTCTTAAGCAGCCCTTCTCATAACTTACTGGACACTTTTAGTATTCAAGCGATTCTTGGAACTCGAGTTTGGTGATATAAACATATAAATAAATAAATATGAGGCTCAAATGCAGTTAAGAGTAGGTTTTAAGGGGAAGAAGGTGCGCGACAATTTTTTTTTCTTTTCCATTGAATTTTGTCGTACAAAATCCCGACATTTGATGCACTATAACGTTTGTTGAACTTTTAAAGTGGTAGTGCTAACTTAACAGATGTATTGTGATTTACGGGATAAGATTTCGAAATAAATATTTTACCACGCATCCGTCTTTAAAAAAAAAGTAATAGTGTTGTTCCTGAATATTACGTTATTTTTCAGTTGCAAATTACACAAAAGTGGTTATTTTGATTTAACTTATAAATGGATACCAAAAGTTTTGTTTAAATTTATAATTGAAGAGCTGAAGAGCTCTGCTACGAGATCCACCACGATCAAAATGAACCCATTTAAAATATTTTTTTTTTCGTCGTGGATATAACTAAGGCAGAAGTGCACATTTAAGATAGCATAGCGTAAATAAATAATAATCAAATCCTGCATAAACCAAATATGCATACAACTACGAGTATACGCGTACAAAGATATCTAAACAAAAATCTTATTGCGTAAGTCACTATATGGATCTATATCCGGAGCCACCATATGACTAAACATGAAAATGAACTGTGTGTCCGAAAACAATCCCCGCGTTTCACGTAAACATTTTAAGTTCATTAAGAAATAAGAAAGCAGGTTGCACCCGAAACGCTATACGCTATCTAGCGTAGGAGTTCATAATACGAGTATACAGAAGAAATAGGAAGCATTCTCTGGAGTCTAATAATAGAGCCCCACATTCTGTGAGACGTGCCCCTAAAGAATTTATTACGCGTGTATTATCATTCCGCCTCCTACTGGAATTATCGAATTAGTCGTTTCAAAACACGCGAATATCAGTATTCTTGCGCATATACGAAATAGCATGTATAGAGAGAAAGTATATAACTCGCCAAACTATTTCTAGAAATTCTGTTCAGAAACGGATTTGGAGTTTTGTTTCCATATCAAATAAGCGATATGTACGCCTGTAGTATGATTTTAGGTCAATTTTTCCAGCGGAGAAGCGAAATTATTTGAATTCCTTTCGCATCGGGGTGGATTGTTTTCACTCTCTCTATTTACGCAGGAATCAGCCATTCGAATGCCTAATTAAATACGATGTTTTTCATTAATGGAATTTTAGGTGATCTCTAAAATAAATCGCGTAAATTTGGATATTGCGTAAAACGATTTTGATATTGATGATATTGCGTGAAGATCAATTTAGATTAAGGTGACTAGATTCTCGAAGGACCCATGCTGTACACATGCTCGCGGAATTTGGTTTTCAGGCAAATCCTCAGCCATACTTGTCCGTGGTCTGCGTCGCAAAAATTGAGAATTCGCTTATGTGCGAGTGTTAGAGTTTAATATTTAAACTATATAGTATTCATTGAAGTCATATGTAAAATAAATTATATAAAAATATTATCCTGTTAGTTGAATATAGATACTGTTGATAATAAAACATATTATAAAGATATTCCCCTGACTTTATAACTTTAACAGGTTATGGGCCCAGGAGCAACTCGTAATCAATAAATATAATTAATAAATCACTAAATAAATAATAATAGTGATAAATTAAATATTGAAAATTGTGCATGAAATAAGCACGAAGAATCATGAGCGTTCATATGGAGGTCCTTTGTAAGGACAATTACGATACGTGGAAGATGCAGATGGAAGCCTTATTAATCAAAAACGATGCTTGGGGATACGTTAACGGATCAATAAGGAAGCCTGCAGCTGAAAGCGGAAACGAAATCTCGATTACTGCCGAAAAATCATGGATTGAAAAAGATCAAAAGGCAAAGTCCGATATCGTATTATCAATCAACCCTTCCGAATTAAAACAAATTAAAGGATGTGAAAGTTCAAGAGATGTTTGGTTGAAACTTGAAACCATATATCAATCCAAAGGACCAGCTCGTAAAGCGACGTTACTTAAGCAACTTACTCTTCAAAAAATGGAGGAAAATGATGAAATGTGTAGTCACATCAAGAAATTCTTTGATGCAGTCGACAAACTTGATGAAATGGATGTTGATATAAATCCAGATTTATTAACAATTATGTTATTGTACAGTTTACCATCAAGTTATGAAAATTTTCGATGTGCCATAGAATCACGTGACGAATTGCCTTCACCTGATGTATTGAAAATAAAAATTATGGAAGAAGCCGAAGCGAGGAAACATAATTCAATATCCAACGCCTTATATGTCAAGAAACACAAAAATCAGAAATTTCGAAAGGAAAATAAGAGTGAAATGAACTATTACGATCAAGATAAATTTGCATCGAAATGTACTATATGCAACAAAATTGGTCACAAAGCGACTGAGTGCTGGTATAAGATGAAGAAAAATAAATCAAACTTGAAGAAACATTTTGCAAAAAATGCTGACGACGTATCATTATATATTTCTGCATTGAAAGCTGAAAATGTTAATGAAGCATGGTGTTTGGACAGTGGATGTTCCACACATCTTTGTAAAGATAAAGACAAATTTGAAAACTTAACAGATGTTTCAAATGCAAAATTGAATCTTGCAAGTAATACATCTACGACGATTAGTGCCAAAGGAACTGTAAAAATAAAAGTTTCATTAGAAGATCAGCAAAAGAATGTGAGTCTCAAAAATGTTCTATATGTTCCTGATTTACGCACGAATTTACTATCAGTCGGAAAAATAACTGATAAAGGATATGTCGTAACATTTACAAGAAATACTGCTAATATCATAGATAAAAATGGAAAGTCAATCTTACAAGCCAAAAGAATTGGAGAATTGTATTATATTCAAGAAAACGAAGAATTTGAATGTAAAACAGTAAATGAAAATTTTTCAAATTCATCTGAAGTTTGGCATCGACGAATGGGTCACTTAAATATGAGAAGTTTAGAAGAATCCCTTCGTAATAAAGCAGTTCGTGGATTAAGTTTCGAAAAAGTAAACGAAAAATTGGACTGTGAAGTATGTTTATCAGAAAAAATGACGAGAAATCCATTCCCGAAGAAATCTAACCGTGAATCACAATTATTAGAAATAATTCATAGTGATGTATGTGGTCCTATGCGTATTGAATCAAACGGGAAAGCAAGATATGCAGTAACATTCATTGATGATTATTCAAGATGGTGCGAAGTCAAATTCATTAGAACAAAAGATGAAGTTTTTGAAACTTTCAAAGCCTTTAAAGCAAGTGCCGAGAATCAAACTGGGAGAAAAATTAAATATTTACAAACAGATAACGGCAAAGAATATGTCAATGATAAATTCGATAAGTATTTACGTGAAAGTGGAATCGAAAGAAGATTAACAGTTCCTCATAATCCAGAGCAAAACGGAGTAGCTGAAAGAAAGAATCGTACTCTTACTGAAGTAACGAGATGTCTACTAGCAGATTCACAGCTACCGAAGTCTTTTTGGGCTGAAGCAATGTCAACAGCAAATTATATACGCAATCGATGTCCTTCAAGCAAGCTGGATGGAAGAACACCTTATGAAAAATGGACTGGCCAAATTCCTAATGTCAGTTACTTTCAAACATTTGGATCAATTGGATATGCGTATAATAACGACCGAACAAGAGGAAAATTCGATTCAAGGTCACGAAAATGCATATTTCTGGGATACTCGAGTGAATCGAAAGGATATCGGGTATGGATTCCTGACAAAAAGAAAATTGAAATAACCAGAAATGTCAAATTTCTAAAATGTCAAAAACCAGTTCACGAAAATGATACAAGAATAGAAAATGAAAATGACACAAGAAATGGAATTGAAAATGAAACAAGAAGAAAAATTGAAATAGAACTGAGTTCAAACAATGAAGAAATATTTCCAAATGAAAATAATAATCAATCAACAACTGAAAATATGGAAGAAGAAAATATTCAGCCAGGGGAAGAGGCACAGCCATCGTCAAGCGAAGAGTCACAGCCATATTCAAGCGAAGAGTCACAGCTATCTTCAAGCGAAGAGTCACAGTCATCCGAAAATCAACCAGGTGAAATACGCAGAGGTAGAGGGAGGCCCAAGAGAATTATGACTGGTAGAAAAGGGCGCCCGAGAAAAGATTACCACGAATATGTGACAAATAACGCAGAATTTGGATACACTGCTGAAACATCAGTTAGAGAGGCTGTTTCCGGAAAAGATGCCATGGAATGGTATCAAGCAATTGGATCAGAAATGAGATCAATAATAAAAAATGACACTTGGGAAATGGTTGATCGACCTCAAGAAAAGCAAATCGTCGGAAGTAGAGTTGTACTTCAAAATAAATATAATCCTGATGGAACTATTAAAAGAAGAAAAGCACGGATAGTAGCGAAAGGTTACACTCAACGACCTGGTGTAGACTTTAACGAAACTTTCGCTCCAGTAGCTCGAATGAGTTCTATTCGGCTTGTTATGGCTCTCGCAGCGCGATACGGAATGAACATCCATCAGATTGATATAACGACAGCTTATCTGAATGGAACAGTTGATGAAGAAATTTACATGGAAACCCCGGATTTGATCGAAGAAGGGTTAGAAACCATTATTAAAGAAGAACGAAAATCTAGTGACATTTATCGGAAGGCGAAGATAATGCTTGAAAATGTAAGATCCGGAAATAAGGTATGTCTATTAAAAAAGGCACTATATGGTCTTCGTCAAGCGGGGAGACAGTGGAATATAAAACTTAACGAAGTATTATCGAAAATGAATCTCCAACAAATGAATTCCGACCCCTGCGTTTATTTCAATCACGAAGAAAATGAATTGTCATTAGTAACTGTATATGTCGATGATATAATTATCGCATCTAAAAACGAAACAAAAATAGCAAAACTTAAGGACAAATTATCAAGTGAATTCGAAGTAAAGGACCTTGGAAGAATCCATCATTGTCTGGGAGTCGAATTTAATCAAAGCAAGAATGAAATAACAATGCATCAAAAAGGATATATACGAGATCTGCTTGATCGGTACGGAATGACAGATTCAAACCCAGTTAGTACTCCTATCACAAATGGTTCAAAATTAGAAAAACAAATAGATTCAACCTCAGAAGAGAACAATTTACCGTATCGACAACTTGTAGGAGCATTATCATATTTGGCAGTTTCGACAAGACCGGATATTACCCATGCTGTAAGCATGCTAGGACAATATAACAATTGTTATGGAAAATCCCACTGGATTGCAGCTAAGCGCGTACTTCGTTACCTGAAAGGTACAATGAACCTTGGATTATCGTTCAAACCAAACACCAAATCAATATGTGGTTTTGTTGACGCGGACTGGGGAAGCTGCACTGTGGATAGACGTTCTTATACCGGATATGTTTTTACGTTAAGTGGAGGCCCTATATCATGGGAATCAAAGAAGCAACCAACTGTAGCGTTATCTTCGACAGAAGCTGAATATATGGCTCTCACAGAAGCTACAAAGGAAGGCATATATTTGAAGAAATTTGTTACAGAACTGGGACTTAACGATTTGACCGACGTGGAAGTGTTCAACGACAATATGGGAGCACAAAAGCTCGCTCAAAATCCCATATATCACTCTCGAACAAAACATATTGACATACGCCATCATTTTGTAAGAAATGCACTGGAAGACGGTATAATACGAATTAGTCATGTCAGTACAGAAAATATGACTGCGGATATTTTAACCAAAGGACTTCCTTCACCGAAACATAATCAATGTCTATATTTACTTCAAATGAAAAATGTGGATTAGAAGAAATAACTAGACATTGAGGGGAAGTGTTAGAGTTTAATATTTAAACTATATAGTATTCATTGAAGTCATATGTAAAATAAATTATATAAAAATATTATCCTGTTAGTTGAATATAGATACTGTTGATAATAAAACATATTATAAAGATATTCCCCTGACTTTATAACTTTAACAGCGAGCTACAATAAATGCCATGAAGGGGGTTTTACGTCCGTGCCTACCGTGAAGGTTTAAGAGACGGCCTCGAATAGGCAAACGGATTGATAACGTCAATCAGCGTCCCGTAAAGGTAGCAGTTTTTCTTACCAAGTGATAAGGCTTGGCGTTTACATACTGCTGGATGCGAGGCCTTTCTACTACCTCTGCAGTTCTATGGGTCCCGGCACCCGGTTGTAGCGCAACTCCACGCCGTTGTGAAACCACAGCCCGCACGATACTCCCCTCATGGGGGCCTACCTCATGTGTCGGATAGGGGAATTGCCGCCCATCGGTGCCCCTTGGCTGATATCTCGACACCCCGTGCTAACAGATATTGGACCTCTGCTCCGGACTCGCAGTGGCCTTACGCCACTGCTGCCGTGTGGGCGCCTTGCACACCCACGTAGGACTGGTCGCCTAACTATTCGGGTAGAGCGGGACAGTAATTTCCCGTGGGTCCCCACTGGTATCGACGTATAGTCTTTCTTCCAGTGGGGGGTCCCCCTGCTCATTACGGCAACGGCCGAGTTGAAACCAAAGTGAACCCTACATAAACAACGACATCGCCAAGGGCAATGCCAGACAGACCAGAGCTGAAACCGTTATACAGCATCCTGGTGAAGGTGCCTGTGGCGGCGACTAAATGCCTCCTTGGCGAAGGCATTTAGAGCCAGAACATATTCTCGTCTAAAGAGACAGCCATCCTCGATAGTGACGCCGAATGCGTCAAAATTCCGGATATCCGCGTACGCCGGGCAATGGCATAGTACATGCGTCCAGTAGTACATCAGCTAAATTGCGCGAATGAAGCCATGCATGGAGCGATCCGTGACCAGTGATGAGGAATCCTAGACTTACATTGAAGTCTATACCAGCATTACCTCTCACGTCACTAACCTGCCTCACGTATTCGTAGGTAGTTCTCCCATGCGACGCTGTTTCCCATCTAGACTGCCATCTAGACAGGACACACTCCTCCAGCAGACCGGCGATTTCTCGTCGGCCTTTACCAGCGAAACTCTCAGGGGACAACAAACTACTAGGGGGAAACGAAAGCCCTCTCCGTATGTAAAACGCCGTTCCACGACGCAAGATCTCCAAGTCAAGAGGGGGTGATCTCATCAGGACTTGGAGAGCCACGGTAGAAACCGTCTTACATACTCGGAGACATTTAGTCAGCGGGACACGTTGACACGTTTCACACAAATCCCTACCACCAGGGGTAAAGGCGTAATCCATAAGAGCTGCGGATCCATACGCTGCACAGCCAACGAAAACAGATTCGTAGATCCTCTGGATTGTGCCTCTACCGAGACCCCAATCCTTCCTAACAATACGTGTCAACCACTTACATATATCAACAAACTTTTCGGTTACAGCTGTGAAGTGGAACCTGAAGTTCATCCTCTCCCCCATAGTTATACCCAAGTACTTGACCGGGATCGTCGAGTACTTGAGTCTAACTTCCCCCATCCGAACCACTGGGGGACGACCACTGTCAAAACTGCCCTTCAGCAACATAGTGACCGTCTTAGAGGATGAGACTTCAACCCCCATCTGGGATCCCCATTGATGGAAAACGTCCATGTATGAAGATCCCAAACGCTCTAGCGCAGCACGCGAGTTACCCTCAACAAGGAGAAGTAAATCGTCTGCATAGGCGCAGCACTTGCACAGCCGGTCGAGAGACTTCAGCAGGTCATCCATCAATAAGTTCCAAACAAAAGGGCCTAGGATGGAGCCCTGCGGACAGCCACATGATGCGTGTTTGCGCACCACGTCATAGGCCCCAAAGACAAAAGACTCTCTGTCGGAGAAATAGCTTCTCCAAAGAGCTATTTCAGTACAGCCAACTGCCTCGAGCTTTCGCAGAATAGCATCCCACAGCAGGTTGTCAGGTTAAAATCAATGAAGATTCCAAGGATGTATTTCGACGAGCTGTGGGATACTGACTCCCTGATAAAGAGCAACGTATCGTCAGTACATCTGCCAGTTCGGAATCCATACTGACTGTCGGACATCTGACCGACAAGCCTCTCCTCCATCCTCCGAACAAGAATCCCTTCCAGTACTTTACCAAGTACTGGAAGAAGACTAATACCCCGATAGGATTGATGTTTCGACTTGTCCTTGTCAGGGTCCTTCAGTACGGGCAGACTTCCAACTCGTCGGGAAAAGACGCTGTCGGAAGCAATCTGTGAACAAGCACTCAAGATATTCCGGGACGACGTGCCAGATGTGCTTGCACATCCAACCAGTCATCCCATCTAATCAAGGAGATTTCCTGCTAGCCTAGCAATGCAAGCCGCTATTTCCCCAGTCTCAAGAGCAGGAATCTCTTCCTGCTCAGGAGGCTGGAAAAGCGGCACATCACCAGGCGGAGCAGCAGGAAAGAAACTATCAAGTAGCACACCCACAGATTCCTTCCAGGACCGCGTACGTCTACCCTCAACTTCGAAGGTAGAAATATCGCAGGCCGACTTCTTTCCACGACAGACCCTGTAGGCATTACCCCAAGGGTCGTTGGAAGACGCACTGACGAAACGCTGCCAATGATCGGTTTTATGCTTAGCCATCATATCGCGATACTCGACTATAGCACGCCTGTGGGCAGTGATATAGTCCTGCAGATCGATTTGATGGCGCGCTCTGGCTCGTTGTAAGCGCCTTCGAAGTCGAGCTACCTCGCGCTTCTTGACACTTAAGTCTCTAGTCCACCATCTGACGTGCGTGCACCTCGTCATTTACGGCAGCCAAAGACTCGACCAGTCGAACTGGAAGATTCTAGCCGCACTGGTTACACACGTAACATCAATATCGGAACAACCCCGGGATGACTGGAACGTATGCACATCAGACGGCACATTAACATGTTACAGGAGAATAGGTGTTCAGCCCAGTCAGCACCTCTCTGGTTCCGCGGGTACGCAGCTCTGTATCTACGTACTTTGCTGAACCAGAGAGGTGAGGTTCCATTCACATCTGCACCTAGGATAAGAGGTGAACTGCTCACCTGTAGCAGTACCCTATCCAAATAGTTCAGATATGCATCCACGGGGACACGAGGCGGACAATACATGCTGACAACGAAGATCTCACCGAAGGGGCCACGTATATTTACGCAGACACCATATTCATCGGTGAGATCTTCAACACAAACACATTGATAACTCGGATCACAAACAATAACAACAAACTTTCTCTCAGCCGGAGCTTTAGACGAGAAAACTCTCATGCCAGACGGCAGGTCCCCTACTTGGCCAAAAACCAGGTAAGGTTCCTGCAGTATGGCAAAAGAGGCCCTGGATTGCAATAACCGGTTACCCAGATCATGCATCGCCCCCCTTGCACGAGCACAGTTCAGCTGCACAAACAGCACAGACCTGGAATTAGTGTCTGGCATTGTACTTGGCAACCATCGCCGAATATATTGGGCACACAGCCGACTTCAACATGTGGTTGGAGGGCAGTCCTCGGAACTCACAATTCCGGCAGTGAATGGGGTTTGGACAGTTCCTCACCCCATGTCCAGCGCCGCAGCACCGAGAGCAAGTTTGCGCCTTGGCTCTGCACTGACCAACCATGTGGTCAAAACCACGGCACCTGTAGCACGTGCGAGCTACAGGCTCTAAGTAATTATACAAACGAGTCATATGTCTAAATTCCAAGAAGCGGTGTTGGCATCCATTCACTCACCGCTTGCACCTCGCCTTACCAAAATGTTGGCGAATTCTGAAAAGCGCGACATACAGGGCGAGGCCTGAACAAAGCAAAGAGCGAGCCACAGAATCTGACTAAACGTATGAATCAGCCATAGGTCTAAATCTTACTTCGCTTGCATCTCGCCTTATCCTATTCCGCAACAGCACTACGTCGCAAAAATGTTGGCGAATTCTGAATAGCGCGGCAGATAGAGTGACGTCCGAGCGAAGTGACAGCGAGTTACAGGATCTACGTAAAGGTATGGAGGAGCCAGAGATGTAAATCTTACAAATTGCCTTCTATTAGCTCACCACACGCTCAGCTCGCCCTATCCTATTTCCCAACAGCGCTACGTATTAAAAATGTTGCGAATTCTGAAATGCACGACATACAGCGAAGTCTGAGCAGACGAAGAGCTAGGTATAGGATCTGAGTAAGGATGAACGAATGGTCTACATCTTAATAATTGCCTTCTATTAGATCACCGCTCGCTGCGCTCGCACCTCTCCTTGACCACTTCCCACCAGCGCTGGTCGCAAGGATGTTGGCGAATTATGAAAAGCGCGACAGATAGAGCGAGGTTTGAACGAAGTTAAGGGCGAACCACAGGATGTGAGTACACGTATGGACGAGCCGAATTGCCTTCCATTGGCTCACCGTTCGCTGCGCTTGCATTTCTCCTTATACTATTTCGCAACACTACGTCCCAAAAATGTTGGCGAATTCCCTAATGCGCTACAGACAATGCAGTGTCTGAGGAGAGTGAAGGGCGAAGCATATAGGATTAAAGTAAACCTAAGGATGAGCCTCACCTAAACCTGGTTGCAATATTTCTGGAGGAGAGTATGCCTTTCTCCATGGTAACATTAGCGATGCCATCATGGTTCCCTGGGCTTTTAACGCCGTTTTAAATGAATTCTCAGGAATGAGGGAAAAACTTAATTTAAAATCCATTCCGAGTCCTTTCTGTAGTATGCATTTCACTATACAGGTAGATAAAACAATTGAATGGAGTAAGTGGGTGATTTTTCCATCATTTTGTGATAGGAAAAATAAATTAAATCGACGACTCTAACTTCTGAACCTTGGAAGCTAGAAAGAGCCTTGAAATGTTCACCAAATATGGGCAGTGCGGTGCCTTACAAGTTTGCCAAATTTCGAAATTCCGCTCAAGTTATGGAAAATGTTCAATTAGAAAAACACAGGAATGCGTTTTGAGCAGCTGTAACTTCCGAACGCGGATAGGTGTACCGTGAAATTTGGAGGAAAAATGAGCGCAAAGGAGCTCTACAAGTGTGAAAAATTTCAGAGAGATCGGCAGTGGCGTAACGTTTCCCAAATCTATTGTGTTCGAAATTGGAATGGGGGCCCCTTGAACCAGAAACTATTGACAAAACCCGCATGTGAAGCAGTCACCCAAAGAGCAAGCGCGCAACATGTTCCATTTTTTTCTATGAAAATTTCAATTTCAATAATTATACGAGAAAACTTTTAAGATCATCTACTTTACTTTTTAGCTACTTATCATTTAATTCAAGAGAAGCAGCTAAAGAACACCATACATACCAGTCTCGTACCAGTCATTGATTTTAGAGTAAAAGCGTTCACCCCAAATCTGAGGATCATATATGGAGAGCCAGTCGTTGGCGTATCCACGTCCACATCTTGAATCAAATTAACTGAAATCTAATTCGTAGTGGAGCTCCACCGAAAATAAATGCGTCACGCAGCGGAAATGGTGGATCCATTATATAAACAGGAGGGTATATCGGCAGGCATTTGTTTCTTCATTTCATGCGTCCTAGTTACAAAAAAATCTCTTACCTTGGACCTTATTGAACGATCTTTAGGTCGAAAGATCCACAGTTATCCTTTTATATAAACGTGGCGAACACATTTTTCTTGATGCAGCAGTCACTTTCTTTTCAAGAGTCAAATAATCACAATGGCCCAATTTTACCCAAAAACCTTCAAGAGAAACCAAAGCCGTGCGAAGGAATTTTGGTGTCCGGTGCAGAAACTCGCGGAAGCGGCCTCCTATATGTCACACATTTAAATATTAAATTTTCAGAGGGTGTTTATGTTGTATTGCCTCCAGTGATGCCGAAATCAAAACGCTGATTTTTATTCACATGAACCTATATATTTCGGGCTGTTAAGCCCATCTTCAAGGTTATACAATCTTGTGAATTAAATTTTTAAAGTTTCAACCAATGATGGCATCACTGGAGGCAATACAACATAAACACCCTCTAAAAATTTTGATTCCGGCAATACAACAGTCTAACTTTAATTAAAGTTGACGATTTATAATTAAATAAACATTAAACATTTGGTTAACTTAACTAACATGAAGATAGAAGGCCAAAGAAATGTTAAGCCTAAACCTGACCAAAAAATTGGCGGACGCTTGGAGAATTTGTTATATTCTCTGGATGAGTGAAAGTTTCAAGAAGAAGTTGAAGGACTGGGGTGTCCAACAGAGGAGCTGGCATGAGCCAAATAACCAAAGTTCTTATGTTCAAGCGAGCCGAAAAATTAAAACTTTCGAAATGCTGCTGAGAATTCCCTCTCCTGAAAAATGAGATTTACCGTTAGTTTTTTGTAAATTTTTCCCAAAAATTTAAATTCTTTGATATAAAACGTTTCAAAAAATTCAGTGTGAAGCTTTGGAACTTTGAGCGTAGAAGGGATGAAAGTCAGGAATGCACAAAAAACCACACCCGTTGGAAATCACAATGATTAAATTTGCAAAAAAGGATTTGAAGACTATCTTAATTAGACACAACAAAACAAAGTCATGTTTAAACTGATAAAACAAAGTCATGTTTAAACTAGCACCGGCGCAGATGGGACTTTGAGGCATTGGACCTCCAAAATACATACAAGCGATTCTCAATTAGACAGCTGTCTAACAAAATAAAGGACCTTAAGTAAAAAAAGAACATAAAGGAGCCACCACCGTTGCATATCTTTCCTTCAGTTTTTATTATGATTATTTTGATTATTACAGCATAGACTATAGACAATTTGCATTTACTTAGGTGCGGATTTAATTCTATGGTAAACTCCCGTTTTGCAGGAAACCTGATACACTACGCTGAATCCGCCATGGATCAGCACAATTATAAATTTATTGTCCTTTATAGTGTTGCAAAATGTGGGAGAGAAATTTTTTTTTGTTTCTTATGTTCTTATGGGCACGAATCCGGAGCTTCCTACAACATTTCGTTGTGGAACAGGGTCAAAATCGCGAAAAACCCTAAAATGTTCGCTGTTTTTCCGTTATTTGGTCCCTAACTCTGAAACTAATTATTTCTGCGAAAGACTCTCCAGCAATATTTTAGAGAGCACATAATTGCGCGTCCAAAAATACATAAATATTATAAATCCGTTGAGCGGTATTACTACAATTGATAATTTAAATTTGTAATTTTTAACATAGTTCCATATTAAAAAATAAAATTTTGAGATTGAACGGTTTTTCATTTTTGGTCGCAAAAGTTGCATTTTTCTTGTACATTATTTATTTTGGGGTGCAGAATCTGAATCCGTATTTTCCCATCAAATTTTCGTTGCAAAACAGGGTCAAAATTGCAAAAAACGCCAAAAAAATGACTATCAATTGTAGCAATACCGCTTAACACATTTTAATGATTAATGGCGCGTTGGACCCGCATTTATGTTTTCTCTAATATTTTCATGGACAGGTTTTCGGAGAAATGTACACTTTCGGAGTTATAAACAAAAAAAAACGGGAAAATTCCGAAAATTTTTGTTTTTTTTGCGGTTTTGACCATGTTCCGCAACGAATTTTTGGTGGGAAGCTCCGGATTCGAGCTCAGCACTAAAAAAAAAAAACATTTTCTCCACCTCACTTTGCAATCTGAAATCACCTAGTAACTACACTATTATTTCGGCCTGCCTTTTTCGTGCCCCCTGGAAGACGGCCGGCGCCCGGAGCGAGTGCCCCTTTCACTCTCACTCTCAACTCAGTAGAAACCGATATTCAGACGAAAACAAATCCACACTCCACTATCTTGGAAGATGTTATTCAATCCTTGATTGCTACAATGATTATTTTATTGGAAGATTAAGCCAATTATATGTAAAGTTGTTCAACACTACGAAGTTCAAGTTTATTCTCCGTACACAAAATTGGTATTTTCGGAATGTTCCACCTTAGAATCTTTAGCTGGAAAGAGCAAGAAAAAATCAGCCATTTTGATCGTTTATCGTTAGTAGCGGCAGTAATCAGTGGAACCGCAATTTTTTGTTGCGGACTAATAAAAATGAATGTCTTTAGAAGACCATTTAGCCGAAAAATGTAAGAAAGAAAGAAAAAAAAACTTCATTTGCGCTGCTTTGGGGGCCCCTGTGGCTTGGGGGCCCGTGTGGAACTGAACACATGGAACACCGTACGTTACGCCACTGCAGATCGGGAAGGGCTCCCGAGCTATCGAAAATGAACGATTGCCAAACATAAAAGTGTGATTATCTCGCTAAATATCGATCGTAAGGGCTACAGGGGTCAAACTTTACACCTTAAAAGCAGACAAGACTGATCACAGGCTTCATCGAGGAGCTTATTCTGAAGTAAATTAGATTGAATTGTGTGGCATTGGAAATGCTGTAAATTTTGCTGTACATTTCCCAGTGCTGTACGACAGGTCAAAATGCTGTACTGTACTGTACGTCTGGTCAGCTTAATTTAGATTCCTTTCAGTCTGCTGAGTATTGAAGGACATTACGTTACATCTTCAGTGTGCTGCTATAATATTCCACAGCATTCACGTTCAGGGTACATCGTGTTGCACCTTTATTCAATTTATTCAAATTTAATTTTAATGTCATTCACTGCTATTTGCAATGCTTTGAAGATTTATTGTAGGCGCCACCAACAACTTCGACCTTTTTGTGATTTTGTTCGAGGCATATGCCGGAATAGACCGCGACAACGAGAATACATACTGAAACATGTGTGTCGCTAGCTAGCGTAACTCTTCCGCCTTTTGATTTCGATTCTTTTTTTGGATGAATGGGCATCGGTTTCCTGTTGAACACTATTATTCATACTTTTCTGTACAAAACTGCCGTTCAGCACAGCTCAACATATCACACTCATATCAACCAAATGTTTGTCCTCCAACGATGATGGAGACTCTTTTGGAACAGTACCTAAGTACCTACAAGAATGAATGATACTATTCAAATAAGGTGTCACGGCACGACTCGTATGTTGGGGCGAATATTAATTTTACCTCAAAGGTGATAAACTGTCTAGCCGAGCGAGCTAAACAAAGAAGTTAGTTCAGTTCAGTTCTATTGTATTCAAAACACTCCCTTTGCAATGAATTTCTGTTCCGCATACGTATTCTACGACTACGAGTATTCCCATGAATTTGCTTGGTATATGTATTGGAAATCAACTTTGACTTGACGGGCGTCTTTCGTGGGAGACTCGCAAGTCGAAGTCGATATGACACTAAGATTTAAGACTTTGTGCTAGGCTATGCTTCAATGGCTCGGAAAAGAATAGACAGAATATCAAAGGAGACCTACGTACGCGATTACAATGTCTTTTTGAAGTTTTTCCAAGACAGAGTTGAGCTGACCCATTTTTGTTGTAGGACACTATACATTGGACAGAAAATAGGAAACAAATTTATTTTGTCTGATAAATTATATTTTTCCTGCGAAATGACAGAGCTCTGAATCAGCCGTCACATGTTGCGATATGGACAACCACTTGTTGTCTAAAACTTTTTTTTTTGTTCTAATTTATATCGTTACATCAGCATCAGCAGCACTATCCAAACTACTCTTAAATTTACAACAGATAAATCAAATCCAATTGCTCTCAATAAAAAAAGTTTAAATTTAAAATTCAATTAAATTTCGTCTTTAAATAGGTCATAAATAAAATACAGTCACCGTACAGATCGTAGATTATGGTGATGTAATTCGCTGCTGCAGATATAGCATTAGCATCATCACCATCGTCGAATCATCCATTTTAATCCAAATGTGTGTGACTTTGCGAACCAACCATATACATAAATTCTAAGGAATTTTCACAGATATGTATAAAAACAGTGCGAATGTCTTACAGCCCATAAATTATCCAATACTCGTACGTACCATCACATGTGTATGGTACTCCCTCGCGCATAACTTGGCAACCAATAAATTTACAATTACCGAAGCGTTTCAATATATCGAACGAACGCATATGAAGCTCCACCAAAAGAGGCATAGTGAGGCGCAGGCAAGAACAGGGTGTTGTGTTGTGCATTGACATGTGGAAGAATTTAATAGCATTTTGAAAATATGTAACGTATGACCATACGACCAAACCACATCCATACCTCATACAATATCCGAAGCGTGCTGAACCAAGCCCTCAAATGACTGGAGCTCGAATCTCAAAACGAATCTCTTGGCTCATGTTTTTTGAAAATGAAATGTTGAAGCAATATTCGAAAAATTGGAAATTCAATTTGATGAGCACTAGTGCACACATATTTGTAAAAGGGGTTAATTGAAATCTTATCAAGTTCTTTAATTGATCGAATTGGAAGCTGCTCATTCTGGAACAGCAGCAGTTAATTGCGAGGCGCTTTTAATTTCTCTTCTATTTCTGGACCGTTTTGGGTACTGGGTGTACTTGCGCAGCTTCAATACTAGTAATAAGTAAGTAAGTACATTAGTTTGTAGTAAATCGGACAAAAGTGTTGCTTTCAAGTGGATTAAATTGAAGAAGCTATTCTTCAAGCAATTAAAAGGCGATAACATCTTTCCATGCACTTAAATTTTAAAATGATCCATTTACAATTACATAGTACATGATGCATATTGGACTCTACGCACGTGCAATGGATAACACAGTTAGAAGGTAAATGATGCGTGTGAGCTATCTGCGGGCTTGTCAATATTAAACCACACTACACAATAAATGGTTTCCTAGAAATTCTATTGATCCAGATATCAAAAATCTTTGAAAGTACCGCTGCACATGCCTATTGAGGCTTAAGGGGCGAACTGAGGCCCTGGAGAGTCTCATATGCCGCCCTAAGATGGTAAATAACAGGGAAAAAGTTGCTGTGTCCACGCAGACGGATAAGCCGAAGGTAACTTCGAAGCCTGTTGTGGTGAGTGCTGCGGCTTTGGCAGGTCTGAAGCCGATTGTGAAGAAGCCGACTGAAACGTGGTCGGCTGTTGTTGGTGGATCGGGTCTGGAGGCGCCTGAGATAGAGAATATGGTGCGACAAGTATACTGGCGCCGGAATTGGGTGTGAGGGTGCATCAGATTGCACCATTAAAGACTGGTGCGTCCCCTGCGAGTTAGAGAGGAAGAAAGTCTTTGATTCCGGTAAATTCGCAGAGTGCGGACTTATGGTCGGCACCCCAGGGTAAGCGTGGCCCCCAGTTGGTCCTGAAGGATGTAAATTGCGTATTAGATGCGGATACCCTTATGAAGGAGATGTACCATAGTAACCTTTCTAAAGAGATTACGTGGGAGGAGTATAAGAATGGGATCAACATAATTAGTCTTCCAAGCAGAGAAGGCCCTGATGCTACGGCGGTTGTGGTTTTGGAAGCCAAACCAGCAATCGCGCAGGCGATGATCGAGCGGGAACGTATGTACGTGAAGTACTTCTCGTACCGCGTTGTCCTTCGTGAGCCGTTCCCGACTTGCTGGAGGTGCGTTGGATTTGACCACCTGGCACGGAATTGCAAAGCAAAGGACATAGTATGTAGTCGTTGTAGTGGTGAGGGGCATCGTGCCCGCTTATGGCCGAATGAGCCACACTGCCGCAACTGCGTGGCGAGGGGATTAGAAGCAAATCATGTACTGAAGTCCTTGTCATGCCCCGTCTATATGGGGAAGGTTAACAGGGTTAATGCCCGACACTAGCGATTTGGTGTGAACACATGTGGATGCTACCTTCATTCCGGACGCAAATTGGCACAGCGCTTCCATGTTGCAATGTGGGTAGACTAGTGCTACTCATCTTTGCGTTGTACTGGAAGTACTGTCACTGACAGCGTACGTTGTATGTATTTCTTTAGGTTAGTTTTTCTTGTTAGGTGCACGGGAGTCGTTTAAAAGCCCCAGAGAGGTACTGCCTTCAGTACTCTCTGTTCGACTATGAAGTAGGCCCCCTAGTGGGAGTATCGTGCTGGCTGTGGTTTCGCGAATAACGTGGAGTTGCGCTTTTTCAACCGGGTGCCGGGACCCTAGAACGGCAGAGCAGCCCTCGCATCTAGCAGTATGTTACTGTTACCTCCACACTGCTGGAGTGGGCGCTGATTGACGTCACAAATTCAATCCGTTGGCCTATTCGCGGCCCGTCTGGTAAGTCTCACGACAGCTACAGGACGTTACATCCCCTGAGACATTTCTGCACATGCCTATTGGGGTCGCTTGTTATAAAAACATTTCAAATGAACAGAAACACCTTCTCATGGGAACATTAAGTAAACTTAACTAAAACTCCGCTCTAATTCAATACCAGCAACAGCTCACGGCAGCCTTCTCTACAAGAACGCAGAGCTGATTTGAGAGACACGGACCCAAAAGTCATAGATACATAAATTCATAAATACATTTGATTAGCGAAACCCTCCCTATGCTGCAACCCTCCCCGACACTAACATATGATTCAGCTGCCATATTGAATATTGAAACTAGACGGCCAACCAAATGGCAGCCAGTGTAGATGCGGGGACAACTGCCAGTTGTAAGTAGATGCTCGAAAATTTTAAAACACAGGTTTGAATCAATCACAGTTATGTCAGAAAAGTGCAATTGTGAGGGCGAGAATGTTCAGTATATGTGGACGACGAAAACGGTGAAAAAACTTGTAGCACTCTGTATCAGTTACATTCAAAACACCCGAAAAAATGTGTCAAGTTTGACCCATTTATGAGCAATAATAAGTGGACATTTTCAATAACTCAGGAACGCTATGGATATGGAGCCCACTTTATACCTTACGCCAGATTACGTAATCTGCGGAACTTAATCAAGGAAATTAAGCTGTTTTGAATTTAGTGTTCACGCAAATTAAATTTATTTTAGTAATATGTCAGTTTCGGTACTGTCAACTTTTTCTTAATTTAGTTTTTTTTTCGGTATTGTTTGACTGATTTGGGCAGTTATTGTGGCAAATGTAATTGCTATGCCAACGTTAGCAGAACTGCTCCTTACCAAAGCGGACCATGCGGAGTCCGAGGTAGTACAAACAAATCAACCGGAAATTGAATCAATGTTCTCATCCATAAGCACTTCTTCCCGATAATAACACACAGTACTAAAATGCCAAATACGCTAAACCATATTTTTTTTCGCGAAGTCTGCGTTCAATGTTAGAGATCACACTTAATTATGCAGAGACATTGCTAATGAAATAAACATTAAATCAAAAATAAGATTTTGGATTTTATTCATATAAATATGTGTCACTCGTGCTACTTCTTCATAATATTTGGTTTCATATCCAATAAATAAGCCAGAAGGATCATCTCTTCCAAAGGTTGTGTATATCCTAGATAATCATAAGCGCTGATACTGATGTACTAGCTATACGAGAAAGCAGGAACCTCAACGTTCCGATTATAGAACATGACTTAAAACTGAGGCGGGGAGCCTGCAGCGTATCATAAAATATGGACAACGTACGAGGCATGGGTTGAAAAATTTCGAAGAGATTATTTGTCCAGGCAGACTAACTAGAAAAATTTAATTATTCAACTTTCGGCCACGTTGCGTTCAGCCTTGTGATGACAAGGCTACGGTCTGCTGTCGATGCATTTCTTTCAATTTCTCCTCAGTTCCACCAGCCAAATGGGTACGATGAATACCATTTTCACCTACCAAACTAAAATTTTTGTACATCAAAAATTACAATTTTGTCATTGAAAAAGATACATTTAGCATTAAATCACATGTATCGACATTAAAAAAGTATTAAAACTGTAGCGTAAATAGTCACCATATTACGTAATTTGTCGCAGATTACGTAATCTGGCGCAAAATTAGGTACTAACATCGTCAGTTCACGTGAAATCCATGCAAATACTGTCAAAATTTTTATGATCGTGAAATCGAATTCGATTGGGGGTACTCACTTCACATGAAAGTCTCCACATCGGTTTTTGACATTTCGCCAGCACTTTATTTCACAGTGAAAAGATGTCATCGACAATTAACCAGAACGTGAGTGAACATTTATCCTAAATTGAGTGAATAAAAACCAAGTCTCCACGGCACCGTTTTCACGGGAGACATATATGCAAGTTTTTCGCTTGGTGAACTCAGTACATACCTTAAGTGTGAAAACCTCCTAAGAAGCATTTTGAATTTAATGACATACGATTTAATCTAGTAGGCGGGTTTCCACTCGATTAATTTAGTTTTTTAGTAAATCCTGTCAGTAATCCCCTCTAATAGCGGATACAGGCTGCCAACAATCTTGGTGTGGATTAAATTTGATCCAGCCAAAACCCTGGATACTATAGATCGAAACGAATAGCACTAAATTCAAAATACATGTCGAATGTACTTGCATTATTCAAATTGCAGTAAAATATGGTACAATTGCTTATCAAATCTAGGTTTTAGTAAATCTTGTCGGAAGCGTGAATCCAGTGCGAAATGTTAATCTCCAAAAATGAAATTCACTGTAATACTTTTGGGTCTATGGTATAATTTACCAGGAAAAAGTCTTATTTCGTCCTCAGGGCATTTTGCGATTAGACGAATAGTTTTCCAGATTTTCATAACACTGAAAGTAAGTAGACACTCGTATTTTGAATTTCACATTTTCCGAAATTCGTGGACATTTGCGTTTGGGTATTTTGCAATCAAAGTTTTCTTCATTTGGAGAATGTAACTGAGAATTTCGTATTCTCCACTGTCAATTTTAAAGAAAAATAGCGCATTCGAACTTAATTTTGTAATGATTCGACATTCAAGTTATTCACATTTTTCGAAATTCTGGATAATGTTTCTGGTGGCAACCGCTTTTTCTCCAAATTTCAAATTCCTGCGTACCAGCGTTCGGAAATTCCAGCCATCCGAATCGCACTTTCATGTTCTTTAAATGCCATCCATTTTTTGAAATGGATACTAAACATTTTGATGGAATTTTAAAAGAATTTTTTGGACCCACAGACGATCTTTTGTTCATGAAATTGTAGACAAATTGTGATTTTCCATACCACATGGAACATAAATTTAACTCTCTAATTTATTTGCGCTTTTATTTAATTTTAATCCTAATAAAAATCTCGTCTCATACACTGCTGCGGACATTTTTCATTTTCTCGTACCTACTACTTCCTTTTCCATTTCGTAGTAGAAAGTTGGAAAAGTCTGTGATACTGCTCAAATATTTAATTGGTGATTTTTTTTAATTTGGACGAACAGTAAATGCGCCACCCACTTTGAGGATTGGGGTTATGCATATTTATACATTACGTACAATACATATATTAAAGATATTACCAACATTTCTTTTAATTTTGTTGGCTCATTTACTGCTTTTGTTTTCGAAACTTGCACTATTTTTTTCGTATGCTAGTGTGCTAGCCTTTTCAGGACTTTCTAAATAGTATTTACTTTTTTTTTTGATATTTTCGCGGAACCCCTTAGAGGTCCCCGCGGAACCTCAGTGTTTCATGGAACCCCTTTTGGGAAGCACTGTCTTAACCTTCCACTACCTTGCAGTAAAAAAGCGGAACCAAATTAAAAATTAGCAAAATCTGTAAAATGCACTTCTGATCTAAGAACACCAAACTTGGATACAATTTCGATTGGTGTTGTTCATCTCCAACCTTCGCGGACAATATCAGGAAATAGAAAACAGTTACTTTAAATTAATTAAATCAAAAAAGCGATAGGAAGCTCTTTATTCAAATTCAATTTTTCAAAACTTAAGGTATCCAATCCATATGCTTATTGAGAACAATCAGATACATACACCCACTTGAAATTAATTATGTAAATTAGCATAGGTATCTATTGTGTGAACTTGTGGTGGAACAGAAGGTTCGCTACCATCTGCTAATCGTGATTAAAAAGAAGTTTTTTGGTGAGGCGCTCAAGTATCAGAAATGTGTCATCGATATTTTGGTGGCACGGGTTACTCTGGATTCTTAAGCACCTAAGCTATTAGTCCAGTACAATTGGTTCAAAATAGGCCCAAACCTAAACATAAAAAAAAAGAAATTTTTGATGCCAAATTGTTGAATACACTGCCTAATATACGCAGTAAAAAGTTACACTCATTTGCGCCATGGGTTAAGGGGGGAGGGGGTGGCAAATGGGTGAAAATTCAGTTTCTTGGAAATATCTGGAAAACTATGAGTCTGACCTTAAAATGTGCTGAAGACAAAACAAACTACATAAAATTACCTTTGTAATAATATGTAACGCTCTAAACATTTTCTCAGAAAATTATACCCTAGACCCAAAAGTATTATAGGGAATTTACATTTTTTGAGTTTTATATTTCGCACTGTAACTCTTGATAGAATAGACCTTCGGTCATAAGATCTTGTCCATATATTGCTAACAGAATTTATTTAATTTCTACCAAAAATTGGAATGATCCGACCATTGACGTTCCCCTCACAATTTTTTGATACTTGTAGCGTACGCCTTGGTACAACCTTTTGAACATACATTCACAAGACTACAATTAACTGTTATAATGACGTTATTTTTTTTCTATTTTATATAGAATTTAGAAGTGAAAAAATGGGAAATTTGTTAGAATTTTCGTTCACTTTGTATGGGGGTACCCTTAGTTTTGATCGGATGGTAATAATTATTGGTGGAAAGCATAATGGAGCTTAGACTAGGCACCCTATCAAATTTTATCTGCCTGGATCAATTTGAAAAATTTTAGGAGGAGTGGAGGGGGCGTAAATGGTCGGAGCACTCCAATTTTTGGTACAAATCAAATAAATTTTGCTATCAATATACGAACAAGAGCTTATGACGGTAGGTCTATTATATCAAGAGTTACAGTGCGAAATGTAAAACTCAAAAAATGTAAATTCCCTATAATACTTTTGGGTCAAGGGTATAATTTTCTGAGAAAATATTTAGAGCGTTGCATATTATTACAAAGGTAATTTTATGTAGTTTGTTTTGTCTTCAGCACATTTTAAGGTCAGACTCATAGTTTTCCAGATATTTGCAAGAAACTGAATTTTCACCCCTTTGCCACCCCCTCCCCCCTTAACCCATGGCGCAAATGAGTGTAACTTTTTACTGCGTATATTAGGCAGTGTATTCGACAATTTGGCATCAAAAAGTTTTTTTTTATGTTTGGGTTTTGAGCTATCTGTACTAGACTATATGCACGAACATACAATAATTTAATCTGTGGGTAGATATTACGTACATAAATTAAATTACACACATTTATTATAATGCCGGAAATATCGAAAACCTATTAGGTGCTTTAATTATAATTTTTTGTGTGTATTTTCAATTGTCTCTGGTGACAATTTGTTGCCTTTCTCATTGTACGAGTACATACTATACTAAACTTTTCACAAGGGAAGTATGACCATCAATTTTCCTATTTTAGGAAGGCTCTTCGAAGTGATAATTATGTATTAGTAAGAATGGTTCTTTGCTGTTGTTGATCTATATAAAAATCCAAATATGAATATGATCCTCTGAAATGGACGACAAACACATCACTTCATTCTCCAAAAACGGTAATATCAAGTATCAATCGATGACGGATCGAACCATACTAGGTATATGATAATGACCATCAACTGCATATTATATGGTTTTTTTTTCTGTCTTTGTCTTTTGCTTCCAGCTAAGCCCACGACTGCATCTTTACTTAGCAAAAAAAAAACACATATTGACCCAAAGATATTAAGTACCATCACCACTTAGATCTTAGATACCATCATCAACGGTATATAGACATTTATTCTCAATAGGCCACTATTTGACATGGAAGTGCAATCAATAGAACGACCACACGTGGTTTGAACATGGAACCTAGTCTTCCGCAACTATGCACGCACGTATACCTACATAAAGAAATTGCATATCGTCCTAAGATACGGTTGTAGGTACCGTCCCTGCTTGTCATCCATCCGCCAAAGAAAGCCTAGACCAGAAGAAAACTCCAAGATAGTATTTCTGTACTTAACATCATCAGTCGATACTAGATATGTACACAGAAAATGCAATATTGCCCTCTAGCCGACGCAGTACAACAGCACAATCACCATGTCGACAATAAAGAAGTCATTAATTACTTTTACTTTTTTTGTCATCCCGCACACAACATACTCGCGAATACACGGTAGTTTTGCCATCAAGTCGAACGCAAAAAATTATGAAGACCTTTTCGCTGTGATCCTACACAGTTGATAAGTCCAATGAAATGGGTCAAACGTAAGAAATATCCTAGGCTGCATGCCAGAATCGCGAAAGTGCAGATTCTTATAATTTTCAAAAATCAGTTTTTCAGAAGTTTTCGATTTAGGACGCAATTTTTAATGAAATGTTGATAGAAATTTTATAGAAAAGTGATAGATGTATTTTTCCGGCCCTGTTCAAACGCAGATTCGCGCATCTGGCATTAATTTGGTTTTATGGATATTTCAAGTTAACATTTTTTTTAAGGAATAAAAGGCACGATGGGGCGCAGATTTTGCTGAAAATTTCAGAATCTCAGCCTTACGAAGATGCGACACAAAACTAAAAAATCGCAAAAACCAAGCGCAATCGGAATTCATTTTTCGAAAAGTTTTCATAGAATGGGTATGAAAAGGTCGATGTTGAGCAAGCTGAAGCGCACATTTTGCTGAAAAAGAGTGACCTATAGCTCTCTCCGTTCGAAAGTTACATCCGTTGAAAGATGCGACCTATGACCAAACTGAATTATTTTATTTTATTTTATTATTTATTTAAAATATAATTAGTTCTCAATACAATAATCATAACATAGCATATACGTTAGAAGAAAAGCAATTTACCGGGAAATATATACTAATAGAAAAAAAAAAACTGAACTTACAGCTACGTATTACAACAAAAATAATTTCAAAAAATGAGAAATAATATATAAATGCATTCTGTAATTTAGAAAATTAGTTTCGAATGCATTAATTAAAAAAGAAAGAATAAAGGAAAAAAAAGAAAAAAAAAAAGGAAAACAAAATAAATAAGCAGTGCGTTAAGAAGTTAAAATTTAAAAAAGAGTTGAAGAGCAGGCAAAACAAAAATAAAAAAATAAAGAAGAACTATAAAGAAAACAAAAAAACGACTAGAATCAAGAAAGACGTAGAAGAGACAGAATTGCCGGAGCGTGGATCCGCATCCTACTGTGAGAGCATGGATGTGTGTGTTGTCTTTATAAAATGCTCCTACAGCATCCGGTTCTTCGATATACCGGAGCTACCCATTAATATAACGGCCAAGAGCTGCCAAACCCCTCTCGACTCAAGAAAAAAAATGCTTAAATCGCTATTATCACTGCCATCTAGATAGACAGGCCGCAATTCAGCAATTTTAGTTCCACCTACTCCACAATTGCGTTCGTGACCAGTGACAGTTGACATTTCTAAGGCCCACAACACCAGTGCTTCTAAACCGAAAAAATGTCGCACGTTTTTTACGAAACAAAGGCTAGGTTTTGTTTTAGTGTGTTTTTGCTGTGAAAAAGGTAAAATAGTATACCATCAACATGACAATTTAGCTTTCAGTTCAATATTCTATTGTTAGGGGGAAACTTTGATGAGAAACGACATGCTGACAGGACAGCCACTGATTTTTAGATTGTGAATTATGTGACTTATGTGTTATGTGACAATCCGACTTGTATATTTAGATGGCGTTGTTATTATCCACCAACCACCCAAATGGAGTACCAAGCGTAAGGCGACCAACTTTCTCAGAAGCCAATGTGCGGCAAACAGGCAAAACACATATTTGTTTGCTACAAGTGAGCTGAACTTTTTCAATTTTGCTTTTTACTGGTGCTTGAATCATTAAAATCAAATCATGTGGTCATACAAACCACATCCCCAAAACTGCATTATTCTAAGAATACCTTCATGGGACTGGATAGAAGCCGCAACTCTAAACGCCGATTTTTCGAAGGGAAACTTTTTTATTTGTACTGCAATCTTCTTCGCTACGGTCAAGGACCTCCATTTTAAACATCATGTCCATAACTCTCCCTAAATTATAGTAGACAGCTAAATTTTGACTAAGCACCATTAGGGGGGAGGGGATCATTATACCTCCCTAATTTGTTTATTGAGCTCAATCGAAAATTTACACCTTTCTCCTTTTTTTCATAAATCGCGGAGCCCTTACCCGTCAGGACTTTCTTCCCCATAATTAAGGAAATATCCTCAGAAATCTTGCAGAAATTCGTAGGTAAATGATTTTCGGCGACCACTATCGTGCATCGTCTGGCTTTTAGGGTTTTTTAGATTTTACAAAAAGCCCTTATGAAAACGATTTTGTCCGTCCGTCTGTCCGTCTGTTCACTAAATAACTCGTGAACGGCTTAACCGATCGTCATGAAATTTGGTTGGAATGTGTAGAATGGTAACAGTCTTTGGCACGAAATACTTAAAAGTTGGTAGGACAAAAATAACAGGGTGTCCCGGACATTTGAAAATTTGTTCACTAAATAACTCGCGAACGGCTTAACGGATCGTCATGAAATTTGGTAGGAATGTGTAGAATGGTAACAGTCTTTGGCATGAAATACTTAAAAATTAGTATGGCCAAGATAAAAGGGTGTCCCGGACATTAACGTTCACTAATCGATCGTTATGAAATTTGGTAGGAATGTGTCGAATCGTAACAGTCTTTAGCACGAAATACTTAGATGTTGGTAGGGCAAAGCAAACAGGGTGTCCCGGAGATTTGAAAAAGTCGACTTTTTTAGTTTTTATCAAATCAAAGAACTCGATGGGTACATTTCATATCAGTCGCTTTTTTCCAGTTTGGAGTCATGGTAACGGCGTTACAGCTAATAAATCCAGTTAATATGTGGAGCCATGATACATAAAAAAAATAACAGGCGCGACAATCCAACATTGGACTAAGGCCGCAGGATGTGTTAGTGACATCCTATTTCCAAGATCTTATCTGCTTTTTGATGAGGTAATGAGATCAGCATCACGCTCAGCAGTGTTATTTATCCCCATAAATGGGTACTCGTTTAACATCTGAGTGAGATCATAGTCTGTCACAAGCTCGTGAGTTCGAAAAACACAATGGAACACGGTGAGATTCGAACTCATGAGCCTGTGCACCGAAGGTGCGCGCACTAACCGCTCGACCAGCCATGATACATAGTAAATCTATTTTTGGATTGGTCTAACTAAAAAGTGTTACAGAATGAAAGGCGTTTATTTAGACCAATCCAAAAATAGATTTATGAGAAGCATTTCATTAACATTGTGCATAATTCTTATTTATTACCTATAAAATATATGTGCAAAATTATTCACTATGTACATATGTATCCAAAATCTAAAAAACCCTCGTATTGCGGGCGCAGCCCTCTGTATGCCGGTATTTTTTATGCCTTGCTCTGCGTCCTCTTCTTAAATAGGCAACATCAACTGTTTAATCTTACACAACACAAAAACTTCGTTTTTTTGTCAGTACTATTCAACTCGGACAAAAACAAATGTCTGAATAAAGAACCGTTAAAGAAATTAAATCTGCTCATATTTAAATTGTCGAAATTTTAAAATCTAATGCCCAAAGTTATAGTTTGCCGTTGGAAGGCCAATTATTGTACCGTTATTAAATTATTATTATTGTTAGAAATTTCAACAAAATATATATTTTGAAAAATTTCATATCTGTATCTTGGATTTAATATCGAGGGAGAACTTTAGTGTTTCCCATATTTTCCGCTATGTGTCCGCTATATGGCGAATAGTATGATTAGTTTCGCTAGTGTCGATAAGAAGAACAAGAAAATTCTTCTTACGAGAGCTGATAGCGTATTGCCCATATTCATGATTTGTCGCACTAGACAAATCATGAATAGAAACATCATCCACACCACTAAAGAGAGGATAAATGAAGTTGCTTGTCACGTTGTATTCAATTATTTTTATATCAGAGCTCCAATAGAAGATCCGCCCTCAAATCGACACTACAACCAAGGAATTATTGCATGCACGTTTCGTTCTGTGAAATTGAAGAACGCTAAGGATCCACGAAACGGAAAGTTCGAAGCTCACACGTACTAAAGAAAGATCAAAGGGTAAATTGAAAATATGTAGAGGTAAACGAAATTTGTCCTCAGTATTCACTATTATTGATAGAAAGTATTAGGTCAGTAAACTACGATAAGGTTAAATCCTTTTATCTGTGGAAGGCGACCATTTAGGATTTAGCACTACTTGTAGACCTAGAGATCTACTGGCGCTAAATGTGTAAATAAACACTTCATTCTAGCCTTTAAGGTCGATTCACACTTTTCAGTCATCAGTCACAGTCATTTTCCTTACAAGTTTACAAGTTAATTCAGTAATTGATAATAATCTGTGAAGAGAATTTGTTTTTAAAACGGATAAATTGGAGAAAATTCAAAAAATTCATTAACGACAACATTAACCTTAGAGGCCAAGATTTTACCGCAATCGAAAGCACCTCTGAAATAGACAACCTCCTTGAACAGTTTTATTGCAAAGTAGACTCTGCTTTAGAATTATTAAAATTTTTTAGTAATGGAATGATTAGCGCAAATTCCGATATGCTTTAGAATTTGCTGCATTTAAATTAAATAGAGTTCACATATAGTATAATAGATGCCGACACCAGAGCACTTATTCAGATTCGCAATTCATTTAGACGTAACTGGCAAATAAATCGAAGTCCACTATTGAAAACTACAGTAAATAAACTATCCAAGCTGATTCAAAATGAAATATTTGTTGCCCGGAATCGTAACTGGAACAACATGTTAGGCCGCATCCTGAGATTTGGAAATTAAATAAAATATTCAAACGGCGCGTAAGATTATGCCACCATTGCGTTCTAGCGATATGTACTTGGTTTTTGATAACAAGGAACAGGCGGAAATGATCTCTGAGTCATTTTACCGTGCGCATATAATGTTAGCACACCTAGGAAATCCAAGGCATTTGAAAATTGTGCAGGAAACAATAAACCATCTCTCTTCTACAGATAATGATTTCAATCCAATTTACTTGTCAATCCCAGGCGAACTCAATAAGATCATTAAATCTGTTAAAGCAAAGAAATCACCTCGAGTCGATGACATAACAAACTTGGTTTTGAAAAACTTACCCAAAAAATCCATAATAAACCTTAATTTTATAATAAATGCTTGCCTTTGGAAAACGCATTTTCCTTACGCATGGAAGCTAGCTAAGATTATTCCCATTCCACAAGCTGGTAAGGATAACAGATCGCCCGAAAATTACAGGCCAACAAGCCTCCTCCCTGCCCTAAGTAAAGTATTCGAAGAAGTTATACTTGCTCGACTTAATGAAATATGTAGTTGAAAGACTAAAGATTTTACCACAATTTGAATTTGGGTTTAGGAAAAAACTTTCAACTACTCCTCAAACTCCCAGACTTAATAAATGTATTAAAAACTCTTTTCAACTGTTGAATGGAAAATTATTGTGACTGCGACTGATGACTGAAAAGTGTGGATCGACCTTAATGCAGTCATAGAACACGTTTACTATGCAAAGTGTTCATCAATATTAGATCGTCTGAATCCTTTAGCACATAACGAAAAAAATGGAATACTTCTAAAGAAATGTTGTGAGCAGGTTTGATATAAATGCGGGACTCTCGGGAATTTTGGATGTTCTTCTGTACAATTTTTGGAAGATGTTTAATGCCGGGCCGGGATATGTAAAATGTAGGACTGTCCCGCAAGACGGGGACGGTTGGTCGCCTTAACTAAGCGCAAACTGGGTTAATTGTTTTATATAGTGAAGATAAAAGGGCCGAAGTAGAACGCTTTGGGGCGCATATTTAGCTGAAAATGCAGAGTTCTAGCTGCCTCCGTTCGAAATAGCTAAATTTGCCGATTCGCCAACCTTGCATTCAGGTGACTCGATTTGTACTCTCACGATATAGCTACAATGTTTAGCGCAGCTATTTCATCCATTGACGATACTATATTGCAGAAAAGTATCATTTTCATTAGCAAAGCATTCTATTTCGTTTTTTTTTGTCTTCGATCGAAGAAAGAAAATAATGGTAATGGCTTGCACACACGTTCTTCGACATTGATACTAGATGATGGTAAATCGATGGTTATCGACGGAACCCGTTGACTCGGTGGCTCTTTATCGAGCAGAAAGAAACAAAAAACAAAAAAAGAATTCTGAAAACATGTCATGTCCATTTGCGGAGAAAAGAGTCATTATTATGGATGCTCATCAAAATGTGTAATTTGTAGACAGACTGTAAGAAATGCTGGCCAATTAGAGACTACGCGGCAACGAGTTAGTATAATACTTTCGCTTATGAATTTATTGATATAATTGACTGATCATTGGTTATTCTGATGGCGTTTAAGTGTGCTCGCGAAGAAGTTTGGTTCGAGCCAATGCCGTATTTGGGGCCACAGCCAGAGTTGTGATAAAAAAAACAGTTGATACCCGTTAAGGGAAAGACTATGGCAGATAGAAGGATCGAATAAATTCTTGAGAAAATTCTTTAAGTCCCACACTTCAGCGTGAAGACAAATATGGACGCTTTAGCTTTGTGAGTAGGTTCATTGTCCTTTTATTTAATAATAAGGCAAAAGTGAGAAGAACATGATTCTTTCATAAAAACAATATATTCTCTCCCTCGTTTTTTCTCCTCTACCTCTCTTACGTCGACTCTTTACAATTTCTTTGATAAAACATTTTATATAAAAAATTAATTAACATACTCCTTATCTCTGTCTTACGTATACGCCGCTTATAATTTTAAATATATTACTATATAAAAAATAATTTTATCCTCCTTAAATATTTCGCCTATAGTTGTAATAATTATCATTATGGAAAACAGGAAAAAATCTACTAATGTATGTTTTTTTTTATCACAAGAATCTCAAAATTATTTTATGAGATATTTTCAACAATTTTTACCTAAACAAATAAAAATTTGAAAATACTATTTTGTCGGTCGTGGCGAATAGGGTGAGAGCATTGCCGTGGCCGCTCCTTGTTGGGTCGATACCATAGGATCTGAAATAGGACAAAGAGAAAGAAATTAGTTATTTAGCTTCTGTTCCTAATTTCTAAACTAAATCAAAACTCTCTGTCTACTTACTTTCATACGATCCGCCATACATCGGGTAACCCAAGCCGACATGCGTATGATGATGTGTATGAAAATGCGTCTGCGGCGGTCGTCCGGGCGTAATCGGACCCGTCGGTCCACCCATACCGCGACTAGGATCAATAACTCTTTGTCCTGGTTGCGAACCGTTATTAATTCCTCCTGGCATTCCGGGCGCACCCGGATTACCGGGTTGTCCACCCGCCGGAAATCCAGCCAATGTTGTCTGAGGCGTATAATTGCCCATGCCCGGATTAAATGCAGACGGATTTTGTGAAAATGGCGGCGGTGGTGGTCCAATACTATTTTTACCCTGCTCGGGGGAGAGGGGAAATCGTGGATAGTAGGGCGATTGAAATGACTGATATTGTGAATATGCAGGGAAATTGTAATTCGTAGGCATGTATTGATTTTGTGGCAGGTATTGAGGCGGGCCGGGTGGACGGGCCATAGGTTGTTGTTGTTGGGCAGGTAGTTGAGGTTCTTGTTTGATTTTCACGTTTTTCTCGTCTTTTATGTTCCACGGACTGTGATTTAGATTTTTGTAAGGATCATTGTTGAACGGGGACGGGGGTTGTTGTTGTGCGTTGGCTGGATTTGATGGAGGACGTGGCGACGAGGTGTGTGGTGGTTTTTGATTGGAGGGTGGTTGTTGTGATGGTGGCCGATTCTTTTTGTCATCCTTGGGGGTTGTTCGTTCGCCGGGATTTGGACCGGATGGTGTTTGACTGCAATATGATATTTTAGATAATATAATGATGTGGAAAATAGAAGGACATTCAATTGTTACCTTTTATGATTGCGTTCAGGCTGGAACTGCTTCTGTGCGTTTTCTGCAGTGGGCATTGGTTCCATTTTAATATTCTTTTTATCCGGTGGAGAGCCTTGGTGTGGGTTGTTCACGATTGGCATATTGTTATTGGGGTGGAATGTTTCTTTACCGTTAGTTGATAGGTCCGAATTAGACGCAATAGAGGGCTGAAATTTAAAATCAGGTGGGTACTGTTATTTTTGATATGCATTAATTTTTGTTTACGATTTGTTAAAAAAAGTGTCTTTTGCCGAGATGTAAAGTAATTTGTATCCGGCGATTAAAATTTGGCTGTCTGCGTCCGTGAGAGGGTTGCCCGTTAGAAAGGGATTACATTTGCCCCGGTATAATACAGGCACTTGTCAGAGTTTTGTTTCCACAGGGGTCCAAATTTCTCAGTTCTTAAAAATTTTCGGTTTATCATTTTATTTATTAAGCGAAGTTCCAGTTACTGCCTAATTATCGCAAAAAAAAAACGCCTTTTTTGTGTCACTATAGGGTTTTTTGTCAAAATTGGTAACATATATTAACTGTATATGCGACCATTTTAATAATAATTCATGTGAAAATTGTGAAACATAAATCAGGACTAAATCACAAAAATTATCGACTTGGGCATTTTTTCTGAAACTAGAAGGACCTTCGGAATAGCAGAGAACATCAACCTTTGCTGTAATGTCAAGTTTCTTGCTCGTTATCCACTAGTTTGTTTAATATATTCCTAAATGTTGATGGTTGTGAAATGCTCTCTCTCTTTTCGTCCTTTTTTTTTGTGATGAAGAAATCCTCAGCAGGAATTGAACTTCTTTTTGAGATATTTTATATGATTTATAAATCTGAGAAGCTATAGTGTAAATTTTGGATATGAAAGAATCTGTTCGCAAAGAGTATTTATTTCCTACACTAAATATTAATAGGGTTTCTAGGATTTGGCCTCTGCTAGTGATTTAACTAAAACCAAATTTATTGGTCGAAAAAATAACATGAGTGTATTTCAAAGCATTCGTTTCGAATATAGATAGGTAAAACGGTTCGGTGGTAGGTAATATTCCAATGTTTTGTATCCGTGGAATGCAGTCATTTATATTCAGACTTACGGCTTTAAAAAAAAATCAATTCAATTGTCAAATAGATTGCCATTTGATAAATTTACCATGATTTCCAGATACACAGTCTGATGAAAATTTCAATAGCCTAAGTTCTCGTCACGTAAAATGTTTGCTTGGGTTGTTCACATATTCCCTAACTATTCCTAGGTTCTTCAGCAGCCTATGAACGCATGGCGTTTCCATCAATTTTTACGTATGTTTGCAGGGCCGTGGAGAGAAAATCCGGGCCCGGAGGGGACAATGATTCCGGGCCCACCTCTTCCATACGATCAAAATTATGAATCGAACAAACATTTTTTGACATATCGGTCCTTAAACAAATTGTACAGTGGAATCTCTATAATCCGGCCTCCATCTTATCCGGAACACCTCATAATCCGGTGTCCTCACTGAATCGGCTCAGTCTGGCAGTTTTCTAATCGGGAGCCTCTATAGTCCGGCATCAGTACGATAAATATTTGAAGAGTGTTTTAAAGCGGTCTTCTGCGCATTCAGGTGCATTTGGAGGTTTAAGTTCTGAGCTAAAATTATGGGTTTTAAAAAAAATGCGATTTGTAGAAAAATAATAAAAAAACTGATACCGGATAAGCCACTTGCCAAAAAACTGACAGAAACTGAATTCATTCGTGAAGCATTTTTACACACTAAACTCACAAAAAAACGTTTTTTTATTCCAGTATATTTTAAAGACGGTTTGAGAGTTGATTGGCAAATTTTAAGGAACTATGTATGTATTAGAAAAAGGTTCGTTCGTTTTACGTGCATTTTTGGGTAACGAAGTATCATAAAAAAGCGACTGCTTAAAAGGACAAGTTTCTGCCCGTGATGAAAAAAGTCTTTATTATGTAATGGTCGTGCCCTATACACAATATACGCATAAAACGATACGATTTGAAGACTATACGGGTGAGATTGTTTCAAGTGTTCATTTTACAGATGAATAATAAAGGCTGTACTACACGCAAAAAAGAAAGTGTATAAAGCAATAAACTAGGCAAATTTATTTCTGTGCACCAAATACATACATAGCGCCAATTCGCTACGCTATGGTTTTTTTCTATGTAAGAAGATTTTTCAAAGAAACAACCCTTACAAAGGTTTTAGGAAAACAAGGCGGATACAGTTCACAGTTCTATTAAATGCTTGGGGAGCTCAAATCTGTAATTTAATAGCCCACTCGCAGTGACCCAGACTGCTGGCCGTTACACTATAAAATTGGCTTTCGAAATGCGCACCGCTACGAATTCACAAAGTCTCTTTTTTCCTATTTTACTTATTTCGTAAGCATTCGCGGTTTTCTCTAGTACAGAAAAACCTTAAATTTTTTGGTATCGAGTTGGCTAGTACTGATTGATATATAAAATAAATAACAGGCGCGACAATCCAGCATTGGACTAAGGCCGCAGGATGTGTTAGTGACATCCTATTTCCAAGATCTTATCTGCTTTTTGTTGAGGTAATGAGATCAGTATCACGCTCAGCAGTGTTATTTATCCCCATAAATGGGTACTCGTTTAACATCTGAGTGAGATCATAGTCCGTCACAAGCTCATGAGTTCGAAAAACACCATGGAACACGGTGAGATTCGAACTCATGAGCCTGTGCACCGAAGGTGCGCGCACTAACCGCTAGACCAGCCAGACTACATTGATTGATTGATTGATATATACATTGGTTGAAATTAAGATTCAATAATTTAAGTGATCAACATCTGGGTGTTGGTACCTTGAAACAAAATTTCGTTAGTAGCAGCAGTACGTACGCCAAATAATAATCGCCCGGAAAAGTCCTTCTAGAAAAAAACGTCGCTGCACAGGGCTCCTATTTTTACTTCGAAAACAATTTTTTTTGAAAAATGGTATGCTACTGGATGAAGAATTCGAAATTAATTGTTTATTGTTTGTATAAAATCATGCCCTCGAAAGGCGAGGGCAGATTGAATTTAGAAATTTAGTAACGAAATGATCATGTTGTTTGTTGAAGCACAAGTTTTGTGCCAAAATCCGGGCCCCCTTTAAATTCCCGGGCCCGGGGGGGAATCACCCCGTTCCCCCCACCCTCTCTACAGGCCTGTATGTTTGAGGCATCAATTATAAGATTTGGTTGAAATTGGTGGACAAATAAAAAAGTGTTTCTTCGAAGAACCTAATTTGGGGGTTGGGTTTATATGGCAGCTCCATGACCCCATGTTCCGATTTAATTCATTTTTGCATATGTTTTGTAACATCAATAAAAATACATTTCCATGAGGTTTGGTTGAAATTTGGGTCCAAATAAAAAAGTATTTTTTTATAAGAACTTAATTTTAGGGGTTAAGTTTGTATGGCAGCCCCACGACCCCATAGTCCGATTTCATTTATTTTGACGTTTGTTATGTGGCATCTATAGAAATATAATTTTATGAGGTTTGATTGAAATTGGTATGCAAATAAAAATGTTTTTTCCTAGAAAAATTTGAATTGGGGGGCTAGGTTTGTATTGTGGCCCCATGACTCCATCTATTCAGCAGCCCCACGACCCCATTGTCCGATTTGGTCGATTTTTACATATGTTGTGTGTCAGCAATTAAAACACATTTGTGTAAAATTTGCCTGCAACAAAAAGAAGCATGTGTACAAAATTTCAGCTCTAGGTATAGGTTTTAAACTGGCCGAGCAAAACGCGTCGCAACAGACGGACAGACTGACATCGTCCAATCGACTCAGCTGATCATATATATACATACTATTTTATATGATCGGAGATGCCTCCTTCAATGCGTTACAAACTTCATGACAAAGTTAATATACCCTTTTCGCTTAATACGCGAAGGGTATAAAAACAAATAACGTCAGAAAGGCAATCTTCGCTGACTCTCATCAATGCTATAGAACAAGCGCCCGCTCTAAGGGAGGGACGAGCCGGGTGCAAAATATTCATGGCGGCTTTTTGCTTAACACTCGAATGAAGCCCGATTGGGTGGAAAGGGAAACCATAAGAACTACAGATAAAAAAAATACCGGCGTACAGAGGGCTGCATCCGCAATACGAGGGTTTTTTACTTTTTGGATACATACATAGTGAATAATTTTGCACGTATATTTTATAGGTAATAAATAAGAATTATGCACAATATTAATGAAATGCTGCTTGTAAATCTTTTTTGGACTAGTCTAAATAAACGCGTTCACTTTAAATTAGACGAATCCAAAAATAGATTTACTATGTATCATGGCTACACATATTAACTGAATTTATTAGCTTTCCAAAACTGGAAAAAAACAACTGATATGAAATATACCCATCGAGTTCTTTGATTTGAGTTCCTATACGTCCATGTCCGATAAAAACTAAAAAAAAATCTACTTTTTCAAATCTCCAGGACACCCTGTTAGCTTTGTCCTACCAACGTCTAAGTATTTTGTGCCAAATACTGTTACGATTCTAGACATTCGTACCAAATTTCATTACTATCGGTTAAGTTATTTAGTGAACAAATTTTTAAATCTCCGGGACACCCTGTTATCTTTGCCATACCAACTTTTAAGTATTTCGTGCCAAATACTGTTACTATTCTACACGTTCCTACCTAATTTTAGGACGATCGGTTAAGCCGTTGGCGAGTTATTCAATGAACAAATTTTCAAATGTCCGCGACACCCTGTTTTTTTTGCCCTACCAACTTTTAAGTATTTCGTGCCAAAGACTGTTACCATTCTACACATTCCTACCAAATTTCATGACGATCGGTTAAGCCGTTCGCGAATGCGAGAATGAACAGACGGACGGACAAAATAGATTTCATAAGGCTTTTTTGAAAAATCTAAAAAACCCTAATAAAAAGGGGCGAAATAAAATGCCACATGGCAGGAAATCAACTGAAACCCAAACAAAAATAATTTTAAAACCGTTGAGACCAATTTATTGAGAAACAGAATACTTTTTTTTTTTTGGGTAAAGAAACACACCGATTACTAAAGTTTTAAAGATGCAAAGTCCCTGCGATGCTGTGAAGAACCCACAATTGATATGGAATAGGGATTTATAATTCCAAAATTTTCCGATAACTTCCTTCCACCCTTCGCAATAATTCAACTTCAATTCGTCCAATATCTTCGCGGAAAAATCCTTACAGCTGAGTCGATTCATTTATAGCATTGAGAGAACGAATTTAGAACAACGTGGTTTTAGCAAAATGAGGCATGCATGTGGCAACAGTGTGTACACATACTGCCAGAGCCGTAATACCAGTCCTCCCTAATGCGAAGATGCTAAAATCGGATTTAGATAGATTCTCCTCTACTTTCTATGGATTCTCCAGATTATGCATTTATGAAAATAAGCCCCGCACGTTGAAAACACTGAGGAAATCCGTCCGCGAAGAGATGCCGCTAATTTAAGTTTATCTGCTGGGCAGTGTGTATTGTGTATGGAAGTCATCGAAAACTACTCCAAAAGGTTAGTAATGAAACCGAGCACCATTCCTTGGAATGCACAATTTTCCAGGGCGAAGTTTTCTAGAATATGTTTTAATGGAAAAAATTGTTCCCATCAATTTAAGTTTTAATTAATTTTAATTTTACGTCGGTTTAAACCGCACAGGTTCCCATGTGCCATATCATATGTGTATATTTTTTCGGACGCTGGTGAAAAAAATATATCGCTCGGGGGAAATTAATATAAAACTTGTATTTTGGAATCCTAACCAAACTCTCTACAAAACACAGACTTGCTGATCTGTCCTGAATTGCACATAAGAGCCTGAATGATAGCGAAACAAGTTTCTACTAAATACTATCTGGCCCTTTGGTAGGTCATTGGGTAGCGATGCGACTCTATTGTCTGAATTACTGGACAGCTCGGTTCGTATCCCAAAATGATGATGACGTTTCGTGTTATTTAAAAAAAATGCTAAAAATCGGTTCGGAACTACTCGTTACAATGACCAAAAGTTGCCAAGATCATTCGTTTCAAGAGAGATTAGGTATAGTACCGAAGGCGGCAAATTCCTCTCTTGTCCGGAACGGCGCGTAACCGCTGTATAGAACATGTGTCGAATAATTCGTTCCTTCAAATAAATCAAAATGAAAAATAAACGTTTTATCAGTTTTTCCCGTCGCTAACCAAGCGAAAATAAAAACTAGGGGGCTTCGCCCCCTGCTCGCTTCGCTCGCCAACCCCTGGGGCGGAGGCTAATTTCGGCCGCGGCCGAAATTTGGATACCCTTCGCTTGGGCTCGGAAAATTTTATTGGGGTTGCGGGAGCATGACCCCAAAGTACGATTCCATTCGTTTTTAACTTTTTTGTTGCTTTGGTAAAGACACATTAATTCAAGGTTTTGTGAAACTGGTGCAAAAAAATGTTTCTTGGAGGAAACAAAATGGGCGTTGGATTTGTATGGCCACCCCATGGCCATGATCCCATGGTCAGATTTGATCAATTCTTAGATATGTATTGTGTCATCAAGAGAAACACGTTTGTGTGTATTTTGGTTGAAATTGGTACACAAATAAAAAAGTTTTTCTTAGAAGAACCTAATTTGGGGGATTAGGTTTGTATGGCAGCCCCATGACCCCACTATCCGATTTTATCCATTCTTATACATGTTTTGTGTCATCAAGAGAAAAGCGTTTGTGTGAAATTTCGTTGAAATTGGTGCACAAATCAAAAAGTTTTTCTTAGAAGAACTTAAATTGGGGGCTAGGTTTGTATGGCAGCCCCATGACCCCATGGTCCGATTTGATCAATTCTTACACATTTGTGTGAAATTTTGTTGAAATTGGTGCACAAATAAAAAAGTTTTTCTTAGAAGAACCTAATTTGGGTAGTTGGGTTTGTATGGCAGCCCCATGACCCCATTGTACGATTTTACCGATTCAAACATACAAACTGCCTGCAGCAAAAAGAAGCATTTGTGCAAAATTTCAGCTTCATAGCTTTTAAATTGGCCGAGTAAAGCGCGTCGCAACAGACAGACAGACAGACGGACAGACGGACATCGCCCAATCGACTCTTCAAGTCATGCTGATCATATATGTATACTTTTTATATGGTCGGAGATGCTTCCTTCAATGCGTTACAAACTTCATGACAAAGTTAATATACCCTTTCACTCTATGAGCGAAGGGTATAATAAGTCGGTCTATCTTGCGCTCCAAATACGCAAGAGAGATGACCTACTAAAATTATAGAACTAGAATGCTTTTATTTAGACCAATCCAAATAGATTTTCTGGCGGCATTGAAGTTATTTTAAGCTTATAAGTTTTAATTATCATGCAAAAAGGATAATTTAAAACCGGTATTACGTACGCTACCCTCTGGATGCTTGGCATTTAAATTAAAGCTGAAAATAACAAATGCATTAGGGGATCATATCCACCGGGTGCAAATGCTGACTCATGCCTTCAAGGAGTGAACGGGAGTCAGAAACCGTTGTAAATATTAATTGTCAGTTAGTGTTTAAGCCATTAGTAATTTCAGTCCAGAATTTAAAATTTATTTTTCCCTATTTTACCGAATACAAGTTGAAAACCTTCTTCAAGTCTTGGATAAAACTGAGATGCAAATAAAGCGATAAATCCATCAAACTTGGTTACCAACTGCAAACTGTAACCACTTACAGCCGATAGTTCACTGCTGACTGCTGCTGAAATATAATAAGAGCGGATTGTCTAGTTTTATATTTCAAGGACTTATGATATTTATCAATTCCACACTAATGTGTTTTCAACGTGCCCGTCAACAAAGCCCTTAAAAAACTGTAAATCCTAAACCAACATTTTTAAATCCAATTTTACATCTCCATCTATATAAAATGTCTAAGTCACTCCTAATTGTGTGCATAATAAACTCATCTATAAAAAAAAACGAAAGAAATCACTTCTTACCTGTTTCGTATCACCCATCACAGAACCTTGACTCTCCTCGCTCACATTCCCGACTTTATTATGATGACTTGCACTGTCGTCCTTCTTGGAAGGAAACAAACTATTTGTATTTGCATTTTCACCAGTTTTACGATCCTCAATTGTCGGAGGTTTGTCATTGAACGAATAGTTACTATTCAGTAGACTAAATATGAGAATGAGGAAAAAATGGAAAACATTAGCCATATATAGATAAAAAGGAGATTTAGAGACAGCTTACTTGTAAGGATTAATAAATGTTGAACTTGTGGTGGCGGGCATATTGCCTCCAGGCGTAATTAGTGGCGGTGCTGAAAGTGCTGGCGGTTGTGAGTTGTTCGTTTGAATTTGATTCGTATCGAAAAGAGTTTGAGGCGCAGCTGTGGAAAATGGTGTTGGAGTTGATATGTTGAATCCTTGATGTGGTTGCTGGGCCGTGGTGTAAGGATTTGTTAGATTCGTGGATATTGGTAGGGCGTTGTCTTGGGGATTTTTACAATCGGTTGATTTAAGGAATTTGTCTAGAAATTAACGCAATTTTTCAAAATGTTAAGATAATAAAAACAAAAAATTAAGATTCAAAAATTTAGCAATTTGACATCGAAATTACGACTTTCCAGTTTAAGCTAGTTTTTCAATTAAAATTAGAAATTTCCCAGAAAATTGAAAATTTAGTTTTGATCTGGAAAGTCGTTAATTTGATATGGAATTTCGGGTAGTAAAAAAAATCCTCACCTATAAACTCTGAATTGGAAAATGACGCTGAATCGTCTGATATATCACTGTACGCGGGACTTCGAGTAGCATCTCGCGAAAATGCATTAATGCTGTTTGGAAACTCGTTTTTAATACCGTTGGGTCCTGAAAAACGAATCGCTTCGTTAAATACAACCACATAGCAAAATTGACATTTAAACTCACCTCCTGGACAGCCATCCGGCATATCAAACAGATCTTTCTTAACACTAAGCCCGTTATTCGGAACATACGAATGACTATTATTTACCATTCCGTTACTACTAATACCGTTAACATTACTCTCGCCCTTTCCATCGGACGAATTCTCATTATCACAGACTTGATCGGTGGCTCCGATTTTCGTACTTTCCGCACCCTCTTTGCCATTCTGCACTGGACCATTGGCATTCGTGCTCTCCTGTTGTTCAGCTGGTGCACTTCCATTTTCACTACCGTTAGTCATATGCACTCCATTTTGCTCCGACTCTTCCATCACAGTTTGCGGACTTTTTCGCGAATCACTCGTTACGGTATCGTCCGATTGTCGTGAATCTTCGTCTATAAATTCAGCTCCGTGTACACGACTCTGATGATAACGAAGTCCATGAGAATTTTTGAACTTTTTATTGCAATTCGCTTCAGGACATTCCAGCAGTACTGGCGACACGGGACATGGTGCAATAACGGGACGATTATTATTGGTGATTTCCACTTGTAGTCCGGTCACTGGATTGACAAGAGTTTGCTGATTTGGATTGCTAGTCGACTCATCTGTGCTCGAAACATCGTCTTTGGATTTACGCCGATCACCGGAGAATGGCGAGGCGGAACGTTTTGTCGAGTTCGGGGCGATCGCTGCTATTTCGTCACGTGCGGCGGTTGTTGCTCCTTGTCCGGCTCCTCCTCCTCCACTGGCGGCAGTTGCTGGCGTTGTTGTTCCTCGTCCTTTAGGATTGTTACTACGAAGTTTAGAATTTAACTGCAAACATTTATTTTATATTTATATTCTATGGAATTTTGAATACACTTACAGGACTGCTGGGATCAAAGGCGGCGCTGCGACGTTTCGCCCGACCGGCTCGGGTACGGCTGTCCCATTCTTCGTTGCCGTCGTTGGGTCTGTGGGCGGGAGAGAACAGAAATTGGATGTTTTAAGTTAAATTTTAATGATTTGAATTTTTTTAGTTTTGATTAGAATTTGCTGATTTTTTCTAATATTTTCTAATTTTTTTTTACCAGACTTCTAATTTTTCAATCAAAAGTAGCAACCAACGCAAGATCAGTGGAAACAAATTTGAAGAAAAACTTAAGCCAGAAACGTTCAATCAAATGACAGTTGAATTTATCGTTATTTGGGCCACCCATTGGAAAGCTTGTTAGCCAGACCGTTTTCAGAGGAGGATTCCAAGATTGGAGTCTCTTCAGTGTGGCCTCTCGTAAAAGAGTTTCACCAAGGGGACATTTAACCAAACCAACCAAAAAGCTAGGTCTTTCGAGCCGATTGCTAATGGAGAGAGTCATCGACAGGGTCCCGTGGGAGCCTTTAGTTAGGACACATATGAGTGCTTTCAAGACATTTGGGGAACCTCATTGAGGATGCCCGAAAAGTTTGGTTCGATGGCAAGACAAATATGGTGGATAGATAAGACCAAAAACAAAAAGTGGCTTATCGTCCCATACCGACAAAATTTTAGGAAGGTAAACCTTGCAGACTGACGACGAAATTGCGAGCCTGACGGGTAAGTGCCTGAAATAATGGCGTCTTAGCGAACTATCAGCACACGCAGTTGCATATAAAATTACCCAGCAATATAAAGCAACCCAAAGATCATTGAAGTTCGCCATTAGAGAGAGTTTGTTCAAGTTTTTTTTAACGAGCTCTACAATGACACCGATATCAATCCGTGGGGTACTGCGTATAGGGTATAGCTAATGAAATGAAATGTGTAGACAGCTCCCCACACGAGCCACTGGAAAACATATTTTACCGCTCCTTCCATAAACTTGTTCAATTGAAGCCTATGGGAACGAGATCCTGCCATTACCGAGAATAATTTCAAATCGGCACGGTCTACATAAGGAGTTCCACAAGGATCGGTGCTAGGACCTATTTTGTAAAGTAGCATGAACAATGTTATCCAGAAACTTCATGTGCCTATATGAACAACAGTGGTCAGTTTGCAGACGATACTGCTGTAGTGAACGACGAGAAAATTACGAACTATGAACGTCAATATGTACACCAGCGAGGCGATAGCTCACTTGCAAGTGAAAGTAGTGAAGGAGGGGAAACACTTCATTTGCAACTGCCGCAGATTTGAATCTCGAAAACAATTTAAAACGGATCTGAATCTGGAAAATAGCAAAAGCTCTCTGAACCTCGTAGGGTGGTGCCACAATCTGATCTGAATTATGAAGCGAACGGAGTGGTATCTGTTTCAGGACCGTCGTCTTCCTTGGTTGAATAGATGTAAGCTAAGGTGACCAGACTCCCGAAGGCCCAATGCTGTACACATACTTAGGAAATTCTGTTTTCAGGCAAATCCTCAGCCATACTTCCAGGTCCCAGGTGCGTAAGTAAGAAATTGGCGAATTGTGTAATGCGCGACAGACAGAGCAAGGTCTAAGCAAAGCGAAGGGCGTGCTACAGGATCTAAGTAATCATACCGACGAGTCATAGGTCTAAATTCCACGAATTGCCTTCCATTGGCTCACCGCTCGCACCTCGCTCTACCACTGTTTGCAGCAGCATGGCGCGCGTCCTAAAGTGTTGGTGAATTCTAAGAAGCGCGACAGACAGGGCAAGGTCTAAACGAAGCGACAGCGAGCCACGGGATCTGAGTAAACGTATGGACGAACCAGAAGTCTAAATCTTACAAATAGCCTTCGATCGGTTCCCATCAGCGCTGGTCGGAGGGATTTTGGCGGATTATGTAAAGCGTGAAAGACAGAGAGAGGTATGAGCGAAGGGCGAGCAACAGGATCTGCGTAAACGTATGGACGAGCCAGAGGTCTAAGTTTTGCGAGTTGCTTTCCATTGGCTTACTGTTCGCTGCGCTCGTCTTATTATATCAATTGCAAGGCTAGCCACAGGATTTAAGTAAAGCCAAGGACTAGCCAGTGTCTTACGCTCGCTGCTTTCGCACCTCGCCTTATCCGCTTCCCACCATCGCTGGTCGCAAGAACATTGGCGAATTATTAATGAAAATTAATGAAAAGCGCAACAGACAGAGCGGGGTCTGATCGAAGCGAAGGGCGAGCCACAGGATCTGAATAAACGTATGGACGAACCAGAGGTTTAAATTTTTCGAAATCTTTTCTATAAGCTTACCGCTCGCTGCGCTCGCACCAATTTCGCAACAGCACTGCGTCAAAAATGTTTGCGAATTCACTAATTCGTGACAGACAGTGTGAGGTTTGAGTGGAGAGAAGAGTGAGCCACAGGATTAAAGTAAACCTGGGGAGGAGCCAGAGGTCTAAATCTTACCTAAATCTGGTCGCATTATTGCTGGAGGAGATTATGCATTTCTCCGTCGTTACATTGATGATGCCGTGGCGGTCCCCTGGATTCTTAACGCCGTTTTAAATAGATTTTAAGGCAATGTTGTGGGGGGAAAACTTTATCTAAAACTCATGCCGGGTTCTTTAGTATGTATAGAGGTTGATAAAAGACTCGGATGGAGTACAGTGGCTGATTTTTTCATCATTTTCTGATAGGCAAAATTAATTAAAATCGCATCTTTCGACGGCTGTAACTTCTGAACCTTGGCAGCTAGAGTCTTGAAATGCTCACCAAATATGGGCAGTACGGTGCCTAACATGTTTGCCAAATTTCAAAATTCCGCTCAAGAATTGCCAAGTTACGGACAATTTTCGATTAGAAAACACACAAGTTTGATTTTGCCAACTGTGACTTCCGAACGCGGATAGGTGGACCGTGAAATTTGGAGAAAATATGAGCGCCAAGTAGCTCTACAATTGTGTGCAAAATTTCAGATAGGTCGAGAATGGTTCCCTAGGTATCGGAAATGAACGGTTGCCAAACATAAAAGTGCGAATATCTCGCGAAATATCGATTGTAATGAGTACAGGCGTCAAACATTACTCCTTAAAAGCAGACAAGACTAGTCATAGTCACAGGTCCCTCTTCATGGAGCTTATTCTGTAGTGAATTAGGTTTCATTGTGTTCATTGGAACGCTGTACATTTTGCTGTACATTTCTCAGTGCTGTACGACAGATCAAAATGCTGTACTGTACAGCAAAATGCTGTACGTCTGGTCAGCTTAAACTAAGCTCATAAGCCTAGATAAGCATGAAACTTGAGGTCATGAGGAAGGCTCTGGATTTTGTTAAATGGATCTAGCACCATAAACTGATCAGCTCGCTCTTCGCTCCGCTCGGTCCTCGAGGTCCTGAGTTCAATTTGATGTCTGCCATTGGCACTTTGAAGGTGTAGTGTGGCGAGGAATAACGCTTAATTTCAATAAGGACCGTCGTACTTTTTGGGTGAATGCATCATGCTTGTAAATTAAGACCATCAGAGAGGTCGTGGGTTGAAGTCGATATTGACCTTTTGAAGGCAAGGTGCGGGCCGAGGGAGCGATGATTTGAAATGAGAACGTTTGAATTCAATTAGGACAATTGTCGTCATTGGGCTAGTCAATTTGCTCAGCGCCCGCTTCCATAAGCCTTCAACTTAAGGTCGTCTGAGGGGCCCTGAACTAAAGTTGACCATTGGCATTGGAGGCTAACGAGTAGTGAGCTAAGTAAGAACATAATGAATTGAATGGGATGAATCGATAAGCTTCCCGCTCGCCTTGCTTGCATCTAGCCATATGTAACCCTCCAAATCAAAGTCATCTGACACCCTCTAGGTTGAAGTTGAAGTCGACCATTGACATTTTAGAAAGCGAGGGGTGAGACCCTTGATTTGAATCACGACTGTCGACCTCATTGGTCAAATTAATCAGCTTACGGATGGTGTCAAAAAATCATAAAACGTTAATTTAAAGGCACTTTCCCCAATGTATAAAGCGGAAATATCCCCCTTTCTTAACAAACTTAATTGGCTTCATAGGAAAGTCAAATGTTGACATTGACTATCTGGAGAACCGTTACTATTTTGAGAAAAAGGATTGCAGATTCGGTCGTTTCAGGTCAATATTAATAAAATGGCATCTTCAAAATTTGGCGCCGCAGATACTGAAATTTCCCCTAAAATCAGTAGAATGCTAATAGTGGCAATTTTGAAATTTCAAAACTTTAGATTTTAAAATAAACGTTTGGTAAAGAAAAGATAATCCATAGTAACTGACGAAAAAATCATACTCACTTTGGCGGTGCCCATTCATGTCGTGTACTATCCAACAACGTCCCAACATACGATCGTCCTCGCCACGTTGCATTCACCACTAAAATCCCGTCGGCCGTCTCGTGCCACACAATACCGTCCAAATTCACCGAAGTACCCGGCTCGCACGGGCCCAAACATTCCGGTTCGGTCATAGTACCAAATGACGTCCCCACACACTGATCCACCATTGCACCGGTCGAACATTTTCGTTTCTTATTATTTATCGCGGTCGGTTCGGTTTTCGTTCCAAAATTCACAGATTGCACATTTCGAAAACCACCACCACCACTCACACCCCCACCACTACCCGCACTAGATCCATTTTTCGGCGATGTGTCCAAAGGATCAAATTGATTTGTCACCGCACCACCACCCCCACGACTTGCATTAGCATACGCTGCATATGAGTACGAAGGATATTTACTCGTTTGACCGGAGAATAAATTCGATAGAGGCATATTTTCGGTACTGAATGTTGTTGAAGGCATTTTACCGGACTTTGGGTTACTTTCACTTATACTTGAGGAATTGCTACTTTCGTCCAGATCCGAGTGTCGGCTAGCAGCAGTCGATCCACCTTTAGGCTCCTTGTCTCGGTGTTTTTTAGTGGAGCCTGCCGTCTGTTGACCGCTGTGCGTATCGGAACTCGTTTGAAGTCCGTTGGAATCGTTTTTGCTGAGTTTGTGTTTGGGTTCGTTGACTCCACCACTACTACCGCTAGTTGCACTACTGCCACTATCTGTGGATTTTGCGCGCATAATTTTCATTTTTAGGCCTCCGTCCAGAGTGGATTTATGATCGACTTTGTCAGTCACGCTGGCCGATCCACGTGAAGCGTTTTGTTGTGATGAGGACATGACGCGATGGTATCTTTGGTGATTCTTTGGTTTGCGGTGTTCAGGATATGCCGCGAATGCTATGGTTGAAGTGTTAGATATAGGAAGATGACATTGTGCTGGAAATAAAAATTAGAAAGTTTAATAAATAAATAAAATCTGATAAAAAAAATTACTATTTTCCAGCATGATTATATCTCAAATTAACTGCTCTCAGAAAACTGTCAGTGACACTATCGATCAGTCAACGATAAAGGTAGAAATATGTATGTAGCGAAAACCTGATATACGAAATGCGCTCTTTTGGGTAACACAACAAAGACCACTAACTAGCACGATCCAAGCTGGTAGATTTACCGAATTGACCCGAAACGCAAAGACTAATATTTATTACTGAAACTACATTGCTAATTTCCATTGACTGTCCTATCCTCAGTTAGATTCGGTCTATCTACCTTTTATCATTTTGATCATGTTTTTCAGTTGACCCAATAGACTTTCTTTACTGTACATAGGAAAAGAGCAGAAATTTTTTGTTTTGTTCTTTGTTTCGAATCCAATTTTTTGTATGTATAACTTTTTTGGTTCTATTGGGATGCCCCAACAGCAGGTTTTTGCTTATTATGATCATTGCGTACAGTGTTTGTTTATTTTTATGTCTTTTGTTTGTTTTTATATTTTTTCATATCTTCGTAAGTCCAACTTAATTTTAAATTTTCTTATTATTCGTCCTTTTAAACATTTTATTTTGTGAATATTTATGATGCAAATTGAAAAGACTGAAATGACTGTCGTGTTTTTTTTTTCTAGAATTGACAAGTATTGTCAAATTTATTAATAATATTTATTGTTAAAAAATTTAAATAGCGTTTTACTCAATATTTGATGCTGCGCTTGTACTGAAGAATGCCATTCTTCAAGATATTGGAATTCAATTGATGTGTGTACATAATAATAACAGAATTCAGCAAGGGTAACGAAAATGTATCATTGCAGATGGACAATTACCAAGGCATGAAGAATTCGACGAAATTGATATTCTACATCACGAATATTGATGGCAAGTTCTGTACTACCAATTACATTAGGTATAATACATTTGTGAAATTCAGGTATTTGAGAAAATTGCAATGGCATACTTCAATAGTGATCATTATGTTGTCAAGAGTGTGATTTCACAAATTGAACAAACAAATCACGTCTTGAGATGCTAAGCATAAATGGCTGCTGTTCTCTTACTCCCGTTCTTAACCGTTGCTACAACATGAGTGTCATCTACGGGACTACCGTCAGGGGAGTGCATTAGCTTTACGCTCTTTCCTCCCGATCCTTTAGACTTTTTATACCTTCGGCATATTATTGACATGATCTAATTGTTAAGTGGGAATTTCATGTTCCAGTGCATACACTCACTTTCAAAAACCTGGAGTCCACACAATGATGAGAAGAGACCATGGTCTCCTTATATCATCCAACAACAATATTCTCATTTTGGTGACCGTATCAGGTGCTCGTAAAACCACCACGAGGTTAGATAATAGTTACTAAACCAACGATGTGATAAGGCAACCGGGAAAAAAGTTGAAAATTGACTGATTTAAATCTCAGTTCAGTCAGTTAAAAAGTTAACATCATTTTGTTGTTGGATTGTTTTCATAAGAATATTAGAGATTATATTCTTAGAGAGCATGAGTTGTCTCTCGGAGCATAAACGTATCTAGGTAATTATACAGTGTTTTCACTTTAAGGTCACTTTTTTGCAAATGGAATTCACCCTTTTGCAAAAGAAACTCACCTTTTTGCAAATAAATTTAATCCTTTTGCAAATGAAATTCACCATATACGAAATATAAAAAAAGGTTAATTAAGAATTTTATTGTAATTCATAATGTAACAACATAATGTATTTATGTAATGTATGCAACATGTAAAATAATAATTCGAAAGTCAAACCCATATGTATGTATAGTTCTACACTCGGGTGCAAAACTGTCGACTCAACCTAAAAGCGCGTGTATTTGTACGTGTTTTTTGGAAAGTATGATATCCATAAAAACCTAACTAACTGATTTCGTTCAAAGAGCATCAATTTTAAAAGTGTTCACCAAATATTGGCTAAAATGGTACCAACAACGTAAAGCTGAGGCCTTAAGCTTTTCAATGACATACGATTTATGGATAACTGCTATACTTTTCGAAAAACACGTACAAATACACGCGCTTTTAGGTTGAGTCGATAGTCTTGCAGCCGAGTGTATAATGGTTCTCCTGCAGCGGCAGCTGGTAGCTTTACGTACATATTCATATAGTGATTATAACAGACTCCAGACGTTAATTTTGCAATAGCGTTACTAATAACATCTACTAAATTATGTCTGTTTGAAGGATCGGCTAATATGTTCCTCGCAGCACACTTAATTTTTGAAAAGACTTCTTCTATTATGTCTGTCAAGTTAGCACTACCACTTTTAAATTTCGATGAACGCTATAGTGCATTAAATGTCGCAAATTTGCCGTGATTCAATGTCAAAATTTGCCGCGCCCCTCCTTCCCCTTAAAACAACCCCTAAGTGTTTTTCAAGCCCCATAGAGCGTATGAAGCCTTAAAACGCAAAAAGTAGTCGAGTTTACAGTAGAGTGCTGAATTACTTCGTGCCATATAACACCTCGAATACTAATTGCAGCAATTAAGGAAATATTTCGTCCTCTAACAGCTGGTACGGTTACGCGACCCGGTGTGTCAACTCTCGATCGTGCTTTTGTTCGCCGAAGATGATAGTTGAATCCTGACTCATCAATGAATATTATTTTTTGTCGATCTGCCTGGGTATTGCGAGAAAATTGTGTTGCATACACTTTGCGCTCCTCAATTGTTATGTCAGAGTTACGACGATCGACTTCAACTATCATCTATCACAAGCTGAAGCGTACACCTATTAAAATTTATGGATGTTTTTCGCATTTTTAGTAAACGGTGAATTCCATTTGCAAAAAGGTTAATTTTATTTGCAAAAAGGTGAATTTCTTTTGCAAAAGGGTCAAATGCATTTGGCTAAAGGGTGAATTACATTTCCAAAGGGTGAACTTAAAGTGAAAACCCTGTAATCATTTTTAATTATACCCATTCTGTACAACAATGATAAAAACTTGCATTGTACAGAGACCATGTTCGAAATACGATAGGTCGTAATTCTGCTGATTTATGACATCCAGAAAATTGTTGTAGCCTCAATTTGATTTTAAAATCACGGCCTTTGACTTTTCAAATCAGAATCTTTGGCAATAACATAGTTTTTTTTAGTCACTTTATTCTTTTTCCTCAACTGAACTTACACTCTTGCAGATATTTTACACTCATTCAACTCTTTCGAAAGAGGCATGAAGATTATGAAGATTGACACATGTCCTTGGAAAATATGGCATGCATTTACTTTATGCACAAATCGAATAATTTCTCTTTAAATAAGTTACAACAGTGGCCTAACTAAGCTTCTTGTAAAGCTTATAGTATAGGGATGTGTTTATAGCCAGGATTTCGTTCAGGTGGAGGGGGTTGGCAAGCCCAAAATCTTTTCAACATCATGATCGTATCCAGGATTCTTTCAGAGGATAAACATTTTAAATCGCCAACAACAATTAACGTATCCCGTCAGTTTTGCTTATTGTCGACCCTTAAATTATTAATAGAAAAGACGTTAAACGTTTAAAGTCAAATTTTAGGAAAGCACAATTAGTGTAATCATTTTTTTTTTGTTTCCTTGGTTTTTTTTTGGGTAAGCACGAATCCAGAGCCTCCCATCAAAAATTCGTTGCGGAAAGGGTGAAAATCGCGAAAAAAACCCAAATTCTTTGCTATTTTCGAGTTCAGCCACTAAAAAAAAAACATAAGAAACTAAAAAAAAATCGCCACCACATTATGCAATCTCAAATCACCTAATGATTGCACTAAATCTAGAATGATTTTAATCGCTTTTTAACGATAAACTCCTTACACCTGCTTACATTCAATTCGGTTATGATTTCTCCTTTTTATTCCGTAGATAAACGAGCTCGGGATCATTGCGAAAGCAAAAACTTAGGGTGTCACTAATTTCAAATTCGAGATACTAGGCGAAACGAGGGATTGCAGGATCTTATATAATGTCCGGATGACAGTTTGTTAGTTTTCCTGTCTCGAAATATCCGAGTCACTGAGACTGAAATTTTTCGATTTGAAGAAAACCTGAAGTTTGGAGACTAGGCCCCAACTGATCAGCTTCTACGCGCAGTTGTTTATTTGAAGTAAAAAAAATTCGTGCCGTTCCAGAACTCAAACTGGCATTTTTACGCTTTAAAATATTGCAGTCCACCAATTTTTTGTACAATAGTAAGTAGAACAAATTTACCGTTATCATCGTTTGGGGGAGGTGAGCAAACTGCAGGCTGTTTTAATCGCCTAAATCGAACGATGTGGCCATGGGGCTTCCATACAAACCCGACGCCTCATATTAGGTTCTTCTGATAAGAACTTTTTTATTTAAGTATCAATTTTAACCAAAGCTCAATTAATGTTTCTATTGATCAGAGCCCCATCTAGTTCAAAGCCAGGAACTAGAAAACTCTCATACACTTTGACAGGCAATCATAGGCTTGAGAAGATTGTAAATTTACATTGCGTTAAAGGAAAATCGGACGGTGTCGCGACAAACGCGCGATAAATATTGGTTCCCGGTCGGTTTGCATCGCCAAAAGTTAATATGTTAGGAGGTTTTCACACTTGCGCCAGATTACGTAATCTGGGCAAGTTAATCAGGGAAATCAAGGTGTGGTGAATTTAGTGTTCATACTATATCTTTACTTAATCTAGTCATTTTGACTTATTAATTTATTTGTCATACGTCAAACGTCATTTATTTTCATTTTAAAAATTGCACACATAATTTTATTGTAACTAAAAGTTTATTTTAATAATATTCAATAAATAAAAGTGCATATTGATTTTTGAAGATGAGCATTTTATTCGTAAAACATTTATAGACCAAAAAAGATGATTTCAAGCGCGTAAAATTATTCTAATGGTGAGGATCGCGAACATGTAGTGAACCCGGCCTGTGATGTGTTTTTTTTTTTGGTGTTCTGTAGGCTTATTGTAAGCACTCATTAACTTCATTTTTGCCTTTATATTTTGACATGGATTGAGGCATGGGTTGCAGAATTTCGAACCGCAATCAGCAGCTTATTATAGTCCATATGCAAACGAAGTAGGAAAATATAATTAAAAAACTTTCAGGCTCGTTGTGCCATGTGAGCAGTCGGTCTGCTTTTGACGTAGTTCTTCCAATTTCTTCACATGTCTATCAGCCGAATACGATTAATAACATTTTCGCCTACCGAAATTACATTTTTGACATAAAAAATCACAACTTTGTCATTCATAAAGACATATTTGGCATTAAATGACACTTTTCGACATTAAAAAAGTATTAAAACTCACCTCGACTGCATGGTGAATAAAATATAGTCGTTCTGGGAACTTGATTTGCAGTCGCCAGATTACGTAATCTGTAGCTTAATTAGACCCCAGATTACGTAATTTGCCGCAGATTACGTAATCTGGCGTAAGTGTGAAAACCTCCTTAGGCACCAAAAGGTTGTGAGAACAGTGAAATAAAAAAAGTGCGACAAATATTTAGTTTTAGTGGATTGTCGCTTGTTTGAAACCCGGACGGCACAATTTTCCCGTTCATTTGTACACCATTTTGTCGTGTTTACAAAGATAATAATGGGCTGATTTCCCCAGTTTCTCTCGCTGCTTCCCGGCTTTCTAATATAGGTGGCTTTGCTCTTGATGCGAAAAAAATATATGTAAAAATGGCTGGAACGGCGCCATGGGGCTGCTGCTGCTGAATAATGTTTTCACTCATATACATACATATATGGCAAATATCGCTTACGAAAGCAAAATACAGTCGAACCTCTCTAACTTGAATTACGTCATCCCTAGATAATATATTTCTGTAAGGGAAAGCTCGGCTAATGGGATTAAAGTGTGAAGCTATTAAAGAGGAATTTATTTTATCGTAAAAAATAATGCAAATAAGTACATACATATTAATATTAGACTCATATAAAGTTTTTGACAAATGTGGCCCAATCGAATCACAACGTATTTTTAATCTTCAGCTGAACGATTTAGTTTATCTAGTAGGAAATTTAAGCCATATAAACTCTGTTCGAAAATAAGGTTAAAAACCCCTGATCTTTTCAGAAAATAATTTTCTATTAATGTGATGTTAACATTTACAGAGGAAGGCACACGTGGGGTCTCCAAATACCTCATGTATACCGAAGCCCCGGTTGTCCTCAACATCTAGGCAATGAACCGTAGAGCCTTACTTTAACTCGAAGCCTTTTTATCCTGACTGTTCCTGCATACTTTCATCTTTTTTTCCCCCATCATCTCAACAAAAATGTGAAATTACAGATTTAAAAAAAAAATATGTTCTCTCCTAAAGTTTGATCACGGTAATTGTTATGCGATTGATCAGTTTCAACATTTTTGAAGATTGGTGCTGAAATTCTAAGGATAGCACCTAACTAGGTGTCAGGAGCAAACAACTATTTTTCATCGGGATGATTACGGAAATTAATAAAATTCTCTTGATCCAGACCGATAGAGAGAATAAGAGTCTTTTTTCACGCCGAATACTTTTTAATATGCCGATATAAGCCAATGGGCGTAGACAAGGGGGGGGGGAGGGTCGATGATCACGGTATACATTTTGTAATTGGGATACGGACGTGTGAGTGCCATTATTTGTATCCCGTAATTTCGCGCCTCGCCTCGTCTTTCCAAGCTGAAATTTATCCGTTAGTATGGTTTTGCTTTCGTGAGAATTTCCAACCACCTGTGTGATTATGTTCTCCAACCAATCTCTATTGATCATCGCAAGGAAAAAGGTTCTAAGCCCACATTTTTTTCTGTTTTATCATTTCATTACTGAGCTTATTTGGCTGTCCGGCAATGTTGAAGTTATCTCTGGAATGTCAACGGAATTTAGTATCATTCCGTCCGAAAGGGATTTTGGTGGCATGATGTTATCAAGATTAAAAGAATACATACAAGCAAATGCCATATAGAGTTAAAAAAAGTTCTGCCTTGTCCTTAAAAAAAAAACGTTTTTTGAACAATATTTTTAGGAATGCCAATTTTAACGGACGGGAAACCCGATTTGTTGACATAAAAGATTGCAATTACATACCCCCTACCCCCTCACAAATTTCCTGGTTACGAATATGATATTAAAAAATTTGGGATTGCTTAACACTCCGAAATAACATCGATAACATTATCGTGGATTTACTATATGTAGGTATATGTACTTGCATGTGTGATTCATCCTCTCACGCATCGATAATTTCTTGAACGGATTTGAATGCTATAAGCTTTCGGGCAAAGTTTTAACGTTCCAATGTTATTGTTACGCTTCATAAAAATGGTTTTATTGTTTTTCAAAATATTTGCAATGAGCATTTATACACTTTTGCATGCGCTCAAACCAATTTTCGAAGCATTTTTTCCACTCCGATGGAGACACTTCCAAAACATGGATTCTGAACGGTTTAACAGCTGCTTCGGGCGAAGAAAACCGTTTACCACGGTATTTTTTTTAATAAAAAATCATCCGGTGCCAAGTCAGGGCTGTGAGGGGGGGATGAACCGTCAATTGAATGTTTTGGCCGGTTAAATAGGCGCTAGTTTGAACTAATATGTAAGAGCTCGCATTGTCATGATGAAGAATTATTTGTCTTCTCGCGTTCGTTTTGCGAATTTCCCCGAAGACTTCGGGAAAGCAAATAGTCGTGTACCACTCGGAGTTGACCTTCGTACGTTCCTCAAGTGCAACAATGGCCACAGGACCCATTCGGCCGAAAAAAAACAGGACACCAAGTGTTCATGCAGCATCAAATTTATGGCCGGGGGAGAAATGCCCAAGGATGCCTCTATCTCACGGTATATCACATGACTGTCTTGCGTAGTCATTTCACGCACGGCTGTTCGTTTGGACGACCTTCACGAAACTCTTGAGTGAATTACGCCCACATTTGAACTCGTTAAACCAGTTATAAATTGTCGGACGAGATGGTGAATCATTGCACGAAAATGTTCACGTGTTAACTCCATTTTGTGCTAAGTTGACTTTTTTAACTAACTTACACGAGTATCACTTGTCATCAAAGCGTTCTGAGCAGGTATAATACCAGTGGCGTAACGTTTCCAAAATTTATTGTGTTCGAAATTAGATTGGGGGCCTCTTTTCTTTGATTTTTTAACCAGCAAATATTGACAAAACCTGCATGTAAAGCAGTGCAGCAATAAACAAGCGCAACAAAAATTTTATGTTCGAGCAACATTTTCCATTTGTTTTACTATTTAGCTACTTATCAGTTAATTAAAGTGCAGCGGCAAAAGAACCATACCTTGAGGAACTCTTCTTCATATGCCAGTATCGTAAGGCTTCATGCACACGACGCGAAAACGGCTCGGAAGCTCGACATATCGAAATGCATTGGCTTTTATGGGAAGCTCTCGACGAGCGAGAGCCGTGCTGCTGTCAAAACACTACTCGCGAGATGTGTTTGCACCAGTTTTCACATTTCGTGCACAACAAGCCAAGTGTTCACCGAAAATCTGAGATGCATATATGGAGAGCCCCCTATGGGCAAGTTAAACGAAAACCAGTCTTTGGCGTATCTACGTCCACATCTTGATTCAAATCGACTGAAATCGAATTCGTGAAGCTCCACCGAAGATAAATGCATCATGCAGGGGAAATAGTGAATCCATTATATGAACAGGAGAGTATTTTGGCAGGCATTTGTTTCTTCATTTCATGAGTCCTAGTTACACAAAGTTCTCCTGGTTTGGACCTTATTGAACGATCTTTGGGTCGAAAGATTAAAAGTTATCCTTTTACGAGTATATAAACGTCGCGAACACATTTTTCTTGATGTAGCAGTCACTTTCTTTTCAAGAGTCAAATATTCAAAGAACTAAATCACAATGAGTGCATTCAGCGAGCACATATTGGGATGTGCTACATATCCCCACCACAAGAAATGGGAAAACTCCTAAGTTTGTGTTCGCTGAATGGAGTCCTGTGAAGCTTGGAAGGTTTGAGCGTAGAAGGGATGAAAGTTATGACATGCACACCCGTTGAAAATCGCGATGATTAGATTTGTAATAAAAAGGATTTGGAGCCTATCTTAATTAGACACAAAGGATAGCAGATAAAACAAAGTTACATTTGAACTAGCACGGGCGCAGATGGCAACACATTGAGTGCCAAATAACTTAGGCATTAGACCTACAAAATACATAGAAGCAATTTTCGATTGGAAAGCTGTATCTAAAAAATAAAGGACCTTAAGTAAAAAAGAGCATAGAAGAGCCACTAGTCTTGCATATCTCTCGTTCAGTTTTTTTTATGATTATTTTTATATATTACAGCATTATAGACTATAGACAATATGCATTTACTAAGGTGCGGATTTGATTCTATGGTAGACACCCGTTTTGCAAGAAACCTGATACACTACCCGAAAAAGCGGAATGCGGGATGGCTCAACACAAATATGGCCAAGTGTAGCCTCATAGGAGAAACCGCTTACTGTGCCTGCAACGATCAAAGTTCAACTGCTTCCACCACGTTGCCCAAATATTTGTTTGCAGCATATAGGGCCGAATGTCCCTTGCAGAAATACCAAAGAGCTGGTTGGCCGTATACAGTACGAACACAAAGTCTTTATTGTTTGCGGACTAATAAATATGAATGTCTTTAAAAGAACAGTTAGCCAAAAAATTTGTCAAAGAAAAAAATCTCTATATTCGCGACTTGGGGGCCCCTGTGGTTTGGGGGCCCGTGTTCCCCTGCACACATGGAACACCGTACGTTACGCCACTGTATAATACAATATGCTAAAAAAGGTCAAACTTTTTGATGGAAATTGTCGAAAACGTACTAGAAGATGCCTAATCTAAAAGCTTTTGCAGTAGCCTACGTGCCTATACACATACCTAGGAAAAAACACATAAAGCCGAAATATAAAATATCAATGTTTTTATAGGCGAATCGATCTGCCAAGTTTAGGTGCTTGTACGATTCTTTTCAAAATCATAGTCCCTTGACCATAGCTTTCTTACATTTATCTTATTCTAGCTCTCCGTATTTGTGGCATTTAGGTATTCAACCTTAAAATCAGAATACTAGGGTTAAAATGCGACTAGGTTTAATTGGCAATCTTGCAATTTTTGATAGACGATATTTCGGAATCATAGTTGAACCTGTAGAAATAAATTAATCTTCAAATTGAAGGAAACTTTATAGTCTAATAAAATCTTGAAGTTTTCATACAACCATTTTTGAAATTCATATTACAAAAAAAAATCTGAACGAGATTGAGGCTAATTTCGGGCGCGGCCGAAATTTGGATACCCTTCACTCTCCTCGGGCTAAATGTTTTTTTCGGGCGTACCTATGACTTGTGTTTAATCCCCACCCCCTGCTTTCTTTTCATTCCGTTTTCCGTGGCGTCGACAAAACAATATTTTTGTGAGGTTTGCTTGGAATAATTGGGCATTTTACATTTTTTTTTTGTTTCGATAAAGATACATTAATACAAGGTTTGGTGAAATTGGTGTATGCAGAATAAAATTGAAAGAAGAAGAAGAGCGAATGCTTTGACGTTTCAAAAATTAGTGCTATCTAAATTTTTCTTTAATTTTTAGAAATAAAATCAGTAGACAGTGACGAATTCGGTGATTTATGCAATTTTAGTGTGCCCCACATCTGTGATATTAAAGCTAAGTACAATCGGACGCTGTAAAATTGTAAAATTTGAATCACTTTTGTTCGCCTTTGTTTACCTTTCTGTGTGAATGTTGACTGAGTGTGGTGTGACTGATAATATTGTGTGATTGAGAATAATAACCTATTTCAATACCCGCGTAACATCTACGAACCAAAAAACAAACTTTTAACTTACATATAATGGCTAGCTGTTCCACCTGTGATTCTTCAATAGTTGATTTGGGATTAGCCATGAAATGCGACGGTGGGTGCGCTCATTTCTTCTGTCTAAAATGCGCGCGCGTTACAAGACAGGAGCTACCACTGTTCCAAACTTTAGGGAAAAAGTGCAAGTGGTTTTGCAAGGACTGCGATGCCAATTTCAAAGAAGGAAATTGTGAAAAGCTGCTTGGTGAGATAAAAATAAATCAAATCCAAGTAGCAAAACTTGAATCGAAAATTGATGCGATATTAAAGGCAACGTCAACAAAGCCGACTTATGCAATGATCGCTCAACCATCTGTACCAACGGTTGCTAAGCCACTTGAAAGTAGCAAAGGAGTTATAATTCGCCCAAAAAAGTTGCAACCATCAGAGGAAACAATGAAAAAAGTCAAAAATTCATTCAAGCCATCAAATGTCAAAATCCCGATAACAATGGCAAAGCCAATAAGGAATGGAGGTATCATTGTTAAAACTGATACTAATGAAAATGTCGTCCCATTAGTTTCTAAATTGAAGGAAGTAATAGGAACCAATTACACCGTCGATTCAACAACAAATCGAATACCGAGACTTGTCATTAAGGGATTGGACAAAAATTTTACCACCGATGAGCTTTCCTCTGAAATAAAAAGTTTGAATTATGATATCACGGACAGTGACTCGCTACGAGTAGTATACACTAGAGAAATTAGAGGAAAGTGGTTAACATTCATAGAAGTAAATGCATCAATGTACAAGAGAATTGCCAACAAATACGTTAATATTGACTTCAACACCCATTTTGTGCAGGAAGATTATAACATAACAAGATGCTATAAATGTCAACAATTCGGCCATAAAACTACTCGATGCCCCAACAACGTCAACATCTGTCCGAAATGCGGAGATAATCATACAATCAACAACTGCAATTCTTCAGTCGAAAAATGTGCAAATTGTTTGCGAAAGAACGGATCAGCTGAGAACGTTACTCATTGTGCCAGTTCCAAAGAATGTCCACAATACATAAAGCGGATAGAAAATGCTATTAGAAACACAGATTATACTATTAACGAAATATGAACGCTAGAATTTTAAATCTTAACATTGTGTACGCAAATATCCGTAGTATTCGAAATAAAACTCATGATATTGAAACATTTCTTAAAGAACGTAGTGATACTGACATTTTAATACTTGGCGAAACGTGGCTCTCTGAATTTGAAACTCAATATTTTAATCTAAATGGATATAATTCGATTTTTAGCTGCAGAACTAAGTCTAGGGGAGGTGGTACAGCAATTTTTGTCAAATCGTGTCATAAAATAAAAACTTTAATTAAAGATGAGAACTATTGTACTATCATTATTGAAATAGTTTTATCTAACCAAAAAGTGCAAATCGGGACGTTTTATCGATCGCCATCTGAACCAATGATTGACTTCATAGACCACCTTGATTCAGTCTATTCTGATTTTTCAAATATTGTTACCGTAGCGGATACTAATATTGATATTCTCGCAAATGACTGTTATTTGACGTCGATATATAAAGAAATGATTGAATCGAATTGTGCGGCCATAATAAATAAAAATTCCCCTACCCGAATTTGTGCCACTAGAAGTTCCCTTCTAGACCATATTATTACTAACAATGCAAGCCTAACAGATAAGATTGAATACACCTATACTGATTGGCCAGACTTAGACCACAAAGTCATTAATATAGCTATTAAAAAATGTGTAACTCAAAAATTAAAACCTTCTAAAGTTAATATTAAATGCCTTAACGAACATCTCTTCAGAGAACTAGTAGCCACTCAAATAATTTCACATAATATTCAAAGTATTAGGGAAATTATAGACATAATTAAAGAAGCGAAGACTAATGCAACCACAATAAAGGTAATTAGAGTAAGACAAGACTCTTGGATAACGAGAAAAGTCATTGAAGCCTCAAAGCAAAAACGAAAAGCATATAAACGGCATATAAATGATCCTACAAATATAATATATAAAGCCAATTACAATAAAGCTAAAATACTATCCAACAAGCTTATTAAGGAAGCGAAATCAAACTACTATTCAAGCAAAATTTCAAATGCAAACGGAAACATACGAGAGATGTGGCGTATACTGAACAGTGCCTCTCTGCGAAGCTCGACAGCATCAAGTCAAGGTATTTCGGAGATAAGAACAGCGAACGAAATTGTAAACGACATTGGGGAAATAGCGAACAAAATGAATATATTTTATGCAACAATTGGACAGCGATTAGTGGACAACTTGCCGGCCCCAGTATATCAAAGGCAAACTACACCTACAACGACATTTGCCTTAACGTTATTATCACCAACCAGTAAAGATGAAATTTTAACTATCATCTCTAATCTTAAGTCTCATATAGCCCCTGGACCTGATGGCATTACCACCGATGATTTGAAAATCATAAAAGATCTCATTGCTTGCCCGCTTGCAAATATAATAAATAGTCACTTACTCAATGGAACTTTTCCAGATGACCTTAAAATGTCCATAATATCATCAATACATAAGGGAGGTGAGCAAAGTGAAATGGACAACTACAGACCCATAGCTTTGCTTAACAGCTGCAGTAAGATATTTGAGAAGATTATACACAGTCGCTTAACCACATATATAAACGATAATAAAATTCTGGATACAAGCCAATACGGGTTTCAAAGTAAAAGCAATACTTCGAGTGCTCTTGTTGATGCGATCAGTTTTATCAACCGACAGTTGGATGAGGGAAAATACGCCGTTGCTATTTCTGTGGATCTTAGAAAAGCATTCGATACCATAAACCACGAAATTCTACTGAGCAGGTTACGAAACTATGGTATAACACATCAGGCTAACGATATAATTCGTAATTACCTACGGAACCGAAGTATATCAACGAAAAATCTTGACAAAATAAGCAAACCTGAAATAGTAAATATTGGAGTGCCTCAAGGCTCAATATTGGGTCCTTTGCTTTTTCTGCTCTATGTCAATGATATTCAAAATTGTAATCTTGCTGCTAAAACTGTCATGTTTGCAGACGATACCCTGTTACTGTACTCCAGTGGTGACGCAAATCTCCTGCAAAATATGATAAATAATGACCTCGACAAGTATTCTAACTGGCTACTGCACAACAAACTAGTATTAAATGCTTCAAAAACCAACTTTATGATTTGTCAACAGAAGAATAAACCGCCAATTGAAATGCAACTGCGAATTAGAAATGAAGAAATTACCCGTGTGAATGCAATAAAGTATCTAGGATTAATCATGGACGACAAATTAAAATGGGATAAACACATTGACTCCCTTGCTAAAAAAATTACTCCAATTGTTGGCTTGGTCAAACGAATAAGCTTTCTCCCGTTGACGCTTAAGAAACATGTCTTTAATGCATATATCAATTCCCGAGTAAACTATGGATTACTCCTTTGGAGTCAAACATCAGAAAGAAACATTGATCGAGTTGGACGAATTATCACCAAAGCAATTAAAATAATTCATTGTATTCCTATTCGTACATCAACACCACTAGTATATAGAACAGCAGAAGCCCTATCCATACGCCAACTTATTTTATTAGAACGGGGAAAATTCATATATAAAGCGAAAAACAATGAGTTAAAAACAAACATCACATTAACGACGAGAAGCCAAATGCATTCATACTCAGTTAGATCTGCAGAAAACTATACCATACCAATTCCAAGAACTGAGAGATTACGAACCGATCCTGTAATACAGTCGGTTATCTACTTTAACGGACTGCCGCAAATAATCAAAACAGCACCCAACGCTTTAGCTTTCAAATCAATGCTGAAAAAACATCTTTTACAGCCATGAACACCATCATTATTATCCATATTGATACGTCTAAAATCATAAAATTATATACGTGAAATAAGAATTTTAGTGTATTAAACATCAGCACAATCCCTTATACCAACAAATAGTTGACTGGGATGTGCTGTAGAAATATGAAGAATAATACATATATTGCACTTCGACAAAGAAATGACATTAAGTATTTTAATTTCTATTTAAAATGAGCAAAAAAGGTAAAGAGGACTTATACAACACATACGAGTTTTTTTTTTTCATCAGGAGTTTTTTTTTTCTCGTGTGCTCATAGAATATACTAACGTGAACACGCCAAATTAGTGCATCAAAAAAAGTGGAAAGGAGATGAGAGGAGGTGAGGAGGAAAAAAAAAAAAAAAAAAAAAAAAAAAAAATGTTTCTTAGAAGAACCAAAATAGGTAGGGTTTGTATGGCAGCTTAATGACCATGGCCCCTTTTCCATCCATTTTTACGTATCTTTTCAGGTTTCGTGGAAATTGGTGGACAAATAAAAAAGTTTTTCTTAAAAGAATCTCATTTTGGGGTGTTGGGTTTGTGTGGCAGTCCCATCATCCCATGGTCCGATTCCATTAATTTTTACATAGGTATGTATGTTTTATGGCATCACTTAAAACATATTTGAGTGAAGTTTGGTTAAAATTGGTGCACAAATGAAAAGGTTTTTCTTAGAAGAACTTAATTTGGGAGACTAGGTTTGTATGGCGGCTCCTTGATTTTGATGTTTGTTCTTGGAAAGGTTGTGGTTTTTGTGATTCAAACATACAAACAGCGTGCAACATAAATAAGAATGCGTGCAGCCACTAGCTTTCATAGCGGCAGAGGAAAACGCGCAGCAACAGACGGACAGACAGACCGACAGACATAGACCAATCGACTCCGATGATCAGATCGGAGATGCTTTCTTCAATGCATTACAAACTTCATGACAAAGTTAATATACTCTTTCACTCTAACGAGCGAATGGTATAAAAATGGTCGAAATAATATCAGTCGGAACTATTTAAATGAGGCTACTACAATATAAAGCAGCACCTCTCAGTATGAGAGTTAAAGCTGATTATTTTGGGTTTTTTAGCTGAAGGAAATATTTGCATTTACATATTTTATTTAGACAATTAATGCGTGTTGGTTGCCATTATCTTATTGACTTATAAAAACTGAATGATCGTTTCCGGCGACCACCCGAAACGCTTAACAGGATTCACGTGTACCATTAATTTATTATTGAACACTAAAACGGATGGATCGATTTACACTTTCACTACATGGAGAAGTCTAACATCTCGGGTACTATAGACAAACTATGACTAGACTATGAATGGGTCACTTTGGACACCCAGGGGTACTTTAGTCTTCGCAGCCCAAAGGCTAAATGCGAAAAAAAATTCATTGTAAGGTTTGTCAATGAAGAGTTTTCGGAAAGAAGAAACAACCGATGCGGATGTCTTTTGGGGTTGGTGGAATTATATTTAAATGATATTGAATAAATGTGATTGATATGTTGTGTTCAGACAGTGGCGTGCACAGCAATTTTGTGGAGGGTATGCAAAATTAAAACCGAAGATAAATACGAGTACGCTTTTTGATATGTCGAAATAAAAAGGAAGGTTAGTGTTTCCTAAATAATTGAGTAATCTCAGGATAACTAAAAATGAGGAAAAACCGCTTGATTTATTTTAAAAACACACGTGCAAATATCAGATTTTTTTTCGGTTTTTAGTCAGTTTCCTCCCTGGGGTAAAAAGCTTCTAACTTATTTGTTGAGATGATATTTGAAGAAGAAATTTTGTTTTCGTAAAGAAAGGTAAGGACCTTTTAAAGAAGTAAATTTCAACGCTAGTATAATGGATTAGGCCAGCATAAGTCTATCAAAAAATGCTGCGGTGGCGGCAAACAGTTCCTGATTTATCATTAAAACTTAAGAATTAAACATTTTTGAAACGCAGAGCGCCGTATGCCGGAAAAGGAAGCATACATCTAATCGGTATCGATCAAGTTTTAGGTCACATTCGATACGCTGAAGCACCTTATACATGCTTATGAGGTTATACTTTGCCTAGAGTTTTAGCAAGCCGTGGCAGACTTGGCAGAGTACTTCCTTAAATTGGTAGCGATAAAATGATGAATTGTTATTGAATTTAATTTTTCTGTCTTAAATTAAGCTGAACACACCATTCACGGCTATAGGATACGACATCAAATAAATATTTCAGTTTTATTTAACCTTTTTAACGTTTGCCCGACCTGCTAAAAGTCTAACTGATGTAGTAACTCCGAAATAACCTTTTTTATCTAGTTATTAGACTCCATTGAATTATATTGTACACAGAATTTCCCAACTTATGGGAAAAATGAGGAACAGTTCCTTTAAATATAAGAAATATAATACCCTCTGCACATTTTGTACAATATCTACAGAAATATGAACTATTTTTCATAAATTAAATATCTGTCGAATAGTATGAATTTATATTTTGATCCGTATCACCTTTAGATTTAAATGAACTTTTGTACTGACCTTCTGCAATAGAGTCGTTACTTTGGAATCGACCTCCATTTGCCAAACGGTAATTTATTTTGAGATCCTTTTATATTTTCGAGATTGATAAGTTGCTGTATGCTGCCTGATTTTTTTTCACTAGCTGGGGCTTAATCTTTTACAATATGGTATTGCATTTTACCTTTAGCTCGAACTAAACTGCTAATTGCACAATTTTAAGCCATTGTGATGAGAATGAGAATTTTTTCTTAAAATATAAAACGATCATCTCAACAAATAGTAAGAAGTTTTCTATACCAGGGTTTTCTAAATTAAATTCATAGATAGGAAAAGAGAATTCTATACCTAAATACTTATGTCACAACAAAAATTGTCCCAACATCTTCGCCAGTTCACAATAAGAGCGGCGCGCAAGAAGGCATATGCAAAATATTACGCAAATTAGTCAATATGTGTTACATGTCAATTTATTTGGAATACTCCTTTTCTTATAAAAGTGTATCATTAAGTAAAAAGTGCCGAGTTTTGAATTGTGACCGTGTTCTTGCCTACGTGCAATATGGTTATTCGACTTACAACGTTTTCGACTTAGGACGCATTTTCCTGGACCCAATTAGCGTCCTAAGTCGAGGTATGCCTGTATGTACATAGCACAGTGTGACTAACAAAATGCATACATAGCTATGCAACCAAACCCGTACAAAAATGTGCATTATAATTTTTTTCTGATTAGTAAAATACATTTTCTTTCAAAAAATAAGAAATTCCTATTTTAACATTGTTTAAATATTAAAAAACAAACAAAGAAAACATTTTGTCAAAACTGAACGACACATTTTGTGATCGACCTACTGTTTATTTCCGCTTTGGTTCCCTTTGCTCAAATCTTATCACGACATTTTTCGCCGCTCGTGCTATAGTCATCGTTCGTCCGTCAACTTTGTTCGCCAACGCCAAGGCAGGCGTGCTTCTCTTCACCATATAAACCTGCAACATTGTTGCAGTTGAAATTTTTCAACTGCAACAATGTTAGCGGTTAGTTCGCGCACCTTCGGTGCACAGGCTCATGAGTTCGAATCTCACCGTGAGCCATGGTGTTTTTCGAACTCACGAGCTTGTGACGGACTATGATCTCACTCAGATGTTAAACGAGTACCCATTTATGGGGATAAATAACACTGCTGAGCGTGATGCTGATCTCATTACCTCAACAAAAAAGCATATAAGATCTTGGAAATAGGATGTCACTAACACATCCTGCGGCCTTAGTACAATGTTGGATTGTCGCGCCTGTTATTTATTTATTTTATCTTCGTTTAGCTAGTAGTTTCCTTCGCTTCAGTTAAACTTGTCTTGATCATAATCATTCAATATGTAGTCCCATGATACGTACTTCTATAGAGGTCCTTTTACACGCTGTATTAATATTCTCTTCTATTGTTTATTGCTAATTTCACGTGCTAGAAGTAGGTGTATCTATGAAACACATTCGTGCTGAATGCCAATTTACAAAGCATGCTCATGTAGCATCTGTTCAGATTCTAATTGAATTACGTTATCCACGTGGAAATATGTATACGAATATGATTCATACACATTACCGATTAATAATTTCCCTTAATTATAGATATATTGACCGCCCACATTTAACATTTCCCAATGTATTGTTAGCCAAAGTAGCCCTGTTGATGCGACTAACGAATTCTAGGAATCCAGGCGTTTTTCTCTATCCCTATACAGACAATTCTTTATCCTTTTTTGTTGTGAAGATAGAATCCTGTTCAATGCCTAGACAAAAACATACAATAATAAGCTACGTCCTTGCTTTGCCGTGAACAGTATACACCATGCTGCTACGGAGTATATCCCAAACCAGCGAGCGCGAGATCTTTGAACCGGATACTTAACGAAAAAAGGTCTGGTTTTTCACCAAGTCGAGCAGCTGCTCCGGCTTGAATTGAAAAGCCTGTGAGCCCCGAGACCTGTGTTGTTCAAATGCATGACTAGTGCGAGATTGAAGGGCACAAGGAGATTTATTGCCCACGAAAATAATGAAAATGAATGGTTTTTTATGTCCTCGTTGTATGATCTTGATAGTGATGTAGAATGGCGCTCTAAATTGAATATACCTGGCTGGTAAGTAGATTGTATCCGTTTTAAAGCTTGAGTTGATAAATCGGCGACAATATAATCCAAAGACTCTGGTATCCAGCATGCTTTTGTTTCTACATATATCCGGAGCTCGAGGGGAAAACTGATATCCTTTTTTGCACTTTATGTTGTTCACTTATCAATCAATCGCATATTCTTTAGATTGATGTACTTATATTGCACCTTTTCTATCACACACACACTTTCATTCAATTACTAATTGGCTCTTAATATTCATATCGTTTTCGCCATTTCATATTTCGCGTTTATATTACATTCACCCTTTCTCTTCTTTTTTTTTTGCACGCGCAAAGGATATTCAACGGACCACACCGTACACACTCCGTATAACCGAAAAGCGCCAAATAGCACGCGGCCTTTTTCACTCTCTTCGCGTATTCGAAAAAATAGGAAGCGACGCGCGCATTCTTCGCTCCGGCCGACACGAAACTGATGCGACAACGGTTGGCTCGTAACCGTCGAACCGAATAAGGACGCGATAACACTGACTCTGTGTGCCTGTAGGTAGTTCGGATTGTATCTTGAAAAATTAGGGACCCTTAAAATTGACGAGAGGACATTTTATGAGGGGTAATCGCAAATTCATTTTAACGACACACATCATGGGTTTTTTGCCTTTATGGCTGCTCGGTGTATGCAATGCGCTACGCGCAGTTCAATTCTCTTCGCCCATTGTGTGTCGGACGGAGTGTAGCAGTTGGTGTTGTTGCTATGGTCCGTGTGTGTGATCCTTTTGTGTTTGCAATGCACGCATCGTGCATGCATGGAGGGCAGGTAAAGAAGAACATGCGAAAAGCAACAACAACAATATTCAAGGGAAAGGACGAGGACCTATACACTCCACTGTACATTCTCTCGTGACCTACGAATATGGTTTAGGGATTTAAGGGATGTAAGGAAAAAATAGAAAGGACTGAGAGACTATGCAACCGTTGTTGCTTTATATGCGCCGACCGACAGTTGAACGCGAAAGATATGCACACAGTACACAGAGCGCGTAATTGATCCTGTGCACATCTGTGTGTAGTGTGGGCTTTCTTGTTCATACGTTCTCGCAGTTACTCGCACGAGCGTTTTCTGTGTCAATTGGTTCGAGAAAAACACCGAGGGTAAGATGCAAAAAAAAAAGATTTCGCACGTTTTGTTGTTGCTGAAATTTCACCGCAAAATCTGAAAAGCAGAAAACAACAAAAAAATGATTTATGAAGTTGTCTCATATAAAATTCTCTTTTATTTGTTAATAAACATTTTTTTATTGTTTTTATAACTTATATGGTACATGTGTGTGGAACATTTTTTTTTCTTATTGAACGTGTTGTTATATCCTTGTCGCGCTAAGTACTCCGATAAATTGTATTCTATTTATGCGGTTTAGATCACACAAAGGGACATTTTTTACGGTAGTTCCGGTTTCAATCATTGTTTTGGAATAAATTATATATTTTTAATAAAAAAGATAAAACTTGATTTGATACAAAACTAACAACTAGCGTTTTGTTTCTCTTTTTTTTTATATATAAATGCATAGAATGTATCCCTTTTTAAGTTCCCCGATAGAATAGATAAGAAAACAAGATTAACGTTACATGATACAAAAAAAATTTGGAATTCGAATGTATAGGGTCTAAAATCTATCATATAAATTCGCGGATGTTGTCTTTCCCAGCATCGAGAAGAGAAGAATACTGTCCCGAACAACAAACAATCCAGCCCGGCTAATACTTTTTATTGTTCGTCCTTGTCTTTTGCTCCGTGCTTGAGGATTCGCGTGAATTCAATGTAGTCGAACAGGCCGTTCTTGATCGGTGCCTCGCGATACATTTCGTCCACCTGTAACCAGATTTAAAATTAGTTTGAGTTATTCAAACGGTTAAATTGCGCAAACTTACATCCTCATCCGAAAACCGATCACCCATTGTTGTCAACAACTCGCGTAATCGTTCCTCCGATATCAGCCCGTTGTTATCCTCATCGAAACATCCGAAAGCATTTTTAATCACCTCCTCGGGATCGGTGCCCTGCAATCGTTCGCCAAACAATGTCAGGAACATGGTGAAATTAATGGGGCCCGGTGCCTCGTTCATCATCGCCTCCAAATATTCATCGGTTGGATTTTTGCCCAACGATGCCAACATATCGTGTAGATCTTCCTTTTCGACGAATCCATCGCGATTTTGGTCGATCATGTTGAAGGCTTCTTTGAATTCGGCGATTTGGGCCTGATCGAACATGGCGAATACATTGGAGGTGGCACGCTGAGCGCGTTTTTTGGTTGTGGCACGACGACCGGCAGTTTTGCGGGATGACATTCTGCAAAGGAGACGAAGAGGATAGATTTAGAAATTGTGTGAAAATAAAATCCTGACTTCAAGGTGTCATTTTTAGACATAATAACAATTTGTAGGAGTTGGTTGCATCTCTTTAACACACAACGTACCAAATAAATCAAAAAACACGAGTAGCTTCACCCTGAGGAAGGAAGTAGATAGCTTCCGAAATACATGTATATATGAATACATAAAATAAACTGTGGTTCTACTGGGTGTTTTTGATTTATTTCGAAACGACCACAGACAGCGGACAACTTAAGTATTTATTAATCACAATGTACCAGTTAAGGCGTTTGAGGATTTCTTTTCTGAATATGACGTTTTGCAGATATTCTACGAGTATGTTTCAAAAGTACTGGGCCCGACAATTAAGGTGAATTTAAAGGACGATGGATCCTCAAAAAATTGCTAGACGACGTAATAATGCCTCTAACTAGAGCCGTGCAGGTGAGACGTGGAAGGTAGAGCTCTTGAACAAGCGTCTTGCAATGTAGCTGAGTGCAGGAATGACGAAGAGGTTTGTTACGCTCGATGACTTTTACTAGCGAAAGAAATATCGCATGCGTGCGCACACACGAAAGTTAAAAAACGAGATTCAGCTTTAACGGAAACACTGAACGAAATTAACTGTTTCACTCAACGATCACAGCTTTGGTAGCGGTGTGGAGCCGAATATAGCCATAGTATGCCAATAAAGAAATACATTTTGGACGCTTCCCTCGGTAGACCAAAATGAAATATAGTTCACTACTTCATGCCAATAATCAACAGACTTTGGAATGTGCTCGGTAGGATGATATTTCTCCATGGAAGAGTTAAGAGCATCAACATTCCCAAGCAGCAGCAATGCCCACCTTAAAAATTAAGGTTGACCCAAGTCTGCATTTTTTAGAGAAAAAGTAAGCCAACAATGCCAAATAAATGCTATAAACAATTTCGGCGTAAAAGACAACGACACACTTCTACAAAACAACAAAATATTTATCAGTTAGAAGCTCCGATCAAGCAGTCGATGGATTGTTTTTGTCTGCATTTTCCTTTCGCGGAACAGTTTTTTCCTTAGCAATGTCGAGTATCATTGCTTGCCCTTGTTTTTTTTAGCCGTTCGTCCTGGACGAGCAGTATGCTCCCTAACACTCTAAATTGTCTGCATTTGCAATTGACCATGCGCCTGCATTCTCAACTTTATTAATGGAGAGAACTGTCATAGAAAAATATGTCTTCTACAAACAGATGGAATTTCATGGATTCCAGGGAAAGATAATCGCCAAAGAGTTAGTTTTTAGTGCAATTGGGCCCAATAATTCGGCATAGTAGAGCGTAGAGCTCTGTTACCGTTTTATATTTCAGGAAGGCAATGTGAATCACACCTTGTGAGTCCCAGAAAACGGTGGCCATCTACTTTCTGACGAATATGGGACAGTCTTCGATTTCTTCTGCGCCGAGTGAAGTCAACTGTTTCGACTGTTCTCTAGTGTGTACCAATGGATCGATGTTTCGTCGACGGTCGGACTCCAGAAACTTCTTTGGATTGCGCTTAAAAAATGTCAACACTGCTGTGGTGTCGCGTTTGTGCTTCTTGTTAAACGTGAGCAAACGCGTAGTCTTTTGAGATGCCTACTGCCTCAGCTATCGTGTGCACCTTCAATGGGCGATCTCCCAAAACTTGGATTTGGTCACTTGATCGGGCGTTGAAGCCTTTTTTGGGGTACCTGGACGTGGCTCATTTAACTCGACTTGTTTTTGACGGTCGCAGTCGAGAAGAGTCAATGTACACACTAACAACAAAAATCGAATAAAAAATAGCCAAATTGGGTCGCATATTATGTTGGAAATTTCCTAGTCCTAACTGTCTCCGTTCGAAAGTTAGAGCCGTCCAAATATGAGACGCCAAAAAAAATCGCAAAAAGGGAACCAGACGCAATCGGTATCAATGAAAAAATACAGTGGGGATAGAGAGGCCGATGAAGAGAAAGTTGAGGCGCACATTTTACTTAAAATTTCAGAGTCCTAGCGGCGTCCGTTTGGAAGTTACATCTATCCAAAGATGCAACTCAAGACCAAAAAAAAAATCGCAAAGGAGACAAAGCGCGATCAGGGTCAATTTATAGTAATTGTCAAATTGGAGAATGGGGATAAAGACAGAAGCCGTCAATGAGAATGTAGGACATGACATTGAAATTTCTCGGGCGATTAAGTACTTATCGGACTGCCTCCGTAATGGAAGCGATGAAAAGCAGTATTGAGGTTTGTGCTTTTCCAAGCGATGTTCGCGCAGCGATCGTATTTCAGCAACACTCACCCAGAACATCGACATACAAAATTCATACAGCTGAGCACGCGAGAAGTTTGTTGTTGTTGTGAGCCGCTGTCCACTTTATAAGGCGCGCTACCTCAGCTCGGACAAATATTCTGGATCTTTTCCAGATAGGTAGGAATTGAGCTGGGACACTGTCACTCTTGTGTCAGGCAATATAGGTGTTTTGTTTTGAGAGAAATGTGACCTTCTTTATAGAACCGAGAGACCAAATTCATCGTTCCGTCTAAGTTCAAATAACTGTACTGTAAAAAAATTGCACCGGGACCTTCCGGCTACTAATTTTAAAAGTTGGCGCATAGTCTCTAGTTTTCATAACGGTATGACGTTTGCTTAATTATTCCCGATTGGAGTCAGAATATTTCTTCCAAGACTTGAAACCATGACATTTTTTACCCAAAAAATGCAACACTAAAAGTATCAAAAGACCTCTGGACGCCTGTAAAGTTCAGAATGAGTCAAATACCGTCCATTCCCATTCAAAATTGAACTTTACAGGCCTCCAGAGGACTTTTTATATTTTGAGTGGCACATTGGCCGGTTGTCAACCTTTAGGCAATCCTCCAATTTTTCAATGGAAACTCGATTAACCGGACTTTCGATAATCCGAAACACCCCTTGTCAGACATTAATTGGGATAATCGACGCTCTACTGTCCTAGAAATAGTACAATAATTCACATGCCACGCGAGCATTGACTGCGTTCAGCAAACATACTCCTGTGTTTTGGTTTTGACATACAGATGTCTTCTTCTTCCTTGCCTCGTTCTTTATACCGCTCCATGGTTTCGCGTTGCTTGACCTGCAGTGTAGGCACATCGCCCGTTTTGACGATAATATCTCAGCATATTTCTACAGGCAGCTCTATCTTGGATCGTGTCATCGCCGAGACCATCTGGCACCAATGTATGTCCTCCAAAAAATAACGACAGAGGAATCTTGCAATCTTATCTAAATTTTACATTCGCCAAGACATTACGGGCTAGATAATCCACGCCGTCCTCGATTTAGAAACAGGGTTCTAGGAGGCCTACGATTTCATGTTTGGTACATATTTTCTGCCACATTGTGTTTACGCTTGCCGAAAGTGGCAAGCATCTGATTGCTCCCATCGGGAGAAACACATTATAAGCGTACGTGTCCAGTCTCGGAGCTGGCGGCTTCGCATAACCCAAGCCACGAAGGGGCTAGTTAGGGAGAATGGCCTATGCGCCTATACCTAGCTGGTTTGTGACTTGATGACCACACGGCCTGAGTCAAATTGCTGCTTAGTAAACGGACGGGGGCCATCCCTATGTGAACGGTAGCGCTACGAGTCTGCTTTAAGCCGACGAGAGTAGTAAACAGGCATAACGATCCTGCGGCTGGCAAGCCGAATTCGTTAGGTCTACCGAAAGGAGGCCAAGGGAGGATCACACCTGCTATTGAGAAATCTTTAGCGAATAGTGTACCTCGGGGATGGGCGTGCCCAGGGGAGCATGGTCCTTATCCATCTAGGCGTTGGACTCGAGGGGGTTTGTGGTGTTAGACAAGCCGACCAGCTAGAGTCGCATCCTAAGGTGGGGTTACAAAGGGAGGCATCCCGGCGGAGAACACCCTTCCGGCTATCAGTCGGATAAATCTTGTCGTTCCGCAAGGGAGGGAGGTTATGGCCATCAGGCTCAGGAACTCTCAATGACAAATACGTGGTAGACGTAGGATGGATGCTCCCTTCGAGCTCTCGGTCGTCCACGCAATTTTTGCGATTCCCATGACGCAAAATTATCTGTTAAGGAGGGTTATACCTACTAACAGTAACTTATGTCGTCAGTCGGTGCTGTACGAAGAAAGACGCCCCAATTGATATGATTAGTAGGACATACACTGCAGGACTGTATATCTCCCGAGACTCCATTTCACGTGAGGATACCATACATTGACGTGACATTACGAAGTGGGGGTAAAGTCTTAACCGCTCGCTAACTTCTATCAATAAATATGTACCTATCTCACGTCTTTCATAAACTTAAGGCTAACTTCAACTATTTTAACGATCGGGAGCCAATTGCGACAATACTAGAACACTAACCCCAAAACCCATTATTACAAAACGAGATTCCCTTTTCTATATACCAAACATGTCGTGAATAGATCCCAGGACTTCTATTTGATAGCATAATGTAGTAATGCCCACCAATCCGTGTGTGTCACCAATCGTAACAACAATCATCGGCATTCGGTGGGTCAGTGGCAGAGATGTCACTCTCTCTATCTCTGAGTTGCCGGTGCGTGGCCCATGGATGTTTGTGTTGTCCATAAAATGCTCCTACGGCAGCCGGTTCTTCGATGTAAATCGTCCCGGAGCTACCCGTTGTTAAAACGGCCAAGAGCTGCCAAGACCCCCTTCGATTCAAGAGAAAAAAAATCTCTTGAATCGCTACAACAACAACAACAACAACAACAATCATCTGACATTATGGGAATATCCTGGACACATCAGCGTGATCTCGGTTCTGATATACAATGCGCACGCTGACTCAGGTCAACACGCACTGGTGCCGCGGAACCAACTAATAACCCAACCCTTATTTTTATTTTCCATAAAATCATCTGCTAGTGCATTATTTTCTACTAACCATATAACCCACAAACCAATAAACATTGCATAACCAGTATGATATCTTTGCACCTAAAGTTTACAGCAATCGTAAGTCGCAACTACTATTTATGAATATCACAAAATAGTAAAGTATGGTTGTACGTTCTTAATGTGCACACAGATTTACTTCCATTTAAGGAGAATTTATACTTGCAAGCTTTACTAGTATGTCGTTATCAGTACATACATTTGTTTGTTTGTTTTTTTTTTTTGCAAACCTGACAACAGATGTTCACATTTCATTCAACCAAATTAATAACCCAACTACATATTCACATAATTTTACTAAGAAACATTCACATTAACGATGATGACGAATATGGAATTTTCAATCACCTTTCATTTTTCAGATGACTCTTACGTGTGTGACCTACATTTATTTAGTCAAGTCAAGCGTACAACGCATGCAAAAATACTTGAGGGAGAATTTGCAAAAAGGTAAGCAAAGCACTTTTAAAGCTATTTGGATTCGATAAGAGTCATTGTCATTAATGTATGAAAGTTGAACAATGAGTGCGTACGAATGTATTTTGAAAAGAAGACGCATATGTGGTTATAATTTTTTTTAGAACATCTACCATAGAAATAAACGTTGAAGGGTACGCATAAAGTCATCCCAATGATGATTAAACATCATCAACTTGCAACCGGGACAGGTGTTACATTGATTGTTTAATTCTTTTTACTTTATACGCCCAAACATACGCAAATGATTCGACACCGCGATGCCATATATAAAGACAAACCCTTACGGGCTGTGCTTAACAATGTTCTGCATAATGACGTAGGGTGAGGTGATTGGCAGGCAGGGGTTACAAGAAAGAAAAACGAGGCTAATTTCGGGCGCGGCCGAAATTTGAATACCCTTCACTCTCCTCGGGCTAAAAGTTTCTTGGGGCGGACCTATGACTTGTGTTCAATCCTTCCCCATTCTTGTCCTTCTGTTTTCGTATAATATTTGATATCGATGAATTCTGTCGCGTCGACAAAACAATATTTGTGTGAGGTTTGGTTGGAATAAGAGATAAAATAAAAATATTTACTCAGAAAACTTTATTGGGGGGATGCGGGAGAATGGCCCTATAGTACGATTCCATTCGTTTTACTTTTTTTTGTGTTTTGACAAAGACGCATTAAGTTTTTTCTTGAAATTGGTGTAGAAAAAATGTTTCTTAGAGATCCAAAATAGGGGGGTTGGGTTTGTATGGTAGCCCCATGACCCCATAGTCCGATTGCATTCATTTTCATATACAGTCAAACCTGTCTAATCGGACCACTGACGGGACCGATGAAATTCGGTCCGATTAGCAGGTGGTCCGATTACCAAGGTATACCAGAAAAGTATAAGAAATTAAGAAATACATCATTTTAAAACGTTGCGACATATTGGAAATTTAGACCACTTATTCATGAACATTGGACTATGCACTATGCAATTCATGTTTTTTTTAATTAGCTCCCTTATTATAAATTCTCCCCACACGCAGTTCCACCGAAATTTTTAATATTCTTCAATAGTTTACAAAGCATTCCTATAATGAAAATCAAATGGACTCCCCGTTTCCCAATATGAGGATAAGGGTTCAATCAATCTCCGATTTCTTTGGTTCTCAGGCGTTTTGTATAACTTGCCTTTTAACTTCACTGGCTGGCATCTTCTTGTCGCAGAAACTCCAGAATTGTCTCGCCATATCCTCCACCCAACACTGATGCATTGGTTGGAGCCGTCTACAAAATTTCCAGTTGGCGAATAATATAGCTCATTGTAATCGGAACTTAAGCGTATGTAGTACCGAAATTTCTAAGATTTTGTTTGAACAACAAAATGTCTTTCCATGTTGTCTTGCAAACTGCCTGTTGGTCCGTGTGGTGAAATTTACTTCGTACTGCTCCAGGCAAATAAAGTTATCAGTTTGTAGTTTTGGTGCGATTTTGGATATATTACCAGTGGTTGGTCCGATTGTGGAGGTTCGTCTAGTACTAATCCATCCAAATGGAGTCGCCGACTGTGGTCCATGGTTCGATTAAGAGGTGGTCCGTTTATAAAGGTCATTTTGTATGAAAAACCAAATAAAATTGACCGAGGGTGGTCCAATTAGAAGGTGGTCCGATTATAGAGTGGTCCGATTAACAGGTTTGACTGTAATGTCTTATGGCATCAATAGAAATGCACTTTTACGAGTTTTGGTTGAAAGTGAAAAAAGTTTTTCGTAGAAGAACTCAATTTGGGGGGTTGGGTTTATATGACAGCCCCATAACCCATTGTCCGATTCCATTAATTTTTACATATGTTTTGTGGTATCAATTGAAATGCACTCTTAAGAGGTTTGATTGAAATTGGTGCACAAATAAAAAAGTTTTTCTCTGAAAAACTCAATTTGGGGGCTGGGTTTGTATGACAGCCCCATGACCCCATAGTCCGATTCCATCGATTCTTACATATGTTTTGTGGCATCAATAGAAACACATTTGTGTGAAATTTCGTTGAAATTGATGCACAAATGAAAAAGTTTTTCTTAGAAGAACCTAATTTGGGGGGTTAGGTTTGTATGGCAGCCCCATGACCCCTTAGTGCGATTTGATCTATTCTTACATATGTTTTGTGTTATCAATAGAAACTCATTTGTGTGAAATTTGGTTGAAATTGGGGCACGCATGAAAAAGTTTTTCTTAGAAAAACCAAATTGGGGGGGTTAGCTTTGTATGGCAGCCCCATGACCCCACGGTCCGATTTTAGCGATTGAAACATACAAACTGCCTGCAATAAAAAGAAGCATGTGTGCAAAATTTCAGCTTGATAGCTTTTAAACTGGCCGAGTAAAACGCGTAGCAACAGACGGACAGACGGACAGACGGACATCGCCCAATCGACTCAGCTCGTCATGCTGATCATATATATACATATTTTATATGGTCGGAGATGCTTCCTTCAATGCGTTACAAACTTCATGACAAAGTTAATATACCCTTTACTCTACGAGTGAAGGGTATAAAAAAATTATTTCGTAATTGTACCGAGATCAAATCTGTTCCCGACCTAACGCATTAATTATCCCTGAAAAAAATCGGAAGGGTGAGCGTAAACGTATCACTGGGTTCAGTAATGCTATGGTACGAGCACTTTCCAAAGAGGGAATCGCGATCGTCATTCATAGATGTGTAGTGAATTGTGAATTACTAGTACTATGGATATGGCAGATAACTGACAAATAAAAACGGGTTCTTTTGGCAGGGATTTTTCCACTTTTTGAAAAATGAGCGATTAAATTTTCGAGTGGTTCGCTATTTGAAAAATTGGTGAAAGGGAGAATAGTGGAAAATAGGATTCATTTTTTGCACATTCAGTGTAATAGGGTGATCATAAGCGAGAATGTAGAGTAGAGCATTTCATACGTTTTTTTAAGATACCTTTTTTTGTTAACTGCTTAGTTTCATCAAAATCTTGTGTATCAACATTGGGTGTGGTTCTGAAACATACCGGTCGACAACATGTTCCGTTCTCTTTAAAATCTACGGACAGTTACGGATCAGAAACTTCTCCTTACTAACAGTTCCCCTAAGCGCCACCATGCGAAGTATAGTTTGATTGATTGACAGCATTGTCCCATAGTACGATTTTTTTTGTTTTTTTTTGTTTTGATAAAGACGCATTAAGGTTTTTTGAAATTGACCCCATTGTCCGATTTCATTCCTTTTTCAATATGTTTCGATGCATCAATTGAAATGCACTTTTATGAGGTTTGGTTGAAATTGGTGCACAAACAAAAAAGTTTTTCTTAGAAAAAAATCAAATTGGGAGCTGGGTTTGTATGGAAGCCCCATGACCCCATTGTCCGATTCCGTTTATTTTCACATGTTTTGTGGCCTCAATATAAACACATTTGTGTAGAGTTTGGTTGAAATTGATGCACAAAACGGGGGGGTTGTATGGCAGCCCCATGACCCCACGGTCCGATTTTAACGATTCAAACATACAAACTGCCTGCAATAAAAAGAAGCGTGTGTGCAAAATTTCAGCTCGATAGCTTTTAAACTGGCCGAGTAAAACGCGTAGCAACAGACGGACATCGCCCAATCGACTCAGCTCGTCATGCTGATCATATATGTATACTTTTTTATATGGTCGGAGATGCTTCCTTCAATGCGTTACAAACTTCATGACAAAGTGAATATACCCTTTACTCTACGAATGAAGGGTATAAAAACAACTCCAAATAAATTAATGTTCCCCGAAAAAAAACAAAATGTCACACAAAATCCGGTAAATCATCTTCTGAACATAGCATATACCTTTCTAGTAGGCTCGTTTCGCTTCAGTTGTGCACTAAGTGCAAATTACATGTATACCTTGAAGGTTCCATTGATTTTCAAACTAAAGCTGTGTAACTCTTGAAAATCAAGTTGAACAACCTTGGCCGTAGCCTCTGACATGGCTTACAAAAATGTGGTCTACTATAAAGGGGAGGAAAATCCAATTTTCTAACTGTAGTAAATGATAACACGACTGGTTTGGTGGACTACTCAGCTTAGACTGAGATATAATAATATTTATTGCAAGTATGTGTGTACTTATATACATACAATGTATTTAATTATTGAGAGCATACTCTCTACACTAACTACATAAGGAAAGGTCTCCCCAATTAACGAAACTAAAGTCCTTTTCCCCGGGAGTCTTTCATGTTTACCCATTCTAGATAGTTTACCTTTATCTTCAATTTTTTTTTTAGGGATAAAAATCGTATAGCTGCTTAAAATAGCAAAACCGCAAACTCTTGATTTCTTCATGGTTGGCAAAGATTTTGACATCAACCCATTTTTTCTAGTCTGGAGAGTGGCTTATCCTATTTGCGTGGGTCTGAGGGGAAGCAAATTGAACCGGAACTAACTTGAATTTTCGTGATGTAACGGATTTGACTGATGCGTTGTGGCGACATTTTCTTTATTGCTGGGAAACTTCGGCTAGCGCTCAATTGAAATATCTTTGCATGCAGTTTTTAATTCCTTGTGAGTCATGACGGCACCCATATTGCACACAGCCGTCTCATTTCTTAGCCAATGTGCTGTAACACTTAACAACACTTTCTGAAATGCCTGTTAGCTCGCAAATTGTCAATCGACGTTTATTTACCACCATTTCGTAGATTTTTTTCTTTGGCAGATCGTACGGCCTCGTTCGAACTCTAGCACGCCTTCCCATATTTTACTATTGAAAGCGAAGAAACATACTTGATTACCCTAGCGCCTAGTGAAGCATGGTGCGTTGACGAACACTGTGTGTCAACGTTACAAAGACAACTGAATTCGGAGTGTAATACGGTTGTCAGCCGAACCACTTCCTAGTCCCATTGTTAGTTCATTATTCTACGATAAGAATATTTCTTATCATCTTCTTCTGAATAATAAACTTGCGACGAGTCGTGCCGAGTTTGGAAACTCGTTTCTTTATGAGTGGCGACCGAACGATCACGGCCACAGCGCACGACGAAGAAACAACCTAGGATAAATTCTAGCTGAGCTTTGAAAGTGGTTAAACTGACCCTCTCCAAATAAAAATGTTGTATCACATGTTTGACCAATTTTTCCGTGTTTACAACTTCATTCAGGGTCATATTTATAAACGTACCTTCTTCTTCTTCCTTGTCTCGTGGTTTATACCGCTCCATTGCGTCGCGTCGCTCGGCCTGCCGTTTAGGCACATCGCCTGTTTTGGCGGTAATGTCTCAGCCTGATTCTGCAAGCAGTTCTATTTTAGATCGTTGTTGTTGCTTTTTCATTTGACACATCTAGGTGTTCTTCGGTCTGTCTCTGGCCTTGGGTCCTTCAAGTGGAACTTCCATTGATATCGCCTTCTTTGTGAGGTTTTCAGGTGGACGCTCCTAAACATGGTACAGTCGACTCTTGATAATTCGAAGCCCAAGGGACAGCGAAAAAACTTCGAATTATTGAGTGTTCGAATTATCGAAAAAGAGACTATGTAAATAAAATAATTTATTTCAAAATTCAGCAAAGCTCCAACCGGAAATGTTTTTCGCGACACTGCTATGGTTACCAGACGTTCTAGTTTTCCAGGACATGTCCTGGTTTTGACCCGTCTGTCCTGGTGTCCCGGTTTTCTCCCGAAAAGAATCAACATGTCCTGGTTTTTACCGAACCAAATTCATTCTTTCAAGTATAGTTTTACAATTTTAAAATAGAAAGACGTGTCAATGAAAGAAAAGATTAATTTCTTACTTTAGTTTGAATGTATGTGATTTCAATTACTGTATAGGACTTTGTCCTGTCTAAATAATTTATTAATAGTTTTTGCGAATTTTTGGAACTATTGGACCACAGCAAGACACGTTTAATGCCAGTGGTGCATCGCATTTTAGAGACGTGCCCTGCTTTAAAGGCATATTTTGAATCGTCAGAAAAACCACCAGTAATTCTTGGGGCGTTTTTTATTCATGACTTTGCAGAATGCTACCTTTTATTTGTGTATTCCTTAATGTCTTCCACGATAATGAGAATATTTTTTCTCGATTTCTGAACACAATGCGAATTGCCAAAGGGGTTTTTTCCTCATAAGTGGAGTGAGGAGCGCAATCGACTAGGTTCACGATCTCATGATTCCAAGCTTCAATTTTACCGAATTAGACTGCAAACAATGTTAGATATCTCCTCGAAATTTGAATAATTTCAGCGTGATGAATTTAAAATAAACGAACTTCAGTTATGATTTGAGACTTTTCTTACCTCATTATGCTCTTCTAGACACGCAGATATTGGCATAAGAGTCTAGATGTAACCGCTGAGACCCCCCCCCCCCCTGGCAGTTTTCAGCGTCCTGGATTTCGACCCGACCTGTCTGGTAACCCTACACACTGCCTCAATCATTTTAAAGGCTTTCCTTCAATAGTGTGCTTTCACCTGTAATTTAATTTTGTAAAAGCGAAAACTATTTTTCAGTACTAGGTAGATCCTAAACGTATCATGGGATTAAATAGTCAAGCTAAAGTTAATTTATGAAAAAATATCGAAACAATTCTTGTTCTTATTTTGTGATCGACTGGAGATACACTAAATTTAATGAGAAAATAGTATACATTATCGCATTCTTTTGCGTTTTTTTAATGTAATGTGGTTTTGCAAACTTTTTTTTCTATTTTTTGTTTTAAAGTACATAGTAGTAGATGCTGAAATCTTAAAATTCGTTGCCACATCTTTTTTTTATCACAAACATACAAACTTGGCTCTTTTTTTCGATTTATCGAAGGGACAGGTGAACTAGTTCGGATTATCGAAAAATTCGTATTACCGAGGTTCGAATTAACGAGAGGCGACTGTAATATAAATCGATTTGCCGGTCTTCGAGCTATTCGGTGAATGGTTGGTCTATAGACTGCCTGGGATGAAGCGAGCTTTTGATGTTGACCCTTTTGGTTACACCAACACATGACATGAGTAACATTCTCATTTCGGTCGCCGTCATTTTTTTTTTCAGGTAACCTTCATACATGGTTCAGCATTCAGATCCATACATGAGTACGGGACGTGCAACCGTTTTGCACAACTTGTCCTTTAGCTTCAGTGACATTTTCTTATCGCAAAAAACTCAAGAGTTTTCTCTTCACTTCATCCATCCTACCTTTGTGCGATGTTTGATATCATCGTCGCAGATAGTTCCTTTGTTTACCATCGAGCCTGCTGCTCTCCTATCAGATCACGAGGAACTCTGACAAAGCCGCATTGATTGTCATTCAACCGCACAATCTTTCTCAATCGTTTGCAGACAACTCGCTCGTAGATCTTCAGTGAATGAGATGTTAACTTTATAGCCCTGTAGTTATTGAGTTTGAGTGAGTCTCCCTTTTTCTTATAGAAAGAAGAAGGAAACTTTTCCTGAAAGCGTCAGGCATCGGCCCACCTTTGATTTTGTTGAAGAGAACTGTGAGCCACCTAAGTCGAACATGTTCCATTTGTAACCAATATTCCGCGGGTATTTTGTCCGGTCCGACTGCCTTTCCGTGTTTCATCTGATGCATAGTCTTCATCACCTCTTCCTCTGATAGAAATCTTCGATATTTGTGGTATTCTGGTCAAAATCTTGAAAAGCTGCTCGAGGAAATTTTTCATTTAGAAGTTCGTCAAAATACTCTCGCATCCTGACGTATGGTCAACCAGCAGCATTCCTTGCGAGTCCTCCATGTACTTTGGCGCCTGTATTTCTCGAGCGTTTCTTCTCCTCTGGGCTGCGACCCTAGCTATCCTCGCATTGTGCTTTGGCCTCTCGCGCATTGATGGGCAGTTGGTGGCAGTCTGCGCTTCTTATTTTTGGTTTAACCTTCTTTCGTGCGCATGGGCGGTAATTTACCGCCAAGATCATACAAACACGCATAAATTTTCTCTCGTTAACCGGAATGCGATGGGAAAGGTATGTATTCGATACAATCAAATTTTTGGTAATTTTAAGCTTCCATACCTTCTCAGCGGTCATCAAACGTTCGCGGACGGTACATTTTGGTAGATAGATGTGTTCAAAGTGTGTGTGTTCTGTGTAATATCACTGAAGTGACGTACTTTGCTAAAACTGCAGAATTTGTTTTATTGTGCAGCAGATAATAGTTTATATGATGATTACATACTTGGAACATGCTCTTCTTTCGAATTACCCCAATTAAACAAATGTAAATTGTATGGTTGAGCGCAAAAGGCGGTGGAAAGATGAGGGCGGTAAATTACCGCCGCGCGCCCGGTTATGTCACACAATGAGGCGCGCCTGGATGAAGGTTAATTTCCTAGCTGCGTTTGACTTGGTACACATTTGTGTTGGGTTGTGCTCGGTGCATTTGGTGTTGTTTTGAAACCATTCCGTCATTTTATCAATGAATGGAGCTACTGCAGGTTCAAAGTTTTCGTTTGTGAGATTGTGCCACTTGATTTTTTCGACTTAAGTAAGTAAATGTTTTTGAGAATTCGAGTATACTTATATCATTGGATAAATCTAAGCCTAAGTCTGGTGCGGAAAATTATTAAGATCTCCTACTGGGTTGCTTAAATTCCAAATTGTATCACATGGCCTAAATTTACTGCAAGAAAATGACTCTTTACTGATTCCGACCTGCTCTGTAGTCCACGTCGGTGTTGGTTTTTATTATACTCACTGAACGATTGGAAATATGGCTGGAGGTTTCCTGTCATAACAATACGTAAAATACTTCCACGCAAATGTGTTGGTTAAAAGAAACTCGGGGAGATTTCAGTATCTGCGGCGCCAAATTTTGATGATGCCATTTCATTAACATTGGCCCGAAACGACCGAATCTGCAATCCTTTTTCACGAAATCGTAACGGTTCTCCAGATATTCAATGTCAAAGTTTGACTTTTAAATGAATCTAGTTAAGTAATTTGATAAGAAAAGGGGAACATTACGCTATCAGCTTCGCAAGAAGAATTTTCTTGTTCTTGTTATCGACACTAGCGACACTTATCTTACCGTCCGCCATATAGCGGACATATAGCGGAAAATGTCGGAAACACAAAAGTTCCCCCTATGAGAGCGGATAGCAGAACATGCCAGAAAAGGGGACATTTCCGCTTTACACATTGCGGAAAGTGTTTGGTGCCATCAAATTGACGTTTTAATGTTAATCAGTTCCACTAGAATAGTAAGTTTTACCAATTTGGCAAAGATGTTAATAATATGAAAAGTCGAAATATATTTGCGAGCAAGAATTGTAAAATTTGCTAGACAAGGAGGCAAATGGAATTGAAAATGTTATTTTCGGTGCAATGCTATTTATTCACATCAATATGTAGTAAAAATACCCCCAATTTCCCATTAAAAACTGAACTACCACATATAAATGTCAAACTTTGACATTGAATATCTGGAGAACCGTTACGATTTCGCGAAAAAGGATTACAGATTCGGTCGTTTCAGGTCAATATTGATGAAATGGCATCATCAAAATGAGGCGCAGCAGATACTGAAATCATGCCAGAAACTCATCCAAATCGAATGTAGTACCTCCTCCTCTTTGATATGATACTTCATCCAAGTCGGATTAGACCTATTGATCGAGTTGAGTGGGTTGGTATATAACACCCAAAACATCGTGCACTGACCCAAAACTGAGGATAACCTTAGAGCTAGAGAATAGAAGTCTACTTTTTGTCTCTAGGCCACCTACATTTAACAAAATTGCTGTCAGAGTCAAGAGTTAAAACTGGAATCAATACGAGGGTGGTCTGATAAGTACCTAGCCTACAAAAGAAAAACAACAATTTTGGAAAAGTAGCGATTTATTTTTCAATATAGTCTCCTTTTAGCTCGATACACTTGATCCAAGCGATGCTCCAACTTCTTTAACCCGTCTGAATAATACGCTTTTTTGAGGCCTGCAAAGTGGGCCTCCGTGGCGGCGATGACTAAAATTTCTGGCCGGCGAGTGACTTTTTCAAGTTTGGGAAGAAAAAGAAGTCGCACGGGGCAAATCTGTAGAATACGGTGGATGGGGCAGCAGTTCGTAGCCCAATTTGACCAGTTTGACGTTGGCGGGCGGAGGTGTGAGCCGGTGCGTTATCATGGTGGAAGAGCATTTTTTTTCTTTGGCAAGTGGGGCCGTTTTTTCTTCAATTCGGAGTCGAATCGGCCCAATAATTCGGCATAGTACAGGTAGCCGATGTGGATCACACCTCATGAATCCCAGAAAACGCTGACCATCACCTTTCCGGCCGATGGGACAGTCTTCGCCTTCTTCGGAACACGTTCGCCGGGTGAAGTCCACTGTTTCGACTGTTTCTTGGCCTCTGGTGTGTACCAGTGTATTCAAGTTTCGTCCACTGTCACGAAACGACGCAGAAACTCCTTCGGATTGCGCTTAAACAGCGTCAAACACTGCTTTGAAGTGGTCTCACGGTTGCGCTTGTTGTCCGGAGTGAGCAAACGCGGCATCCATCGCGCCGACAGCTTTCTCATGCCCAAAATTTCATGCAGGATATGACCCACGCGATCTTTTGAAATGAAATGTATCAGCTATCTCTTGCACCTTCAATCGGCGGTCTGCCAATACGAGATCGTGGATTTTTGTCACGTTATCCTGCGTGCTAACAGTTTTCGGGGCACCTGGACGTGGCTCATCAAAAACCGGCGTGCGACCACGTTGAAACTCGTTAAACCAATTTTTGACGATCGCCATCGAAGGCGAAGAGTCACCGTACACAGCATCCAAACGCTCTTTGATTTCGCTGCGCGATTTCCCTTCCAAAAGCAAGAATCGAATCACCGACCGATATTGCTCTTTTTCCATTTTTCTAAAATCCGCGGACACTCCAGCTTTCACACGCGGCCAAAGCAAAACTACGAGTCTGATCCGGCTGAAATTTGGACAGTTGCCGTCTAGAAGAATGTACTACACGCGAGTAAATTGCTGTTGCGATACTGACACCATCAGGCGGGGAGGCTGGGTACTTATCAGACTACCCTCGTATATAACTCTCCATTACCCATGAGCGCATTTTGAACTAGCATGTATGTGAACTACGGTGAGGTGCTCATCTGCTGAGGTTGCTTGTGGTGATATTGAAATACAGAAGCTATTACTGGAAGTGCTGGGTCGCACCTTCTCATGAACTTAGTATTGTGTACTACAGCAGCCAGTTGCATCTCTAGTCTACCTTCGAACAAACTTGCATTATGAATTGTGGCCGATGTGCTGCGAATTTCTTCCGTCTTTGTGACGTTTGTCATAAAATTATTTGATACGGAAAAACCACCAGATGGTTCAAAACCTTCATAAATGCATTACAGACTTAGAAAGTTACATAAACATATGTGTGCATGATCATGTTTCCCATACAACTAACTCTCCGACATGCGACATATCAAGAACAAAGCGTACTTAGCACACAGTTAATTAAAAATGCCATCTGTGTACACAAACTGAACGTACCTTGATGGCAGTTTAAACTAAAATCAGAATAAATTTCAGTTTGCCGTGCTTATCTCTCACCTAGCCTCAAGCTTGGCAGATTTTTTTAAATGCTTGACTTCACGATTTTGGAGGTGACAACGACTCTGATGACTCAGTGCAAAGCTATCTCTTTTCAATTGAAGTGCCATCGGGTAACGAATTTTCTTTGATTGGACCATCTCCAGAACATTATGTTTTGACCAAATACGGCAGAGTTATCCAATCAATCAAAAACATTTGCGGCTAGAAACTGGATACACACCGAGTACCACAAGAAACGTGACTTTATCGTGTGCCAGTTTTGCCATAAATGGAATATGCGCCATAAGGCCAAAAATAGAAAAGTCGTCGTCGATAGACAAGACAGTGCAGTGATCGGGTGCAATTGAATTCTCAAGACTACCGAGTATTAGCAGATGCATGGAATTGTAAGGATTTTCAGGCTTTCAAATATTTTATGAGACCCTCATTAGGCATGACTTCTTGCTGATAAGCAGAAATATTTGAGGATTTCTATGTCGGCACAAATAACAAACAAAAGACCCGAACGACATTCAGCCCTGTCACCCAGGCCACCATTACATACTCTACCACCACCGCCCACTGGAATGTTGTTCTCAAGTTTAGTCGTTGCACGTCTTTCTTTCAACATTTTTCCTTCTAAATCACATCCCTCACTAGCAACTTCTTATGAGTACTTACTTGAATTTGTTTTATATCTTCTGGAAAAGACGAATGACACAAAAAGCAGCACAACAGCCTACGGAATTTCACACACGAATTACACGAAATGTCAACCGTCCTGCAACGAATTCGTTCACTTTCTGCTTTCTGGAGATATTCGAAAAATGACACATCGCGAGCCGGATGGAAAGTGACAAGAGGTGAATCATGGTCGTTGGAGCGGGAAAGATAGTGTTGTGCTACGAATTATGCCGTGCGGGTGTGAATGAAATGGATTGATGTTTTGTTGTCACTTTGTGCGGTGGGGTGAATAATCTTTCGACAAGATATCCGCTGTGTGCTGAATTGGGATTTTAGTACATTTGTGCGCGACATCTGTCGATGAACATTGAGTTTTGATCGTAAAGAATGACCGTTGATTTGAAAATTGATTATGTTGAAAAATTATTTCTAATCGAATTTAAAACACAACCAAAATGAATTTTTGTTCGGAATTCTTTTGATTCGCATCATAATAAGATACTAGCTCGCTTTGAAAACATTTTTTATTGATTTTGATTGTGATTATATTATAAGCAATGTTTGCTTTTAATGCAGTTCGACTGCATACATGCGTTATTCACAAAAATCTAATCTAACTGGTTAGCCATAGACCAATGGTAGACTCTACCATTGTTTTAGGAAAAATGTCGCCAAAATTATTTCTCTAGCTTTTACCGTTAAGGAGTAATTGCCTTATTTGTGATTCTTGTAAAAAAAACACGATTTTTTTCGAAAAACTCCTATTTTCTAGCTTCCACTTTTAGTATAGTGACTTTAGCTCTAGACCCAAACATCCAAAAAAAGAGCTGACTTTTGATGCCAAATTGTTCTATGGCCTGACCGCATTACGCAGTAAAAAGTTAGACTTTTTTGCGCGTCACATTTGGGGGGGGGGGAGGGGGTGGCAAAGGGGTGAAATTATGATTTTTCGCCAATATTTTGTTAACTGTAATATTTACAGCAAAATGTTCTGAGGACGATTTAAACTACACAAAATTTCCTTTCTAATGATATATTATATCATATACCTTCTCTTGGCAGATTATATACTAGACCTTAAAACATTTGGTGTAATTACGACTTTTTGATAGTTACATTTGGCGCTCTAGCTCCTGGAGAAATTTAATTGGAGCCATGGTAATTGGGATAACTATTCCTAACAATATATAGCTGTCCCACACGGAGACTCAGGCTGCCCCGACAAAGCATTCCCCTATACTCCCTATTAACATTTAAAAAAAAGACATGCCTGTAACTTTTCGCCGAATCACAGCAGGCGGGAAAAATTTTGGTAAACGTTAAGGCTAAGTCCCATTAGACCCTCCACCCAATATTACTTCGATCGGATTAAAACAAAGGGTACCTCCCATACAAATTATTCAAATTCAATGCCACTAGTTTATTAAGAAATAAGTAAACAAGTCAACCAAAATTGAAGTTTTGCTCGTAGGCAATTTTCCGGTCATTTTGTATGGAAGGTACCCTTTGTTTTAATTAGATCGAAGTAATATTTGGTGGAGGGTCTAATGGGACTTAGCCTTAACGTTTACCAAAATTTTTCCCGCCTGCTGTGATTCGGCGAAAAGTTACAGGCATGTCTTTTTTTTAAATGTTAATAGGGAGTATAGGGGAATGCTTTGTCGGGGCAGCCTGAGTCTCCGTGTGGGACAGCTATATATTGTTAGGAATAGTTATCCCAATTACCATGGCTCCAATTAAATTTCTCCAGGAGCTAGAGCGCCAAATGTAACTATCAAAAAGTCGTAATTACACCAAATGTTTTAAGGTCTAGTATATAATCTGCCAAGAGAAGGTATATGATATAATATATCATTAGAAAGGAAATTTTGTGTAGTTTAAATCGTCCTCAGAACATTTTGCTGTAAATATTACAGTTAACAAGATATTGGCGAAAAATCATAATTTCACCCCTTTGCCACCCCCTCCCCCCCAAATGTGACGCGCAAAAAAGTCTAACTTTTTACTGCGTAATGCGGTCAGACCATAAAACAATTTGCCATCAAAAGTCAGCTCTTTTTTTGGATGTTTGGGTTTCATCATTTTTTCAGCTTAAATCACTATACTATTAGCCAAATCAATGTTTTTCATATTTTTCTGAAAGTACACAAAATTTCCAATAAAAGGACATATCGAACGTTTCGAACGGTTTCGTATCTTCCCAGATACGACGTTTTGAATTTTGCAGAAATGTCAATTTCAACTTTTAATGTCAAAATTAAACCCGAATTTCGTAACGGTACATTGTAGTGGGAAATCTGCAAAGTTGACAAAAGTTGGCCTAATATCTTAGCTTTCGGACGGCATATAAGAATAAAGCACAGAGTCATCCGGTTTCTGAATAATATGTGTAAATAAATAAATAAAAATAGCTTTATTATGAAATGTAAATTATGTGCAATAACAGGAATGAATTAGGCACGATTTCAGTATCTGCGGCGCCATATTTTGATGATGCCATTTCATTAAAATTGTCCTGAAACGTCCGAATCTGCAATCTTTTTTCGCGAAATCGTAACGGTTCGCCAGATATTTAATGTCAAAGTTTGACTTTTATATGAGGTAGTTCAGGTTTAAATGAGAAATTGGGGGCATTTTTACTACATATTGATATGAATCGATAGCATTCCACCGCAAATAACATTTTAAATTTCATTTGCCTCCCTGTCTAGCAAATTTAACAATTCTTGCTGGCAAATATAATTCGGCTTTTCATATTAGGTGTGTTTTTTTGGTTATCCCGTGTAGGTTTGGGTAACGAAACTTCATATAAAAAAAATGACAGGCGCGTCAGCTGTCATTTTTTTTATATGGAGTTTCGTTACCCAAACCTGCACGGGATAACCAAAAAAACACACCTACTATTAAGATCTTTGCCAAATTGGTAAAACTTTCTATTGTAGTGGGACTAATTAAAAATAAAACGTCAATTTTATGGCATCTAACACTTTCCCCAATGTGTAAAGCGGAAATATCCCCTTTTCTTATCAAATTATTTAACTGGCTTCATATAAAAGTCAAACTCTGACATTGAATATCTGGAGAACCGTTACGATTTCGCGAAAAAGGATTGCAGATTCGGTCGTTTCAGGCCAATATTAATGAAATGGCATCATCAAAATTTGGCGCCGCAGATACTGAAATCTCCCCATGAATTAATTCTAGAGTTTAGACTATGTCTGTTCAACTATAGTGAAGATATTATATTGTAGAATAAATGGAAATTTCAAGTTGTTAATTGAGAAGATTTGTTTAGGGAAAATTAGCTTAAAACCTACTGACAGAATAATATAACTTAACTTAAACTAACATAAACTAACTTAAAATTAATTATATTTACTACACCGCTACACGCCGATATAGAATAATTAGGGCTGAATAGGCAAGGAAGGAATCAGAGGGTTATTTGAGGCTGAGCACCGTGAAAAAAATTTACTTTGTAGAATGTTAGATGTCTCGGCAATAGTTTTCATCTTTGCAAGTGAATGTAAAGATGTTTGTTTTCGACCAAAGGGAAACTGAAAATGGTTGTAATGAAACGCCCGTTTATAGTTGGAAAAAGTATAAAAACCAACTTTTATTCTAGCCTTTAACTCGCACGCTTGCACTACGACTTGCCTTGCAGCAGTCTAAAAACAGACTGACTGGTGCGCATAACCGGCTAGGCAAGCGCAGTATTGCCAGCCGGTATGCACCCAGTCACACAGAATGTTTGCATTCTGAACACTGCCGGCGGAAACCACCGGTTTCTAAATACATTTCAAATTTCATATATTTCATTTTGCTCGCTGGTTTGCTATATTCTCGTCATCGGATACTTGTTCATTTCATCCTCGCTTGCTGGCTTCTTTGCTGCTCTTGCTCATTCTTGCATTTTCATCTTAGCCGATACTCGTTGGCTGTTGTCACTTGCTATCGTGCTGTTGCTACTTGTCGTCTTGCTGGAACTTGTCATGCTTGCGTTGCTGGCACTTGACTATTCAGGCCTCACTTGCTGATCGGTGTCTACTGGAAGTATACAAATTTTATTTACTGGTCGGAATAACTTACTTGTGGCTGTGCGAATGCCGACACTTCGCACTAGCCCATCCTTGCTCTCGACTAGATCTTCGATTCGACCCAACCCCCACTCGGCCGGTGGAAAGTTCTCGCTGCGAATTACAATTAGCTGCCCGATCTTGTAATGATCTCTCTCCTTGCGCCACTTCTTCCTTTCTTGCAGAGTCACGAATATTCGTCTCGCCATCTTGCCCACACTTGCCTGACAATTAAATAATCTTGCTTATTTTGCACAAATGGAATCGGTACGATTAGTGGTTCCGAAACCAAAAAATGACCAGGTGTCAATGCTTGCATGTCGTTAGGATCGTCGCTCAAACTTTAACTTGCTCCGGATTCTTATTTGACATCTTGACTTCAAACGGTCCTGCATAATCGACCCCGGAATGAAGAAACGGCTTGCCAACTTGCACTCGATCACTCGGCAACTCTGCCATTAGCTGATCTTCTCTCTTGCGGTTGTATCTTGCACACGTTATGCATCTATGCACATGCTTTCTCAACTCATCCCGCAGACGCGTAATCCAATAATATCTGCGGATGTATTGCATCATAACCTGGACATGGCCGTGGTCAGTCATTTGATGCGTATCGTCTATAACTAGCCGCGCCAACCTCGACTTCCTTGGAATAATTGCTGGGTGGCGCCTTTCGTAGCTGACATCGGTCCTGTCCAACCTTCCCCCCACGCGTAAAATGCCAGTCTTCTGCTCCAGAATTAGTTTCAATGGCGCTAACTCGCTCTTATGAGGCAATACATCTTTGTTGTTAATTGCTGCAATCACTTTCTCAAAAACTTGCCCTTGTGCTCTTCAGCTCATTGCTTGCCCTTCAGCTGACAGCTGTGTCTCGCTATGCTGAACTCGCTGTGATCGAAAACACCTTGCTCTTCGCGCTTTCCTCTCTTGACTACGCCAATTCAAGTTTTCGCAATACTTTCCGACGAAACATACGATTCTTACAACTTTCCGTAACTTGCTCAAGTACTCGCATACATGTACACACTTCCTTAGTGATGGAACATAAATTGTCGTTTCGCTTGTTCTACTTGCCACTACGTAAACTTGAAATATTTCGTCTTGTACGAGGATATCTTGCGTTTCTTGCTCAACCCGTGGCCATTGTCCTACTGGCAATGCCAACCAAACTGGCCCGTGTACTCACAACTTGCTGTCTGATAATCTGGCCTCGCACAATAATTGGTGAGATGTAGCCATTAGGGTCGTACAATTGTGCTACACATCTCAATATCTTGCGTTTTTATTTTTAACTTGCTCTACATCGTTTGTATCGCTGGCTCGTTTAAACATATTCTTGCTCTTAATCAATCTTTCTCGCTCTTGCACTAAGTCCTGCTTCTCCTTGACCAATGCGATGCGCTGGTCGATACTTGCTAGCTGTGTTTCATATTTATTTTGCACCGTCTCATACTTGCTCATACTTGCCGATCTCTGCCGTTTTAAACTTGCTGATTCTAGTCATAACTCGCTGTCACGCTTCTGTGATCATTTACCTTCGATTGCTTGCCCTACGTTCGCCGATAACGCCTTGCCTCCTTGCGCTGGACAGATCATGCTGTTGTGCTTCGGTGCCCCTGCACAACGTGGACATCCCTTTCCATAGCAATTGTCATTCTGATGCCCTTGCTTGAAACAGTTGAAACATAGCCGATTCTTGCTCAGAAACGTTTGTCTTGCCGCCAAACTTATTCCCTGGAACTCAGAGCACCTGTACAGCGGATGATCCTCTTGGCATAGTGGACACAGAAATCTCCGAGAATCCTCTTCTGCTTGCACGAGATTTGAACGACCCGCTGTCCGTAGAACGTTCGCTGGACTTGCTTCTGTTGGTAACATACGGTGAGGTTCTTGCGCCTTGCTTATGTTTTCTCCTTGCCTTGCTTGCACGAAAAACTCGTCCAGACGGTACTCATCGGTAGCAGCCGCCGCTTGCTTATCTAAGAACGCCAGGAATTCTTTCGTAGTCGGCGAATCAGAATCGCGCTCCAACTCCCATGCTTTCGCTGTCTCGCTATCGAGCAGGTCGTGCATCCAGGCGACAACCATCATGCTCCATTCGTCGGTTGGATGATTCATTGCTCTCAACTGTCTTACTACTTCATGTGTGATGTTTGCCATTTTCTGCAAATCCGCACCGCGGTGACTTGCTCGGACCTTGCTCATGCTAAAAAGTCGCTTTAAATAAGCACGTGCAATTGCATACGGCTTGTTGTACATTTGATTCAAGCGTTCCCATGCTTCAGCATAATTGCTGTCAGTGAGCTGCCATTCTCCGAAATCTCGCGCCACCTTGCCCTCTAGTGACTTCGTCAGACACAAAAACTTGTATGCTGGCCCGATATCCTCCTTGCTGTGGACGGCGGCGACAAAACGGTCGTGGAAGCCCATCCATCTCGTTAAATTGCCGTCGAACTTGCCCCAAGTGTTCTTGATGTCTTGATCGTCTCGCGCAGGCATGTTGACTTGCACAACCACAGGCTCCTTAGCTCCTTGCACTTGCTCAGTTTCAGCCGCTAGCATCTTGTAAAACGACTTGGCTTGCACGAACCACTCTTCGACTTGCTCCATTAGCTCCAATAGCTGCCCTTGCGCCTCGTCACCTAGCTCCTCGCTTGCAGCCACAGCGTCGCAGCTGCGGTCGAACTTTCCCATCACTTGCTCTAAGCGCTCCATGCGGGAGATCGCTTCGGCCTTGCCCAACCCGCCTTGCACATCTTGCCCCTTGACGAAATTCGCATGGAGCTCTACTTGCTTCGCCTTGACTCTTAACAGTCTGAAATTGCTATCGACGTTATTCTCTGCCTGTAAACAAAAGTTATATAAAGTGTAAATTACTCATTCACCCTAAGTCTCCTATATACCATATTCCTATCTCGCACAATAATAGCCCTACAATAAACAATGTGTGCCATTCAGTCCGATCTACCTGCTCATACAATAAATTTTCCAATAATTCTCATCAAATTGTGCTTGCTCTAAAAATTCATTCCTTGCCTAACTGTAAATTCAAATACTCTAATGTACCTACAAAAAATTTGTTTTCTTGCCCAAACATGAACTTGCTACAAAGTAACTCGCATATAGATGGACTACACACCACACTTGCCCTTATCACTTGCAGACATCATAAACTAACTCGCTTGGCTTGCTCTTGCTGTACCGTTAACATTTTATACTTGCGCCTTGCTTATCGAATATTTGTTTATCTTGCTTCGGTTTGCTACGCATTTACCGACTTGCTAATTACAACTCGCACAGACATGAAAAGGTAATAAAATGATGGCTTGCAAACCAATCTACATTTCTTTCTTCGGGATGCTACGCATTCACCGACTTGCCAGTTTATCTTGCACAAATCTCCAAATTTAACACCAACTTGCCGCCCTAACTTGCACAAAATCAAAATGTAACTTGCTTTTTCGGGATGCATCGCATTCCCCGACTTGCCTCTCGAACTTGCTCAAACACGAAAGATACTTTCTCGACCACTGAATGGCCACATTGAAAAAAGGTAAAATACAAAATCAAAAACCCACAATTTTTCACCTTATAATCAACCAACAACAAACCTTCTATGTATACATACATACGCTTTCGACTTGTATAGACTTGTCACCATTCGCACAAACTTGCTACGTTGTGTCGGCCCGCGACGCCTTGCATGGACTTGCATGAACTTGCAGCCATTTGCACGGACTTGCTTCGACTCATATTGACCTGTACCGACTTGCACCACTCAGCTTGCAACTCTTGCTCCTTGCTTTTTGCACTTTAAAATTCACCAACAACGAACATTTTATGTACACCTGCATACGTACGGTGCCGGCTTGCCTGAACTTGCCATCGTTTGCACAGACTTGCTACGCTGTGTTGATGGACTCGCGCTGACTTGCACCTTTCAACTTGCTGTCGTGTTGATGCTTGCGCTTTGTTGACTTGCCCTTTTCTTTCTTGCACTCGCGAAAAATATATATATATATTTTTTTTTTAGCGGGGTGATTTTGCTCTTTCTTTTTTTTTAAACACTAGCACATTAAAGTGAAACGATTTTTACTTGCTCGCGACGATTACTTTCCGACTTGCACTTAGTTAACTTGCGCGACACGACACGACTTGCCCGACAACCATTTTCTTTCTCCCCCTGTACGAAAACTCGCCAGATCAATTTTAGATCCGGCTCGACGGACCAATGTTTTCGACCAAAGGGAAACTGAAAATGGTTGTAATGAAACGCCCGTTTATAGTTGGAAAAAGTATAAAAACCAACTTTTATTCTAGCCTTTAACTCGCACGCTTGCACTACGACTTGCCTTGCAGCAGTCTAAAAACAGACTGACTGGTGCGCATAACCGGCTAGGCAAGCGCAGTATTGCCAGCCGGTATGCACCCAGTCACACAGAATGTTTGCATTCTGAACAATGTTGTTGCAAAATAAAAGGGTTTATTCAAAATAATTTTTAAGCATTTATTCTGCAGAATTTACAATTTGCGCTTATGTGTGGCCGCGCAAGTGTTCAAAATGGGACAGCTGTAGAGTATTATGGGACGCATTGCACATTTGAAAATAAAGAGTTTATTGTAAGTGGAGAGTTTCGATTTTCTATTGATGAAAGCATAATTAGAACGGATACTGGTTAAAACTTTTGAACTTATACTAGCATCTGTATGCGTTTTATACGTGAGCTTAGAGTCGAGATGTAAACCTAAATATTTGATGTCTTTGGACCACGGGATTATTGATCCGAGTATGTTAAGTTGCGGATTAGGGAAATAACGTGCTGCCCTCCTTTTCGAGAAGAAGGTCGCTTGCGTTTTATCACAATTAATTTTTATTTTCCACTTTTCGCAAAATTCCTTAATTTTAGTTAGCTGGAGTTGCAGATTACTTACTATGATATCTGGATCAATATTAGTGGTAAAGATAGCTGTGCCATCGGCATACATTGCAATGTTACAGTCGTTGGTTTGTACAAGGTCGGACATGTAGATATTATATAAGGGGCTGAGGACCGAGCCTTGAGGGACACCTGCTGGAATGCTGAAAGAATTGGAAACGGAGCGCAGCTTAACGTGAAAGCTCCTGTTACACAGAAAAGATTGTATTAATTTGCATAATTATATCGGAAATGAGAAATTGACTAGTTTGTGTACTAACCCGTCATGCCACACGGTATCGAATGCTTTCTCAATGTCTAAAGCAATCATTCCCGTGGATTCTTTAGCCGAGAACCCCATTTTTATATGACTCAGAACTGTTTGCAGTTGGTGGACAGTAGAGAGACCTGGCCTGAACCCATATTGAAAGTTCGGCAATATGGAAATGCTCTGAAGTGTTAGTTGTAGACGCGAAAGAATAACCTTTTCAAGTAATTTACCGAAAGTTGGGAGCAGGCTGATTGGCCTGTAGTTGGATGCGTAACCGGGGTTTTTGCCTGACTTTAACTCATTCCCGGACACAACGCCAAAATTTGACACGATTTGTATGGTCAAATGCTCAAAATTGGACGTCTATAGACGTTGTGTCCGGGAAAGTGTTAAAATTGGAATAATAGTAGCATTTTTCCAGGCTAATGGAAAGTAGCTAAGTCTTAAGCAGCAGTTAAAGACGAACACCAACATAACTATTGCCTTCCTGGGAATTTTTTTTAGTAAAATATTTCGTATGCCATCAATACCAGTAGATGATTTAAGCTTAATTTTTTTCAGAATTAACCTCAGTTCAGTAGGAGAACAAAGGTTATTCGCCGTAAAGTCAGTGGATTGGTCAACAAGTGATTGAATGATATTATTTATTGAAATTGTGGGCGGATCTAGAATTTGGTCTGTGAGGGAATGATGTGAATGAAAGTTACTTGCAAGTAGTTCTGCTTTGTCATTGTCTGAGAAGGCAAGACGATCGTTTGTTTGCCTAAGTGGAGGTACTATGCGGGATCTCTTACTCAGTCGGTTCCTTAATTTCCACATACTGCGGCTGCCTTTAGGGAGGTTTGACAATGTTGCATTCCAACGTGCATTACGCAGTTTATTAAGATTGGAGTGAATTTGAAAGTTAAGCAGATTTATATAATTTCTTAGACCAGGGTTGCTCGTTGCCAATGGGTGAGGTTATAAAACACAACGTTCGCGCAACGTTACCTTTAATTTCAAATTAACCGGCCGTTACGGATCAGAAACTTCTCCCTACAAACAGATCCCCTAAGCGCTTAGGGAATCTGTTTGTAGGGAGAAGTTTCTGATCCGTAACGGCCGGTTAATTTGAAATTAAAGGTAACGTTGCGCGAACGTTTCGCGAACGTTATGTGTTTTATAACCTCACCCATTGACGAACGAGAGTTGTTACGATGGCGGATAAGAGAATATGTGTAAAAAGTAAAAAAAAACATAGTCCGTAAGTGGAAAAAAATCTTGCTTTCACGTGGGAATGAAATTGACACTCTCACACATGAACGAAGTGGCTTTAATAGTTATTATGTTTTATTATTATAGTAAGCAAAAGTGAACAAAATTATCTTTTTATAAATAAAAAAAAGATACTCAATAAATCAATTCCATACAATATTACGAGTAATTTTAAACTAATCAATTCGGCTTGAAAATATTAGGATGGTGTGGTTTTTCATCAAATTTACCCTACAGATATTGTTCCAAATGAGTTCCATCATGCCGGACGCATAATTGGCGTTGACATAACTGCTGCAAGGATTTGTTAGTGGTTCATTTTCAAACTAATACACGCCGTTTGAATTTGTTCCATCAGTTGCTCTCGAGACAAAATCGGTTGGGTGTAAACTTCGCTTTCGATTTTTCCCCATACATAAAAATCTAGAGGTGTTAAGTGTTGACTCCTTGGTGGCCATGCGACTGGTCCGAATCTTCCTATCCATTTTTCTCCAAATTCTGTATTTAAAAAGTCCGTAATTACCCTCCCATTGTGGGCTGGGCATAATCATCGATCTGCCACCAAATATTGATCTGTTGGGCAAAAGGTAAATTGACCAAAATCGAAGATACTATTTGGTCCTCTAAAATATGGAGAAATTCAGCAGAATTCAACCGATGCGGGAGAAAAATCGAACCAATCAACTTATCTCCAAGAACCCCCAACCATACATTTACGCTAAACTCATGCTGGTAGCAAGATGTTCGTATAGTATGGGGGTTGTCAGAACTCCAAATGTGACTATTTAACACCACTTCGAGTAAAAGTGGCCTCGTCCGTCCAAAGAATTTTATTCGGGAAATGGCGGTCGGCTGCTTTTTGCTGTAAAAACCACCTAGAAAAGTTAATTCTTCTCTGATAAATATGCAGGAAGTAAATCTTGCACTTCCATTAGATGATATGGGTGCAGTTTAACAAATTTGTTTATACTTACCGTTATAATTAGTA
>OX454419.1:8885191-9103691 GCA_949715475.1 Microchrysa polita | reverse complement strand
TGTTTATAAAGGTTTATAAAGGATTTAACAAAAAAAATAATGAAATTTGGCTGTTTCGACTTTTGGAGACCCAAGCATCATTTTAAGTAGCGACAAACTAAGGCTTGATCCCCTCACTTTATTAAGTTTGTTAGCTTAATCGTAACAAATCATGAAAACTTCTTTTTGGAACGTACCAGCATTGTAGCAATTTCCCGTGCCAAAAATACTACAGACATGCACCGCAGTTGGTGTATAAAATGAAACGAGCTCAAGATTTCCACAATTAGCACTTGGAACTTTTTAGAGAGAGAAATGTTGTCACTACATAGTCAACAACTGATGCGGAATGCTACGATTTTGGTACTCCACTTTGCTACTACATAGTGAGCAACTGTAAAGTATTATTTTTAAGTGACAAAACCGTAGCCGTATAATTTCTTTGTAAATTCGAAAGATAGGCTGCATTATAGTAAAATGTGTACCTATAAAGTTGCTGGCGTCACTACAGAGTCCTGTTGGGAACTTTAAAAACCATTTGGAGCTATAAAATATTTTAAATTTTTTACAAAACCTTGTTTTACATATTTCAGAAAAGAAGCTGTTTTTTCTCCAATGAAACAATTTTAGAACTTCTTTTTTAAGACAATGGTATTGTAAAAAGCACTTACTAAATATTTGATTCGCTTATTTCCGGTTATTCGAATGAAAATTTTGCAGACATATTCCTTGTGTAATTTGCTAAAAACCCTCGTCACAATTTCATATTTGCAGACCTAAGAAGGGCTTCACACGCACAAATAGAAATTTCACAAATTTACTGTTGTGTACTTACTTTTTCTTAGGTAATGTCAACAGTAGACTAGTATTTAACGTACATATATAAGCTCTCATACTAACCAATATATGTGCAAAGTTTCATATCGGTACCTATAACGGTTTAGAAAAACCGAGGTGTAAACGTAAGCTTAAATTCAAACGCTCATATCTCCATTACCGTTACTCGAAACTGCAAAAAAAAACGAAACTGATATAAAATGTACTCGTCGAGTTCTTTGAGTTGAGTACCCATATGTTCATATCCGATAAAAACTAAAAAACTCTTTGAAACACTCTGTAATCATTGTCCATCCAACTTCTACGGTATTTGTGCCAAAGACTGTTATCATCCTACCGAATTTCATGACGAACGGTTGAGCCGCTCGCGAGTTATTCAGTGAACAGACGGACGGGAAAAAATCGATTTCATAATGGTTTTCGAATAAAAAAAACAAAGTTTCTAAAAAACCCTAAAATTGGAGGGCGATTCACGAAAAGTAAGTAAGAGATCTTCTATCGAAGGGTCAAGCACAATATGCTTCAAAGCCTTTGTCCTATATTTTTCGTCAAAACGTTCATTTTTCTTCTATATTAAATTGCTATCATAGAAAATATTAATACTTTTGAAAAATGATTTCAAAATTTGGCAGGGAGATTCCCTGTCGTTCGACCCTGTCTTCCGCCCAGATTTTCATTTGCCTATTTGATCTTTTTCCTATGTTGTCGATGCAGAAAGAGTGACATCAACTCTCACCGTTTTACGAGTAAGGTAAAGAGGTGGAGCGGGGTATTGATTAAATGAATTTCCACAATTAAAGCAGAATTTGTCAATGGTGCAAACAAACACCAGACCGATGTTGGGTAAATCAACTCCAAATGACTCCAGGGAAGATTCTTGAAATACAATACCCCACGATAATAATTGTACATGAACAGCGGAGGAGTAGGCATGCGCTTCAATGGGGCAACGCCGAAATTATTTTCCACAGTTAACAACATTCTAAATTCTGAGCCTCGAACAACTTCTAAAACAAAATCCTGGCTACGTTCCTGCCTCATATTATCCTTTATGTGTAACCTTGAGGTTATGTTGTACTAAACTAGACTCATAAGAGCCCTAAAGCCTAAAGTCCTCAATGTTCCCCTTAAAATTTCCACCAAATATGGGCAGTACGGTGCTCTGCAAGACTGCTCGTACGAATTTCCGAGTTACGGACAATTTTCAATTAGAAACAAAAATCTGTGGGCCGCTGTAACTTATGAACGCTAATACGTAGAACCTTGAAATTATAAGAAAATGCGAGCACCAAGTAGCTCTACAAGCGTGCCAAGTTTCAGAAAGATCGGTCAAATCTTTTCCGAGTTATCGAAAATGCGCCATTGCCAAACATAAAAGTGCTATTATCTATCGTATGGTGCTCAAACTTTACGGGCTAAGAGCAAACAAGACTGATAACAGTCCTCACCAGTTTATTATGTAGCTCTGTGACTGTGGTTGACAAACTTTTTAACCCGAAGAGCCAAATTTGAGAATTTACCCTTTACTATTCATTTAAAGAGCCAAATTGTTGTTTTTTTTCATAGCGGCACGTATTAACTGGGGATAGCTGTAGGAATAGAACTTTGTTGAGCTTCAAGATGAACTTTTCGAAGTACAACATTGTATAGGAGCCAGAATTTCCCTATAAAACATATATGACTCAATATAATAGATTGGTAAGTTCTAGTGTGATAATTTTAAGTGTCGAAATTGATCAGCATTAAATGGAAATTTCCTGAAGCCCAAAGGAAGACCATTAGGTCATTTTCGCGCTGGATAATTTGAAATCGGTTAGCACCGGGATCTCGATGACCAGCTCAAAGCTTTTCGAAAGTTTCAGCCGTTCAAAGATGCGACCCAAGAACAATAAAATTCCGTAGGGGTCTCGCTTCGAAAGTTTTAGAATTTTTTTAAAGTGTCGATATAGAGGACGTTGGGGCGAGAGGACATGTTGTTTTTAATAAATTGCCAGGCTTCATCGATTCAAGGGATAAAAAATCACTAGGGCCGCCAGAACACAGCAAAATTGGATCATGCGTTTCTTTTAAAATCTAATGTGTAATGGGCGGCCGTACAGAACAACACAGAAGACAGTTGCTAAAATTTATACCTATTTTGAAACCGTACTTATTGATACCAATTCGAAACTTTAACTGCACCTTTGTGAGTTCCTTGATTCTCCGAATTTCTACAAAAAAAAAAAAAAAACAAACAGATAATGGAACATGGGCTTTGACTTTTATACTATACTATGGTCATTCAGGGCTATACGTTTTAAGTAGATAACGGTATATTTGAGTCAAAGAGCCGCATGTGGCACCCGAGACGTCCTTTGTCGACCGCTGATGAAGTGAATTAGGTTTCATTGTGTGGCATTGGGAATGATGTACATTTACCAATGCTGTACGACAGGTCGAAATGCTGTACTGTACAGCAAAACGTACGCTGTACGTCTGGTCAGCTTATTCTAAATGTTTCTCAACGGAATGCTAAAAACTTGCACAGATTAACGAAACTAGCGACCTGTATTCCCCCCGAACACGATTCATTAATTTTATAAAATCTGCAACGAAATACATTGCTATATTTGATTTTTCAATTTTTCCTTTCCCAATTTCTGGGCTGTGCTACTTTTGTCCTCCTTGCTCCTAACGTGGTTGCGCCACTGGTCCCAAGGAGCAAACGGAAAACAAAAGATTTTTAAATGGCAGTCCTAGGCATCACCGTTTGAAAGTTTCAAAAATTTAGAAATTTTAGGTTTTCAATCCAAAATTTTCAAAAATTTTGCAATTTTAGGCTTTTTTAGTTCGTAAAATCGTAATTTTAATAATACTCAAGCGTTTAGCTTGATGAACAAAAGACTACCGTAACTACATTCGTGGGGTGTTTTTCTATCTCACCGTGAATTTACTCAGCCTTCTGTTTCATGTAGAACGACCCACTTATGCACTCAGCGCGAGAGAACAACGTCAGCTGAGATTACATTAAGTTTACGCAATACAAACGTAGTTATGAGCAAAAAATTTACGACTGGGGTAGAAAACTACCGTTACAAATGTAGTTAAGGATACAACCAAAAATAAAATGCAACTGAAACTCGTACGAAACTCTAAATTTATATCCTCGAACAAAACATATAAGCTTTGAAGTGTCGATTGAACCATTTTCTATTTTCCGGGGGATGGCGTTAGGAAGACCAAAAAATATGATCTTATGCCGTTTCCAGAACAAAATGGAAAACAGTTTGCGGCCAAGATGCAAGCCATTAAATCATTGGAGAGGAACCTGATAATCCACTTGCCGAAGAAATCGTCAGAAGAGCCCGCGACTAAAGTTAAGCAAGTGCTGCAAGAATTGACAAATAGTGTCGACACAATCATCAAATTGTCAGTGCTACCGCCAGGTCATAAGCTAAGCATCACAACGTCCTCGTCGAGATGAACTCGAAAGTAGCTGTGGGCAGCTTTGAGCAGGTATTATTAATATAAGGAGAGGGCGAAAGTTACGAATTCCATACAATGTGACAGCTCAAAAATGTGCCGAGAATCTAATACATGGGAGAGCAAGCATCTAACAGTAAAGTAGTAATTGTGTCAAAAATTCGTTCGCGCTTGGTTGAATTCTTCTTCTTCTTCATTCTCTTTATCTTTAAAAGTGGGTTGTCAAAGCATGGAACTTTGTTTGAATCGAGATGTACTGTTACTTTACTTGTGTCAAATCGCTTTGCTTCAACAGTGTTGTTATTGTATTTTTCTCTCCCATGAATTTGCACTTTCGGCACACTTTTTAAGTGATGTTGCCCCTCCTTCTATTAATACCTGCTCGAAGGTGGGCAGTGTATTACATCAAGCGAAGAAACTGCAAGGGACGGGCATAATTATTCACCGAGACCTTCCGAGAGAGGTAAGGAAAATCCGGAAAAATATTCGCATCATCGCAGCAGAAATACGAAAAACAAGTCCGCTCACAAGTTTAAAAATTTATAATGATAGTTTGTATCTGAATGGTCGCAAGTTTGAGTTTGATCGGGAAGGCGTGCTGCGATGTGGAGATGAAAACGGCTGGGAAGCGCTCCGATCTCAACTTACAAATTTGGATTCAGACAGAATTCTAGCCTGTATCACCAACGGTCAGAATGGAAACTTCAATATCAAAGCGAAATCAGATGATGTCGCCCCAGGCAGCGCAAGCAACAATGAATTGAATCATATCTAGGATTTAAGCTGTCACCGTGATCACCTGAATAATACTGCGACAATAAATATTAATGAATTAAAGATTTTAGTGTACAATGTTTGTGGATTTGCTAAGAAAAACTTTTTCGCTGAATTTATAGATTATATAACTCGCTTTGATATTATTATTTAATTGGAAACGTTTATTGAAGGAAAAAAACAGTAAAAAATTTGAAGATTGTTTTGGCGAGCATGTAACCCATTGAACCGGAAACTCGCGATCATATGTTTGGCAGAGCAAAGGGTGGTATGATAGTCGCTTACAGGAAGAACCTGGGAAACTGTAGTATTCATTGTGGCCAATATGGATGTAAGATATTATTGACCCTGCTTGACAAAAACTTACGGATCATCCCCATATATCTAAATTGCAACAACTGGGATCAGGACTTTGACACGCTCCAGCTTCGTCTAGAAGATGGCGCCTCCGATCACATTCTGTTAGTCGGAGACTGGAACGCCCGCCTAGGCAATGAACAAATATCCTCAGATAATTTCAGTCCGCATCTTCTTGATGCTGAACGCAACTCGATTGATGTCAAACTAAATAATAGAGGCCGTAAAATGCTTGACCTGTGCCAAGACTACAATGCGGTACTGACAAATGGCTGCTCCCGCTCGGATTTAGAAGGCAAATTCACGTCCATTGGCTCATCAGGAGGTACTGTAATTGACTATTGCGCAATTTCTGGAGGATGGTTCGACGTGTTCAGGGACCTTAAAGTGGACGGATTACCTTACTCTGACCATCAACCGCTTGTAATTACCTGCTCGGTGGAAGCTGATTTTATTGATGACAAGCTTCTCCCATTACCACGTCTCCGATGGCATAACAATAAAAGTGACCTATACGGTGCGGAGCTAGATGCGCTTGCTTGGAATGATGCGATAGAATCCGAAGATGTAGCAGAGTCACTAAAAATACTTGAAAATAATATTCGGATAGCATCCGCCCCAATGCAAAGCCAAAGAAGGCCAACCTTTATCCAACCGTGGTTTGATGCCGAGTGCCATCGTTATCGAAAGAAGGTTTTCACGCTACTCAGGGCGAGCCAAAGATACGGGATGAGAGTTTTGACCGAGTCCTATCAGCGCGCGAAAAAAGAATGGAGTCGAGTCTGCAACCAGAAAACGAAAGCCTACTACTCCGAACTCGCTACCGGCCTAAGTTCTAGCAGAAGCACTAAGGATCTTTGGAGAAAAATTAGAGAGCTTAACGGATACGGATTTCGCAAAGGTAATAATATCAGCCCAAATAGTTTCAGACAGCATTTTCAATCAGTACTAGCGCGTGGTGACACCAATATCAACTTCTCATATGCTATGAATTGGACCACGATAGATGAATTGGACTGCGCAATCACCGTTGATGAAATTAACGAATTTCTAAGGCCGGCAAAAAACAATAAAGCCCCGAGTCAGGACGGCATTCCCTATGAGCACCTGAGAAACGCTACTCCTGTTGCTAAAATTTGCATGCAATCTATTTTTAATCGTATTCTAAGTGGCCAAGCTGACATTCCAAGCTGTTTTCGCGAAGCTGTAATATTTCCTATTTTTAAAAATGGAGATGCAAATAACCCCGAGAACTATAGAGGAATTTCATTTATGAACACTACGTCGACAGTTTTTACTGGCATCGTACTTAAAAGACTACAACATTTTGTGCGAAGTCGCGGTTTACTGAACGAGTATCAAGCTGGTTTTCGAGAAGGCTACTCAACCTCAGACCACATTTTTGCGCTCTCCGATTTGGTGGAAATACAGCGAATCCGAGGAAAAAAACTATACGTAACATTCGTCGACTTTAAGGCGGAGTTTGATACAATTAATAGGCAAGCACTTATATACAAATTAAGCAAGATGGAACTATCAACAAGGTTCCTTAGGACATTGGAAAGTCTATATAAGAATACAACCGCACGTATATGGGATGGTACGCAACTATCGGAAAGTTTTAATACCTCAAAAGGAGTAAGGCAAGGTTGTCTCCTTAGCCCCTTGCTATTTGCACTATTCGTGGATGACATCGTAGATTTCCTGCCAGGAGGAATCTCGCTCCGGGACCTGCGGATAAAAGCTTTACTCTATGCCGACAATATTGCAATAATGGCCGAATCACCTGAAGCTCTACAGCTGATGCTAAACAAACTGAAGGAGTACTGTGACCTATGGAGCTTGCAAGTTAATACGTCCAAAACGAAAGTTATGATTTACATGATGATTTTAACAAATCCAGAGGAAGGCTGGCTTGAAACGAAAAGTGGTTCTACAGCGACCAGCAACTACATGTGGTCAAAACTTACCCGTATCTAGGGATACATATTACACCATCGCTATCACTCGATTCCCACTTTAGCTGTAAACTAGCCGCAGCAAAGGAACAATTAATGCAATGTGGTCAAAGATAATGAAAAATCCGCTTGTTCCTCATAGTAGTAAGTGGCAGTTATTCCACGCAACTGCACGTCTGTCAATGTGCTACGGAGCCCAAGTATGGGGTTATCAACAAAATGATGCTGTAGAAAAATTACAGCGGTTTTTCCTTAAAAATTTCTTTCGCTTGCCCCAAAATACACCGAATTACATGCTGCAATTGGAAACAGGCCGCCGCTTAGTATATAGATATACACAAACAAACTTCACTTAGATTACATTTGGAAAATAAACTTCTGCTACGAAGAAACGAGACTACCCAAACGGATTCTGCAAATCGCGAAAGAAAAGGATGTCGAGTGGCACCGGGACCTGCGACAACGGGCCAACGAATTTGGATTGCCATTGAAATGGGACCAAAGATTGAGCATGAAAAAACAATGAACGCCATTTGCCATAATTTGGATGCTAAGTACCGTCATAACTTCGAAGCAGCAGCACGATCATCGACGAGCCGTCAGATTTACAACAGCCTGATACACAACCAAGGTCAGCTGGGCTACTTCAACGATGAGTACCGTCTAGAAATCATTTCAACGATATTCAGAGCGCGAGGTGAACTGATTTTCTTAAATACGATGCCTTATAGGCATGGGCGTAGCCAGGATTTCGGTCAGGGGGGGGGGGGGGGGGGGGGCAAGTCCAAAACTTTTTAACATCATGATTTTCTTAGAAGCTGAAATTTCCGGTCGCAGAAATATTGTTAGCAAATTTTAGAGTAGTCTGGCTTGTGGTTGGATTGATGCAGAGGGTCATGGATTCCAGACTTACCGTGAACGAATTCATTTTATGGTGTTTTTCGAACTCACGACCTACGTGACGGACTATGATGTCGCTCAAGTATCCATTTATGGGGATAAATAACAATGCTGGGCGTGCTCTTGATCTCAACACCTCAACAAAACAGCAGTTGTTGGAAATTGGATGTCACACATCTGCGGCCCTAGTTTACTGATGGACTGCCACGCATGTTATTTCTTTTTGTTTGCTAATTTTAAAGTAAAATTTTTAAAATGGAGATGAGAATGATTTTCTTCTGCATTCTGATTACATTCAACTGGCCTCCAATATCTTCCTTTTAGAGCGAAGTTTGCCTATTTTCAGTGCATTTTTGTATCTCGGAATGCATGTTCCACTTGCGAAATCAGTTTGTTTCGTCTGTCACTTTCATCTCAGCAAACTAGCATCGTCAGAATATGTATTTATAAATCCTTTATTGATTGAAATATGGTTAACGGTTTTAATAAGATTTCCTCTAAATTTATCAAAGTATTAACAGTGGCTAAATTTTATTGCTGGTATGATTTTGATTTAATAACTTGAAAGACCCGCTCTGTGGCTCACTTGGTTGAGTCGCACTTTACGATGCTAGTAATCTAGAGGTCCGGAGATCGAATCTCGGCGTGGTCCAAAATTTCCGTACATGTGAATGGAAATATATACGAGTGGTGCTTACAACTGTTGATTCCAAATTGCCTATAAACGGCTGAGTTAACGTACCATGGCCCCACAAGGGGCTATACGGTACTGGGAAGAAAAAGAAGAACTTGAAAGACACTGAAATATGAGGTCCTTAACCCTGGAAGGTCATGCTTATTTTAAGTACGGAAAGGTCATGCTTCGTCGATTTGACGACCGTCAACTTTGACGCTTCATACAAATCACCCTTTCTCAAAATATTTATAAAATTTGACAAATTTTCAATCGTCATTTTATTTATTTATAATGGAAAGACATCGATTTTGAGTAATTTTGTACGGAAATTGATTTACAAATTAAATTTTCTTAATTCAATGTTATTTCGCCCGAAATATAAAACACTAAATTTAAAGATGAGATAAATAAAAACTTAACGTTGATATAATTCAAAAAATGTGCTCGAATCATAAAATACATATTCTAAATATACTAGGAAATTGGGTTTAATGAATGAAAAGCTCATGTATATACAAAAGGCACAGCGATCCATTTTGGGGTCCCAGCACGGGTTTTCTTTCACTTCACCTATTGCGGTTTTTACAGTGGATTGTAGAATTATTTACAGTAAATTTTGGAATAACTCCTCCCGAGTTCCCTTGATTAATTCTAATTCTATGTACGATGTCTAATTTTGACATTGAGTGCCATGGAGGGAGCCGATTTTTATGAGTTCGAAATGCAATCTTCCTAAAATGAGGAAGAATTTTGAGCCATTTTCCTGATTTGTCCTAGTAAATATTTTTCCCATAATTTTTGAAAAAATAGGTCCCACATTTCAAAAATAAACATATTTGTTATGAGCTAGTTGTATGGACACAGATTTATCGTCGAATCGACAACCATACGTAAGAAATACTGGAGTTCTAAAAGTTACACAAAGTTCATCCTTCGTCGTTTCGACGACGCCAATTTCCAAAAATCCAACTTACCCTGCTTACTTCGTCTAGCCGCAATGTACCCGGCAAGGTAAGTGTTGTACGAAAACTCAGCTCCAAATAATGAGAATTGTCACGAAAAATGGGATAAATTTGATGATGCGTAGTCGATTCGACGAAGCATGACCTTCCGGGGCTAGCAAAGCTGTATACCATTTATCACCCTTTCAGATGGAAATAAGTTGAATTCCACTAACTTTCCGAAGGGACCTAACGGTTGAAATTGTGTACTCCAGCTCAGAAGCCATGAAATGAAACAGGAAATATGGGATCCACGCAGCCACAGTAGCGCACTCACAAGTGAAATGTGAGTGCTGGCACGCAGCCTCCGTCAGTTACGAGAGGCCACTCGCTGTCATCTATTTGTATGCGCCTCCTGACTGCAAACTGTCTCGATCATGACTTCTCCGGCAGCACTTGGAGAGCTGAAAAAGGCATCTTGTAATGTTGTATAGTGCAGCGATTTTTATACCCTTCACTCGTAGAGTAAAGGGTATATTAACTTTGTCATGAAGTTTGTAACGCATTGAAGGAAGCATCTCCGACCATATAAAATATGTATATATATGATCAGCATGACGAGCTGAGTCGATTGGGCGATGTCCGTCTGTCTGTCTGTCCGTCTGTCCGTCTGTCCGTCTGTCCGTCTGTTGCTACGCATTTTACTCGGCCAGTTTAAAAGCTATCGAGCTGAAATTTTGCACGCATGTTTCTTTTTATTGCAGGCAGTTTGTATGTTTGAATCGCTCAAATCGGACCATGGGGTCATGGGGCTGCCATACAAACATAGCCCCCCGATTTGGTTTTTCTAAGAAAAATTTTTTCATGTGTGCACCAATTTCAACCAAATTTCACACGAATGTGTTTCTATTGATAATACAAAACATATGTAAGAATGGATCAAATCTGATCATGGGGTCATGGGGCTGCCATACAAACCTAACCCCCCAAATTAGGTTCTTCTAAGAAAAACTTTTTCATTTGTGCACCAATTTTAACCAAATTTCACACAAATGTGTTTCTATTGTTCCCACAAAATATATGTAAGAATGGATGGAATCGGACTGTGGGGTCATGGGGCTGTCATACAAAGCCAACCACCCAAATTGAGTTCTTCTGAGAACAACTTTTTTATTTCTGCACCACTTTCAACCAAAACTCGTAAAAGTGCATTTCGATTGATGCCATAAGACATCTGTAAAAATGAATGGAATCGGACTATGGGGTCATCGGGCTACCATACAAACCCAACCCCCCATTCTGGATCTTCTAAGAAACATGTTTTCTACACCAATTTCAAAAAACCTTAATGCGTCCTTATCAAAACAAAAAAAGTAAAACAAATGGTATCGTACTATGAGGCCATGCTCCCGCATCCCCCCAATAAAGTTCTCAATTTTTTTTTCCCCACTTATTCCAACCAAACCTCACACAAATATTGTTTTATCGACGCCACAGAAGTTGTCAATATCAAATATTATGCGAAAACAGAAGGAAAAGAATGGGGAAGGATTAAACACAAGTCATAGGTTCACCCCAAAAAACTTTTAGCCCGAGGAAAGTGAAGGGTATTCAAATTTCGGCTGCGCCCGAAATTAGCCTCGGTCTCAATTTTACTACATCGATAAGGATTTTTTCACCATCTTCATCGACCAGGGGGGGGGGGGGGGGGGGGCGACCGCCCCTCCCTGCCCCCCCCCCCCCCCCCCTGGCTTCGCCCATGCTTATAGGACAATCAACGGTGGTCGCTGTACACTATGTAACTGGAGTGTTCCGGAGGACATGTTTCATGTTCTAGCCCGTTGCCCTATATATAGAGAAATTCGGAGATCGTATTATGCACAACCTGAGCTAAGCCGGAGTGCGTTGATGAATATACTAAACGGAGAAGACTGCCTAAAACTTTCAAAATTCTGCAATGATATGATAAAGTACAGAAGAGATTTTGTCTAGTTTTAATTGTCCGTAACTTCCCTATTCGCTTTGCTTCTTTTGAAAATCTTAAATCGAAATAATTTTTATTGATAGTTTTTTTTTATGAATCTGTAATATTGGGATATAGTGCAGTCAAAATATCCCATTTCAGGCCTCCAAATAGAAAAAAATAGAGTAAGGCTATTTTTTGTGGTTTTTGAATCAGCGAGCTCCCAGGAATCTAAAACTCATTTTGCTAAAAAAAAATTTAATCGGAAAGGTCCCAAAAAGGACAAAAAAGGATACTCTTTAATCCTTGGCCGGAGGTCAGCATGTGGGGTATCAAATCAAAGGGGACGTCGAGTACATTACATATCCGGTGTTTGTTTCCTGTTTCAAGGATCCTCAACGGAATAAATCGAGATTAAATCGAAAATTATTGTGTTTTCCGTGTATCTTTCCAAAGCCATAACTACGAGAATAATCCAAGTTGTCACTACGTTTCTCACTTTTCCGAACCTATGATAGGTTAAGATTCTACCATTAAATTTGCTAAGAAAAAAATTATCGGAAAGCTCTGAAAAAGGACATTAAAGGACACTAATTACAAACCTTGATTGAAAGTGAGCATGCGGGGTGTCATGTCAAAGAGGACGTCGATTGCATTGCATATCCGGTGTTTGTTTTCTGTTTCAAGGACACTAAAAGGAAAAATTCGGGCTAAAACGAAAAATTACGGCTTTGGAAAGATACATATATACGAGAAACATGAAAATTTTCCATTGGATCCCAATTTTCTCCTGTAAGGGTCCTTGAAACAAGTAATAAACGCAAGATATGGAATGTACTCGACGTCCTCTTTGATATTACACCCCGCATGCCCACGTTCGATCAAGGTTTGTAATTAGTGTCCTTTTTGAGAGCTTTCCGATCATTTTTTTTTTCTTAGCAAATTTAATGGTAGAATCTTTAGGTATTACAGATTCGGAAAAGTGAGAAACGTAGTGACAATTTGAATTACTCTCGTAATTAGGGCTTCGGAAAGATACACGGGAAACCAATAATTCTCCATTTAATCTCGATTTATTCCGTTGAGGGTCCTTGAAACATGGAACAAACACCGGATATGTAATGTACTTGACGTCCCCTTTGATTTGATACCCCACATGCTGACCTCCGGCCAAGGATTAAAGAGTATCCTTTTTTGTCCTTTTTGGGACCTTTCCGATTAAAATTTTTTTTAGCAAAATGAGTTTTAGATTCCTGGGAGCTCGCTGATTCAAAAACCACAAAAAATAGCCTTACTCTATTTTTTTTCTATTTAAAATGCTAATATGAGTGCACTATGATGTAGATGTTGAAGTCTTTGTGGACACGACGGATGTTGAAGTGGACGCGGATATCAATGTGGACGCGGACGTCGTAGCAACTGCCGATTCTTCTTCCTATAATAATGAACTCTAAATGCACTGATCTGATACACATATACATTCACGACGCACAAAAGATACACGTGTGACACGCAACGTAAACAATATCTGCCTTGGAAAGGAAGAATGCAAGGAGCGGTAGTTTGACGAAGCGATGGTTCTTGGAATAATAGCACTAAGCAGAGTGTTCGGAAATACGAAATTTTTCATAGAAGACAAGCAATAGAATTACAGACTGACAAATCAAGAAAATATAAAAATTTTATGAATTTGGAAAGTTTTTTTTTCGGTTTTAACCGGATGGGCAAACAACCGTCCGGGTTAAAACCGGGAGGATGAAAAAACCGGTTAACCGTTTTGAAAGTACCGGTTTTCGGACTAACCGTCCGGTTTTTGACATCCCTAGTGTGTACTGATTTAATTCAATGTCTTTCATCAACGAACGAACATTACCAACTTTGGACCCTACGAATTTAATCAATACACAAAAAAAAACCTAATCTTTGTGGAAACGATATCGTAAAATTTTCATAGACATCTTTTGACTCAAATGTCATAAAAAAGAAATTCCTAACAAGACAACGAAGACAAAATAGCCATTTAATGGATGGCTCTTTACGAGCACTTATCCCAGTCTGCCTATGCTATACTCGGCATTCATCATAATACGCGACCACTTTCTCACACTACACGAATTGTATGATGTATTCCGTATGTATTCCCGCAAGCTTGTCTAAGAGCCGTCCGTGACGACTTTTGTCGACGTTTCTGGCTTTAGGATGTCGCAGATTTAATGTCCTTGAATCACAGTTAGCTCGCCTGCTATATTTTGATTATGATGTCGTCTGTTTTGTGTCGAACATACATAAATTGTGGTGGTTCAATGCAAAATCTAACCTTTTTTTGCTGGTAACGAATTGCTATGAATTTCAAGGACATTATGACAGCGAAATACGGCAATAGGATTGTGGTTTTGCTTGCAATAATAAATCCTAATCGATGACGTGAATCATTTTGTTTAGTTGAATGGAAGGTTATCGGATGCTTTTGGCTTTGTAAGTGCTTGAAATCTTTCATAATTAGTTCACTTTCTTCAATGTTAATTTTGATTGGTTGACGCAATACCATTATCCGAAGGGATTGTGTGGTGCTGATGTTAGATGCCAGTTACGCGTACAGTTGGACCACATAAAGATGCCTCGACACCATTCTACTGACAGTGACAATCTAGTAGCTATAATAAAGTGATTTGACTTCCGCACAGTGTCCTGGAATATGGAGCTAATGATCAACCCAAGAAAACGGATGGTAACAGCAGGAATCGGTTATTGGTCCTGTGATGCTTTGGAGGCATGAGGATCATTTTTTTCTAACGTGTCAGGGTCATTGTGTCATACTACTAAATTGCAGTCTCCCAACTGTAGGGGTCGTTCATGCCCCATACTCCGTCGGAAGGAAGAGGTAGGTATACATTTCAAACGCTGGAGAAAATCAAGATCCCGCTTAGATATTCTGATTTAGTTTTTTTTTCTGATTGCAGTCGAGGTTCCTTGCCTACGCTGAAGGTCCTTCTTCTAACGATTAACCGATTTCTACCACGTAGAGTTCCAATTCTACTTGATCTGCTTATCCCACGATTTATTTAGCCTTTTTTTAGGTTATGAGTAAAGGCGTCTAGCTCCTGCACACTTGGCAACATTTCCGAAATTATCATTAAACTTATTCCACAATTGTCCAATTAAAAAAAAGCTTACGACAACTTCGTCAAAAGTTTCTCTATAGTCATGATATCTTATCCCGATATGGCGAAAATATCCAATTAACTGCAATGACTTTGTCAATTCGACCATAAAATCTTATCGAGCGACTTCTTCTTTGAATATTTAACGACCGTGCGTGTCTTTCGTTCAACCAGACTTGCAATCTCAACGATTATTTTCATAATACTTTGCCACATAGCTTTAAACCTCATAAAATAAAAAAAGCGCTGATGAGACTCGAGATCGAGACTCTTGTGACCTTCCCACTCCACACAGATTTCCATCTAATTATAAGTTTTTCCCACGACACAAGAGTGAATTTTCTTCAATGGCTTCATCTTCATCTTCCGATGACGACGACGACGAACGTTTATTTTTATAATATCATATTTTTCCCCCTTTGTCAAGGACATCCATTTCGCGTGGTCGTCAGCGTCGTCCCTTTTTGCCTTGCAACAACTCTACACGCGAACGAGAAGACCTTTTCAATTTCTTATCATATTTTTACCGAAGAAGCTCTAGTCCAGTCAAAATATTCCAATTCAAGCCACCAAATAGAAAAAAATAAAGTACGGCTAATTTTTGTTGTTTTTGAATCAGTGGGTTCCCAGAAATCTAAAACTCATTTTGCTAAAAAAAAAAAAATTTTGATCAGAAACGTCTCAAAAAGGACAAAAAAGGAAACTCTTTAATCCTTGACCAGAGGTCGGCATGCGGCATCACATCAAAGGGGACGTGGAGTACATTATATATCCGGTGTTTTTTTCCTGTTTCAAGGACGCTCAACGGAATAAATCGAGCTTAAAGAAACATAGGTTAGGTTAGGTTAGGTAAAGGGGCTGCTGAGTTTATCCCCAGGGCACTTAAACCAGACTTGGTCCGTTGTGATACCTCTGTAGAATTCGAATTTAATAACCTATTAAGCTGAGAACCACCCCGTGCTAACAATGAATTTGTTGAGCAGTATTAGGCTCACATCACGAAGATCGTCCGTATCATAAAAATACCTGGAACCAAGATAACAGTTTCGTTTCTCGGCCAAAGCAGGACATTGACAGAGTAAGTGGTGTACGCTCTCCTCCTCCTCCTCGCTTCTACAGAAGTCATTGTGGGGAATTCGGAGCCTTCTAGCAAGATTTCCAATAGGACAATGCCCCGTTATAACCCCCACTACATTCCGAATATGCTTTCTGTCCAAAGACAGTAATATGGTTGATCGAACAAAATCTAGCTTTGGCCATATCAACCTCGTCGTATTGCAAGTACAACCATAGGTCCATCTTGCATTGGCCCTGCGTTCAACAGCGGTTTTTATCACCATTGCACAAGCAGCAGATGGCGTTTTTATGTTGTAACGATCGCCTTCAGCGGCACTAGCTGACGCATGTCGCGCCAAGTCGTCTGCGCGTCGATTTCCTTCGAAGCCACTATGACCCGGTATACAGCATGGCGTAATATCGAAGAAACGACCCATTTCTCTCAGTACTAACCGGCACTTTTCGATGATTTTTGATGTGGTTAGCACTGATTCAAGTGATCTAATAGCAGCCTGACTATCGGTAAAGTGTATAACGTTCCTTCCTGTGACGACGTAGCTACCCAACCAATTTAGGGCCTCCAAAATCGCTGAGACCTCTGCTTTTAGAACACTACAGAAGTTAGGGAGACTGAGAGACAAGTTAATGTTCCGTTCCTCAGAGTATATTCCGATACCTACTCCTGCGTCCGTCTTCGAACCATCAGTATAAATTGCAATGGATGCACTAGGGAGGGATATGCTATTATCCCACGCTTCCCTTGACGGGATCAGGCTACAATGGTTTCTTCCAAATAGGTATTTGGGAACAGTGTGGTTAGTTGCTGGGGGCAGGTTGAAGTTGCGAAGAATCGTTGAGTGCCCATAGTCCAGCGCTCGTCGGTCAGTTTCACGAAGACGCAACGCCGTGCATACCGCCATCCGTTGACCGAAGACGTCCAGTGGCAGTAGTCCCAGGACTATCTCTAGTCCCAATGAAGGTGTTGTATGAAAAGCTCCAGTTATGAGAAGAGAAGCCAGCCTTTGAACTTTGACGATCAAGATATAATAGGTGTACATCCAATACACAACTTTTGGTTGCAGGCCTCACGTTTTCCCGATTGCTTTCTTGCATGAGTAAAGTGCCACAGTAGCTTTGTTCACCCTTTCTTCATTGTTGGGTTTCCATTTTAATTTCTTGACTAAAATCAGACCAAGAAATTTGGCCGTGTCGGACAACTCTAGTTGTATGCCCCCTAGTCTAGGCAAGGTAATAGAAGGAATCGTACGCCTCCTAGTAAAGAGGACTAAGTCCGTTTTTGCTGGGTTAATTCCCACGCCACTGAGGTTAGCCCAGTCCGTTAAGATAGTCAGGGCGTTCTCTACTAACCCGCTAAAAGTGTCAGGAAACTTGCCCCTAACAGCTATAGCAACGTCATCAGCATAAGCTGTGACTTAGCATCCGATACTTAAAGGAACATTTTCCTGTTTCCGTTGTATCTTTCCAAAGCCAGAACTACGAGAATAATTCAAGTTGTCACTACTTTTAGTATCACTTTTCGGAATCAAGCGCATTGCGTATCCGGTGCTTGTTTCCTGTTTCAAGGACACTAAATGGAATAATTCGGGCTTAAATGGAAAATTACGGCTTTATAAAGATACTGATATGGGAAACACGAATTTTTTTCATTTGAGCACAATTTTCTCCTTTGGGGGTGCTTGAAACAACTAAACAAACGCCGGATATGGAATGTACTTGACTTCCTCTTTGATATGACACCCCGCATGCCAACGTTCGATTAAGGTGTGCAATTAGTGTCCTTTTATGTCCTTTTCCAGAGCTTCCGATAAATATTTTTCTTAGTAAATTTAATAGTAGAATCGTCAGCTATTATAGATTATGAAAAGTGAGAAAAATAGTGACAGCTTGAATTATTCTCGTAGTTATGGCTTTGGAAAAGTACTCGGGAAACACGACAATTTTCCATTTAAGCTCGATTTATTCCGTTGAGGGTTCTTGGAACAGGAAACAAACACGCGGATATGTGATGTACTCCACGTCACCTTTGGTAGGATACCCCGCATGCTGACTTCCGGTTAGTCTCCTTTTTTGTCCTTTTTAGGACCTTTCCGATCCAAAATTTTTTTTATGACTTTTAAATTTCTGGCAGCCCACTGATTTAAAAACAACAAAAATTAGTATTACTCTATTTGTATACCCGTCACTATGTGAAAGGGTGTATTAACTTTGTCATGAAGTTTGCAACGCACAGAAGGAAGCACCTCCGACTGTATAAAGTATATAATATTATTGATCAGTGTGACGAGAGAAATCGATTGAGCCATGTCCGTCTGTCTGTCCGTCCGTATTATTATTTATTGATCACTGAACAGGTCTTAAACCTAAAATTACAGTAATTTACAGATATTAAAAAACAAAAAAGAAATTTAAACAATAAGATTTAACATGACCGAAAGTTCTGCTGTAGACAACTTTTGTAATAATGCTTTCTTAAACAATTCAAATGAACATGGCAAAGGACCAATCTCGAGTTTGTCGTAGTTAGTCATTATTCTCAACAGGGGTGAATTCTTGTAAACAGACAGTAGGACAGTCGGAGGATTAAACACGAAAGAATTGCGAGTACTATATGCTGAAAGTCTAAACACAATATCTCTGGAAAGAGTTGATCGTAATAACCCATTACATATTTTGTACAAAAAGCATTCGTCTAGAAAGATCCGTCTTCTTTCTAGAGATATTAAGTTTAGAAGAGAGAGGCGCTCAGGGTACGAAGCATAGGGAATGTTAAATTTAAATAACAAAGAACGTGTAAAGTTGCGCTGAACTCTCTCTAAATCAGTACGAGAGTTGAATGTATGCGGTGACCACACGACGGATGCATACTCTAGGACACTACGAACAAGAGAAATATACAAATTTATTGCTGTTCGAGTGGATCTAAATTCCTCAGAGCAGCGCAAAACAAACCCAGCTAATTTAGATGCCTTATTACGTATATACGTGTAGTGCTCAGTGAATTTTAACTTAGTATCAAATTGCACACCAAGATCTGTGATGGATTCGACGTATTTAATAGGGGTAGAATTTATTGTATACACATAACAAGCAGGGTCAGATTTTAGTGAGTAAGACATAGCGTAGCACTTGGATATATTAAGCGGAAGATCGTTTAAACCGTACCAGGAATACAAAGTATCCACGTCTGACTGAAGGGATATGGAGTCTGATGGATGCGAAATAGAGGATATAAGTTTGCAGTCGTCTGCATATAACAGGCAGCGAAAATTTAGTATAGAGGGTAAATCGTTGATGTAATATGAAAAAAGTAAAGGCCCAAGAATTGACCCTTGTGGAACGCCTGAGCAAGGATGAAAAACAGATGAAAGACAATTTTGGAAGGTAACTTAAGACGAACGTAAGATGATAGCCAAGAGGTTAATTGGGGAGGAAACCTCAGAGTGAGGAACTTATCAAGTAAAATCTTGTGGTTTACCGAATCAAAGGCTTTTGAAAAATCCGTATAGATGACATGCACATCATGATGGGTTTCAAAGGATTTAGCGATTAAATTTACAAGCTCCACTAGGTTGGTAGTCGTTGATTTACATTTGCAAAAACCATGTTGATTGGAACAGATGAGATGTCCAAGTTGATCATACATATAATTATTATATACAAAACGCTCTAGAAGTTTCGAGCAAGCGGAAAGGAGCGATACGGGCCTACTTAGGTATGGGAACGGTATAAGACGTTTTCCATTGATAAGGAAAGACTCCCTCTTGTAAACTTTTATTAACCTTCCTATACCCGCGTCAAATTTGGTTACACCTATACCCGCGTCGGTCTCACAGACCGATGATTTGCAATCCTTTTTAAATTGTTTATTTTCCACAACAAAAGATAAATAGAGGATAATAAATAATAAAACTAAAGTGTACAATGAAACATCAATGTCATTCAATAACAACTTTATTTCCATTTTAATCAGTTTTTGCGAAAAAAACTACAACATTGCAACTTTTATACTTAGGAACTACAAAATCTTAATTTAAACATTTTTTTCCTTTTAAAAAACAACAATATTCTTTCGTCTCGCATAAACACACGATGTGTACTAAAATAGAATCAAAGAATGACTCAAAGAACACTAAACAAAAAATTAACACAATAATTTTATACTTACACAAAAAGTCACACCTATACCCGCGTCGGTCTCACAGACAATTCATTCCAAATGCACCAATACGCTCGTCTCGCGTAATCATAAGACATGCACTAAAATAAAGTCAGGAACAAATCCGGCAGCTAGCAAAAATCTCGACCCGCTACCTTTTCATATAAGCTAAAAAAGTTGAAAAAAGTGTTTTGTCGGTCTGACAGACCAACACGCGGGTATAGGAAGGTTAAAAATGATCGCAAGAGGAAAAGAGATAAAGTTGTGTGTATGTTTAAGAAAAGTGTTGGGTATACCATCAGGGCCTGGAGAAGAGCTAACCTTAAGGCTTGAGATCAAATGATTGACGTTCGATGAGGATATTGGAGGAACCGGTAATTGAGAATTATAATGTCGTGGGGAATCAAGTGAAACTACGGATGAAGGTGGCTGTCGAAAAGATCCAGAAAAGAACAAAGAAAAGAGCTCGCAGATTTCCGACGGAGTATTTGCGGTCCTACTACCATAGGTCATAGATAAAGGCCGGGTCGAGGAGGAGCGCATGTTATTAACATATGACCAGAATAGTTTAGATTCATTTTGGTTTACGCTATTCTCGATACTTAGGAGGTAAGTAGATCGCGCAGATTTGATCAAGCGTTTTGTCAGTGATCTAAGCTTCTGAAACGATAGAAGATCAAATAACCGCTTATACCGAGTCCGTGCACGATTTTTTCTCCGAATCGTTTTATAGATAAGCGAAGTAAACCATACAGGACCTTTTCGTGGTTTTGAAGTGAAAAAAGGAACAAAGTCGAAAATAATTTTGTATAAAATATTGTAAAACTTTTCAACAGAAGCTTCACAATTAAGGCCATCAAACGTTTGACTCCAATCAATCCTTGACAATTCCAGATTTATGGCATCATAATTAGCTTTGCGAAAATTAAGCCGACTTGCTTTTAAGTTTTGCGGAGAATGCGGAATATTGATGTTAATTTCATGTAGTATAGCTGGGTGGTACAGATCACACGGAACATATCCTGAGGTAGAATATGCGGGCGACAGAGAATGTCAAAGGCAAGTTACTAAGGACAAGGTCACTAATCTTAACCAAACTTCACCAAAGTGTGTTCCTAGTTAAGCCTCAAAACATGTATAGGAACGGATGGAATCGGAACATTACGTCATAGGGCTGCCATACAAACGAACCACTAAAAACGTAAGTTCTTCTAAGTGAAACTTTTTCCTTTTTAATCTGACCCTAGCAAAATTTCATCCAAATGTGTTCCTAGTAAAGCCTCAAAAAATATCTAGAAACGAATGAAATCGGAACACTACGTCATAGGGCTGTCATACAAACCAACCCCTGGAAATTAGGTTCTTCTAGGAAAAGTTGTTTTCTTTAGGAACCAATCTTAACTAAACTGACCCAAATGTGCTCCTAGTAAAGCCTAAACATATCTAGGAATAAATGGAATCGGAACATTACGTCGTAGGGCTGTCATACAATCCAACCCCCAAATATTAGGTTCTTGTAAGAAAAACTATTTTCTTTTTGCATCTCAACCAAAATTCAAGTGTGTTCCTGGATGAACGAATCCAGAGACAGATGGAATCGGAACACATCATAGGACTGCGGTAGAAATTTTCAACACAAAAGAACTTAAGTTTCATTCAATCGTGACGGGTCTCGTTTTCTATTTAAAATGCTAATATGACTGGACTACTCGTCAAGTATTAAACGCGTCTCTCTCATGTTTCATCGTTATGCGTTTTAAGATTTTAGATCACACCAGGACGTTTCTATGGATTTCGTTCTAGTGCGAAAATATGCTGACATTGTGGACGAGTAGGTATCCGTACTATAAGAATGGGAAATCGATTTGTGTCAGCTTTCCCTTATTATCCTTCAGTGTGCGCTCCGTTCCAGTTAGGGTTGGTCCATAGATGTGACTTTTTCCGCGATAAAGCACACGAACGCCACACATTTTTCTTTTGCCAGAATCACCAAACCAGAGCTTGCAATTATGCTCATGATTGTCTCTGAAGGTTACTCAACGAATAACAGCGCGTTAATAAAATTTCAAATTCGCACTCCTTGTGGCGACGAAAATGGAAAGACCCTTTGGTCGGGCGACCTTCATGCTTGTTGCAATAATTGTGAATGGTGTCATTTTCCGCAGTTTTCCGCTTCGTAGTCTACACTTTAGTAGAAAGGCGAGGAAGCAAGGAAAATTTGCTTTCTATGGGTGAAATAGTACGAGTAATTATTAATAAATTTGCTTGAAAAAAAAATTGTGCTTGGTTGACAGTTTTTCTTACCTCAGGGACTGTTATGGAATAGAATTCCTGAAAATCTTTTTTTATTCAGGGCAGATCTAGTTTCGGATTACCGGAGGACAGAAAAAAAGTTGAAAATGCCTTTTCCGTCAGATTTTTTTTTGCGGATGACAACAATAATATTTTTAATGTGCTTGACTTTTCCGCCACTCTGATTTGTGGCTTTTCTGTTTTACGATTTCGTCCTATTCTCGTCCTCCTGAGTAGTAGCTGTTTTTAGTCTCATTCATGTTGTTCACGTTCCATCATGGAGTCTCGGTGTGAGAGTGCTCTCCAGAGAGAGAATGTTTGTACGCGTGCAAGCGATCCTGGCTTTATAATACGCTACTTTTGTAAGCGCGAGTCTTTTATTGTCCTATGTAGTTGTAATGTTCCAGCAAGGAAGGCGCATATCTTGTAAAAAGTTTTTTTTTTCGCCGCATTGTTGTATTGTACCTATACAAATTCGCTGCTTTTATTCTGATGCTTATATTCTGTGAACGACATGCCCTGGAAGTTTGAAAAATTTATTGCAAACTGAAAGTTTATCTCTGAAGAATTTTTATCCTTGATTAGCATGTGGATCGTTTTAAGTGCTACACAGGCCAGTCATTTAACGATTTTAGGTCGCAAAAAATTGCTCGGCTCTGTTGTTTTGGGATACTGTTAGGATAGATACCGGAAGTGTACCACCAAGTTTGCAACTTCGAAAAACCTGTGCTAACCCCGTAACCCTCAAAAAACCTAAAAATTTTCGGACTTTTTCATATTGTTGCTTGTAATTTCTAAAAGGTGCTTCCTACAAGTAACTTGACCATTGCATTTTTAAAGCTAAGAAAATCTTCTTTAACCCTTCTGTCGGCACAAAGGTCTGGCCAGACCTTTGGCACTATATTTTGGTCAGAAAAGTATAGAAGATGAAATCGCGCGACTTCATATTTCATGATATCCTAGAATAATATGTTTAGAAGCATTTTGCAAAAATTTGAAAAAATCGGTTGATGTTTTGAGTATGTTTTTGATGATTTTCAATTTATGGTGCTTTTTGATACCCAATAGGTCTGGCCAGACCTATAGTTGTTCCTCCCATTCTTCTCTTGAGGTAAAAAGTGCAAATAGTAAATTCTCTTAAAATTCTCCTATTTTTTATGTAACAGTGTCATTAAAATTCAATTTGAACTATAAACGATAACAATTTCTCAGATTTTTCTTCGAAAAGCCGTGAAGTTCGGGAAATAAGTATGCCTAATTTCATCATGTTTCATAACATCACCTAATCAACTGAGATTTGATCCAATGAAATTCAAACCAGTTTTATTTCCTTTGTAATAGTTAGGACTAAGTATGAGAGACTTACGAACGTCTTTCTAAATAGATTTGGTCAAGATATTTAGGAACAATTTAGAATGAAATGATTTTCGCGCTTGAAAATTCCCTATTTCTTTCCACCTGCTTCCGTAAATCTGCAGGCTAATATCGAGGTAAAATCTACCAACAAAGCGCCAAATATTTGCCCAAAGATATTAGTGTTGAAAAATGCGAACAAACTTTCTACTAGATATACGCCATAAAAACAGAGAATCAAAAAGAGATGAAAATAAGGGAAAAACATGTTTACAATAATACCACCCCAAAATATGTCCACTTAAAAACTTTACTAGTGTATCTACAAAAATGATTTTAATACTTGTTTGTTTGAAAATGGCAATAAAGAATCGACAGAATGATTCTACCGATAAAAATTTCACCTTTTCTAAAAAATTAAAAAAAATTCTCAGTAGGTCCAGCCAGACCTATTGGGTATAGAATATGCATATTGTAGTAGGTGCCGACAGAAGGGTTAATTTGAGTGTAACCCCAGCTTTGTAGGTGCAAGGGATCCCAAGATACAGCAAAAAAAGTGTTTTTTTTTTTTTTGTAAAAAAGTCCGAAATTATATTTTAGGAGGTTTGTATGACAGCGCTCTGACCTAATGTTCCGATTTCATCCATTCCTAGATATGTTTTGAGGCTTTACTAAAAAACACATTTGGGAGAAGTTTAGTTAAGATTGGTTCATAACGAAAAAAGTTTTTCTTAGAAGAACCTAATTTCCAGAGGTTGGTTTCCCAACTAACAATTTTGCTCTTATAACAGTCTACAAGACTCTTATAAGAGCCAACATCAAGACATCAACTCTTGAAATTTAACTCTTGAAGAGTACTATAAGAATCTTATAAGAGTCTTATAAGTATTAAATGAACTACTTTACAAGAGTTAAATTGATCTTATACCTAAACTTCAACTCTGTTTATAGGAATTACACATGTCTTATAAGAAGATTTTAAGGCTTCTTATCAGAGTAAGAGTCTACTCTTGTAAGAGTCTCATAAAGGGTTACAAGCTCTCATTATAAGTGAAGCTAGAAAGAGTGAATGTGATATTGAAACATACGCTGTCTTTGTTTGTCAAATGTAAATATACGACCTTACGAGAACTTCTGTTTTCGTGTGTTATTATTTCGACAACAACTTAGACAACATTTTTGAATGAGGGATATATTAACTTGTCAAACGATGATTTTCCCACAAATATGAGTCAACATTTTAATGCGATCAAAATTTTATTGTTGAATATAACTATTTTGCTTCAAAAAATGACAAAGCCCTCTGAAAATAATCTATTTTTAATTTTTTTATAAGTTTTCCTGGAAATATAATTATTATCTAACGATGACATCTTGTATAAAACTTAATTGAATAACATTCGTCAGTTTAAAAAATCACAATCCTTTCAATTTGGTATATGCAATAACACATAATCACCCATAAATTCAAATTTAATTTTCCCCTAATGCAATTTTGTCTGAAAAAAAGATGGCATCTATCCATTAAATCTTCATACAAAGCCAGAACTCTGATAACAGTAGGTCGGCTCTTTTTACTATAACTAAATTCTTCATATTAGTCTAAATCTCTTATTTCAAGAGGATGGCTCTTTTTATAATAACTAAAGTCTCACTATGAGAATTAAGCTCTATTCAATAAAATTAAACTCTCCTTATGAAACTTAAAGTCTCACAATAAGGATTCTATTCTCCATAAGAGAGCATAAGTTTCAGTATGAGCGTAAATTTGACGTTTATTTATTATTTCTGTGCGTCGCATAAGTGCGTGTTCCATATTTAACAAAACTAACAGAAAGTGGTAATTACTATATCCAGCGGAGAAGGATTCGGTGGCAGGTAATTCTTATAGCATTTTTAGTGTTTTTCCATGGTTTTTCCAGTGAATTTTGTTACGTTCATTGAGTCGACTATATTATTCCGTCCATTTTCTTCGTCGAAAAAAAGTTGCTATATATAATCCGGGTCGGTTATGCTGCGTTAAATTTCTTGTGTGATTATAGTGACAGATTGCTTAGCTTCTATGAAATCAATCGTGCACTCACAACACTCTTCTTATAGGAGTTCTTACAAAAGTATTGTAATAAGATGTTAAAGACTAAAGCATTTATAAAGCTCTCATTATAAGACTCATAAGAATAAACCTCTTGTAGTCTGGCTGGTCGAGCGGTTAGTGCGCGCACCTTCGGTGCACACGCTCATGAGTTCGAATCTCACCGTGTTCCATTGTGTTTTTCGAACTCACGAGCTTGTGACAGACTATGATCTCACTCAGATGTTAAACGAGTACCCATTTATGGGGATAAATAACACTGCTGAGCGTGATGCTGATCTCATTACCTCATCAAAAAGCAGATAAGATCTTGGAAATAGGATGTCACTAACACATCCTGCGGCCTTCGTCCAATGTTGGATTGTCGCGCCTGTTATTTTTATTTTAAGAACATTTTTATAAGAATTTAAGTCCTGAAGAGTTAAACTCTCACTACAAAGACTCTATGAGAGTCCAAGGCAACAAAATATGAACTTGTAACAAGAATACGACTCTCCAAGAGTAATAATCTTATAATAAATGTACTTAAAGAGTTTATTTGAAACTTGCTACTAGATCTACATTATAAGAGTTGTAAGAGCCTAACTAGAGTCTTATGAGAGCTTATTCCACTTCCCAAGAGCCAAGCTCTCAAGAGTTTGTTAGTTGGGTTGTATGACAGCCCTATGACCTAGTGTTCCGATTTCATCCGTTTCTAGATATTTTTTTAAGCTTAACCAGCAACATACTTGGGTGAAGTTTGGTTAATATTGGTACATAAAGAAAAAAGTTTTTCTTAGAAGAACTTACTTTTCAGGGGCAGCCCTATGACCCCATGGTCTGATTCAATTCGTTCCGACATATATACAGCTAAGGAACTGGTTTATAACTTCATGTCACATGACTTTTTCTGTAAAATGCGCATTAAAGCCGATATTCAGCTCGGAACATGACTGAAATTACAATTTCGAACTTTTTTTCAAAAAAAATGTTTAAAGTGCTGTATCTTGGGATCCTTTGCGCCTACAAAGCTGGGGTTACACTCAAATTAAAGAAGATTTTCTTAGCTTTAACAATGCAGTGAACAACTTACTTGTAGGAAGCACCTTTTAGAAATTACAAACAAAAATATGAAAAAAGTCCGAAAATTTTGAGGTTTTTTGAGGGTCATGGGGTTAGCACAGATTTTTCGAAGTTGCAAACTTGGTGGTACACTTCTGGTATCTATCCTAACAATATCCCAAAAAACCAGAGCCGAGCAATTTTTTGCGACCTAACGCCTTATTTTTCGGTTTATTGACTGGCCTAATAAGCCTTTGTTCCAGTATATTACCCTATTAGTGTGCTCCAAACTTGTGCTATGGCAGTCTCTACCATCCCTCGTCGAAAATGCCTCAATACTCCGGACTCATTTTGCTATATGCGCGACAGTTATACCTTTCTAAGTCATAGGCCAAAAATAAGCCGCTTTGTCCACTAGGCATATCTTGCCAATTTAAAATTCCAATTTACAGTCAGGATAAATGGTGGGTCCCTCAATTAGATGAATTTCCGAAAAAAACTTGGAGCCGTGAAATCATGGAAACTCGATATCATGGCAGATGGGATGCGAATATAATGGTGGCGTATTGTCGGGGTATAAAACAGGACTGTCCTCAAATTGAACACACCAGAAAAGGCTACAAATGAAATTTGTTTTGCCATAAATGTGTATAGTAGTTATGGGGTAATGTTGTTAAGATGTAATATCAATATTTACATATATATAAAAAAATTGCAACGAGTTTGCTTTGTTTTGATTTCAGTGAAGGGAAGGTTTGTATGGTGGCCAAAATTTAAGCCACTTATATCTCCAATACTGTTCGCATGGGAGAAAAACGGTTATCGTTTCCGGATTATACGACCAAAAATTAGCTAAAAGTGAAAATCAGATCTAATTCAACATGTTATTAGCTGCCAACCCTCAAAGTTAGGTGTGTCTGTCCTGTTCTGAAGAACTCAAAGAAATCCCGAGGTTATTGCATGTGCCTATACTTTAATTTTGGAAGTTACTACGGTAAACTCTTCGTTAAATTACCTTCATTACAAAATATATTCGTCCGTAGTGATTCATTTTCAAGCAAAGTGGTCCGCAGTCATTTGTGAGGTGGGAACCACTAGTCTAAAGAACTTGATCGGTGTATGGCAGGCAAGCCATCATGCTTCAGAATGTGCGAAATCCCTGCATTGACAAATGTCTCTTTTTTCTTTATTGGAAAGCTGCCGAAAGAAAATCATTGAGAGAAGCAAAATTATCTTTAATAATAAATTCTTTTTATAGAGAAAAGGAAAACTTTTTTGTGGAAATTGTACAAAATACAACTTTTCGCTTATTTTCACAAAAAGCAATTTTCTCAATTTTTATTTCTTATAAACAAAATTTCCGTATGTCTTCTCATAATGTAAAAGGGTTTGTTATATGTATGTTCGACCGCTTGAGATTTTTATTTGCCAATGCGGCAGTTCAAACCGTTTTCGGAAATCACTTAACAGAATAATAATAATGGGTAGATGTACGGAAATTTCGTTTTTACGAAATAGATGCGAATTTCGGCGAAATTTGCTCATTTTTGCGAATTGATGCGAAATATTCAAATTTGTACATTTTCCTCGAAATGTTAATTTTTCTTAAAAAAAAAAAAGAATCAATTGTGGAAGATCATCTCAGATTGATTTTTTGTCAAAAGATTCCCATTAAAAGGAATAGAGAAATTACCAAAAAGAGTTCGCAGACGAGCACAATGGTTCGCCAAACACCGAGCAAGGTGTTTAGTCGGAGGTTGGATGAATGAACTTTGTTTTCTGCATCGGGTTTTTTTTTTTTAAATGAACGGTAGATAAAAAAGCGAAGCAGTACTAGCGGGTTCTGCCTCAGAAGTTTGTTTCTCTTTTTACCGTAACTTTTTAGGGGGGTAGTCGACTTTGTCGTATGTATGTATTGTCAAAAACATTTCTTGATAACTGAACTCGTAGTATCATTCAGTATAGGGTGGCTACTTCCTAGTCGATTTTATCGCTTATTACTATTCAAAATTTGTGAATGAAATGTGATCGTGACCTGATCGTTTCATTGTGATTCTCTAGAATTTCTAGTTTAATAAATTTTAACATTAACAGCAACAAAATGTACAAAATTAAGTTTTTATGCGAATTTCAGCGAAATTTCTAATTTTCAAAATTAGTTTATGCGAAATTAGTGTTGGGAAATTTCCGTACCTCTAATAATGGGCCTCGATTTTTTCTCCATTTGAATATGTTTTTTTTGTTGAGATGTGAAAGATAAATCCGCTAGAAGATATGTAATTTAAATCGACAACACAAATTAAGGTTTCCGGCCAGTTTAAACTGTCAACTAAAAAAATGTGTTAAAAATGTTAAAGCCAAAATACAAGACAAGACACTCGGGAATGGCATTGGTAATTTTTAATACAAAATGGCATATACGCGTATTTCACCTAGACTAGACGAAACGCGGCATTTCAAGATATCAAAGATATTAAAGATATGTATCAAGATATCAAAAACAGATATCAGTTTCTTAGTTTTTTCTATCGGAATATCTGACTCCACGAGACTGAAATCGTTCAATACGAAAAAAACCTGAATTGAGACTTGGCGCCAAATGATCACTTCGTACACTCAGTTATTTATTTTTAGTACGGTAATTTTCCTGCCGAGTCAACCCGCATTTTTACGATGTGAAACATCATCTCTCTTGATTTGCTCTAACTCCCAGTGTTGCCAATTTAGCCGTTTTCCGGTTAAATTTAGCCGGAAACTAGACTGTTTAGCCATAAGAAATAACTAAATCCGGCCGGCCGGATTTTTAGCGGGTTTTGATTTTTTTTGGCCGTTTGTTTTTGTCTGTTTTAGGGAATTGTGAAAATCGAATTTATTTTAAAAATATAATAAAATGTAAACATCAGTTTTCAATATTCACAACCAAAAAAACTCATCAATGTGAAATTTTTCAACACACTTATTTTCGTGTATAAGCGCTTTAAACGTTTGGTACTCTGTAGTATGGGCGGAATTGTCAAATATATTGGTTTGAAATGTAAGTTGAATCATTTAATTCAAGAAGAAATGGTTTTCAGTATCTAGGATCCGTCAGCGTAGCATGTAAACGTGCCTGACCCGTGTAATTGTCGGGCACATACACAATAAGTGGCTTGTGGATCCAAGTCCATCCAAACAAAGACAACAACAATTGCCAGAGAGGTATCCTACAAGCATCATCATGACGGCTCCACTCAAATTGGTTATAGTCCCATAGTTCAGACCACAGTCGAGTTTTGGGTCAATGAAGATGCATGAGGAGCCCTGTCTTGCCAGTTCATCTGCTCTGCTTCGTTTCCCTCAACACCTCGGTGTCCCGGTAACCAACAAACCAAGACATGGTTGGTTGATGACACATCCTGGAGAATTACCCAACAGTGTAGCATGAAACTAAATATCATTAATCTGGTGAATATGAAGAACAGCTTCGTAAAAAAACATTGTTTGCTGGAAAAGTCCTGCGTGATGGGTGTTTTTGTTAGAAGAACGTTGAACTCCAAAACTTTCCGATTTCGTTAAGCGTCAAAGTTATCTAATAGATAGTTTTAGCAAATGATTGTGGTGTACGACCTGGTATTGTATGTACGTCTGTCAAATTAAGGAAAACATACCATTCGCGGTATCCTACGATACGCCAACAAATAAATATTTGAAATTATTTTTAACGTTTATAAAAACTTGCTAAAACTATCTAATAATTCCTATAGTGCAGTAGATCGTCCTAAATTCCTAGGGGTGCCAATTTAAATATTCAAAAATTTCTTCATTTTTAAGGTGCCATTCGGATTAGATGATTTTAGTATGCTAAATTGTCATAGATCTATAGATGTATGCAGAGGCGGAACAACTTCACTCGGGGCCCTCCCGCCAACTTCTTGAGTGGGCCCCATAGACTGAGAACAAATCTAAGTGAAATCAATCGAAATCACTCTTGAAGGTGGATCCACAATTTTCAGTCATCAGTCACAATAATTTTCCATACAGATTCAGATTCACTGACAATCTGTCTTGTATTGGAAATGACTGTGACTAATGACGAAAAAGTGTGGATCGACCTTAAACCAACTCTTTTGAAACATGATTTTGACGTTACAGAAATTAAGAACGTCTTAAAATAACTTTGCAAAGAGCTACTTTGACTCCTTGCGTCCTTATATCGAGAATAGCGTTCTTTTTGTAACGTTTATTAAATTATTGATTTCTCTATATTTTATAATAAAAAGGCTCACGAAGCGCAGCATTGACCTCTATAGGTGTTGTTGATATGGGTTCTATACAAAATCCAAAAAGACAAAATCCAAAAAAATTTAAAAATCCACAAAGTCAAAATTCACAAAGACAAAATCCATAAAGTCATAATTCACAAAGTCAAAATCCAAAAAGACGAAATTCATAAATTCAAATTTACATCAGTTTGCTTTTCACAATTGAATATTGAGAATATTTATGTACGTTATTACGTTAACTAGACAATTACCAAATCCCGGAGCATATGCGCTTTACCTGAAGACACGGAAAAGGATTCATCCGTGGCATATACGATTTAGCCGATGACACGGAGAGGAATGCACCGGACCATAAGCGCTAGAGGTAAAGGCAGAGACACCTAAGGCGCATAAGCTCCGGGTGCATCCTTCTCCGTGTCTTCAGGTAAAGCACATATGCTCCGGGGTTTGGTAATTGTCTAGTGCCCACGCAATAAGCATTATGGCTCTCTTCATACAAAAATTTATGGATTTTGTCTTGATGGATTTTGACTTTGTGGATTATGACTTTATGGATTTTGTCTTTATGGATTTTGTCCTTATGGATTATGACTTTTGGATTTTGACTTGTGGATTTTGTATAGAACCCGTTGATATTTAAGCATAGTAAATCACCTGCGCCTATAATGGGATTCAATCCAGCGAACCTATGATTTGAAGACGAGCGCCTTATCTACCCTCATGCCACACACACACAGTCAATCCGAATCCAATTTTTGAATTTACGTTCTCTCAAAATCGAAGAAAATGTATGAATTTGACATAACGAAGAATCCAAAAGAGGGATTCGGAGGCTTCGTGTATGGGCGGCCTAAGTTTGTAACTTGCCAGAAAATTGAAAATATACACGTTATTAATTCAATTCTATTCCTTGTTTCAGCTTTAAATTTAAGTGTGCTCTAATTTAAATCTTACAATTCTAAGAACGTTTGTACTTATTAAATTTTATACAGCAATCTTGGCAAGACTCATTTCAAACCAAATGTGGCCAATGCACCACAGCCGTGGGGCGATCATCTACCGGTCGTGGGTTCAAGTTTCACAGTGAGCGAATTAATTTGTGAAAATGTTGACTGTAATGCATGCATTACATCATATGTAATGCACTCTACGATGCTAGTAATCTAGAGGTCCGGAGATCGAATCTCGGCGTGGTCGAAAATTTCCGTACATGTGCGGATAGGAAATATATAGTGCTTGCAACATTATATCATATACAAATAATACATATATGTCCAAATTGGTACAAAATGTTGTTCCTATGAAAATGTATCTGAAATTTCCTAGAGCTTTCAAGTGAATCGCATGAGCCTGTGTGCGTGTGAATTTGAGATAACGTTTTCCAGTTCAAGAGAGTCAAAAGAGACTCTTTTTATAGTATCTTTTAAGAATCACTCATCGCTTGCCATTGCCTGCGACTTCCGTGGTGTGTGATGGATATCTCCGTACTCCGTGACGCATGACAAGTGGACCGAGTGGGTCCGCGGAAGAGAGCAACTTGCCGTTGCGGATAATATGTTATGTTATGAACACAGAAATGATTATGAAATTCATTCACTGCCACGTCCCGCCCGCGTCTTGTGTGGTGTGCGATGTATGGCACCGCGGCGCGGCGCGCGCATGATAAGTGGACCATTTAAAATTCGTCTGTGGCACGTGCATCTATATTTTGAGGTTCAGATTATCTGAGCCGATGTCAAAATGAAAAGTCTCTATTGGAGACGATAATTAATATAAATGTAGGTGAGTTTTAGGGTCAAAGACATGGAGTTTCTGAAAAAATACCTTCTTTGTTAGTCCCTTCGGGCATTTTACTCACTCCATAACTTGTGACAGAATAAAGGAAGTTCAAATTTTGCACATATTATTTTTGGAAGAAGCTGTTCCTACATGTTGCGACCACTTTATTCAATACCTTTTCTAAATTTGCATTTATGCGATCCCGTCTAGACAGCTCTAGATTTTTCAATTTATAGTATACATAGTATTGTTTCTTGATATGCCGGCCGCAACAAGCATAGCAAGAATTAGCCAAAACGAAAGCCCGTATTTATAAACATACCTTACCTTAAAATAAATGCCATTTTCATTAGTTTTCATTGAAATAATTTATTTTCTCGAGACAATGCATCCTTGACTTAAGGCGATTTCAAGGACACTTTGAAATTTTGCAATAGTCAACCTCACTTGAAGTCAATGTAGCTAGTTACCTACCTTGAGTTATTAGAGAGTTTTAGCAAGTCGTATGGAATAAAACGACATAATTTGACATTCCATATAAAAATTCGCTGGCTTACCGTATACGAAACAAAATATTTTAATTTTGCATATCCTAAGTAGGCAAAGGGGTAAAAAACGACAAATTATTTCGCCAATTTCGACTGTTTCCAGAGAATCAAATATACGGAAATACACCCATGCCTACTTGGGACATGCAAAATTAAGATATTTCGTTTCGTATACGGCAAGCAAGCGAATTTTTATATGGAATGTCAAATTATGTCGTTTTATTCCATACGACTTGCTAAAACTCTCTATTATTATATTACACTTGTATTAAAAGCTTAAGGTCTCCTTGCCCAGCAAACAATTTCTATCGTCCGCGATACGAATTTAATTCGCCTGATAGAAAACATTTCTCGAATTTCATATCGTTTTCGGATTAAAGGCGTCACTCCCTTCGTGAAGGAATAGTGACCGATATTAATTCGCCAGGATGATAATTTGGCGATAATAGACTAATACATAGAAAAAGTGAAAAAAATTTAAATTTTTTTACTTTTCCCTTTTTTCTAATTTTTTTCTTCTATTTTATCCTTAACTTTTTTTTACCTTATTTTAACTTTACCTTTTTACACTTTGCTTCTACTGGGAATCGAACCGGGCACCTATCGTTTCGTAGTCCTACGTCCTACACCTGAGCTATCTAAGATTACAAATTATGGGAATAAATTAGTCGTTTTACTTTTTGACAATTTCATCATTCTCTCGTTGTGAGGGATTACTATTTTATCATCCTTGCAATAATAAAACGATATTTCGTTAATGGGAGTCGCATTCTTGACATATTGATGACAATAAAATGATTTTTCGTCGGGGAGACAAGTGTACGATAAATTTTTCATTTGAATAATATCGCTTTCGAATCATTTTTGTGATTTTTCGAAAAAATCGATAAAATTGTTTGCTGGGTTGAGTTTCGCCTTAAATCAAGGATGCATTGACTTCTAAATATAAATTATTTCAATGAAAAACTACTGGGAATGACATCTAATTTTTGAATTTTGGCATACTTGACTAAAGGTCGCCTTGAGTTAAGGGACATACATATGTCTATAAATACGGGCCTAAAAGTATAAATTTCGGTATCAAAACCAATTTTCCGATAGCTTTTTTTTTATTAGTTGTAAGTTAAGAAAATATACAGGGTGCCCGGAAACTGCCGCATAAACGAACCGGATTGTGCTTCCTCTTGTGATTTCCAGCAAAAAAGTTGTACGGAACATACCCTCTTAGCTTAACCCTTTAGCTGCCACAGGCATTTGAAGATTTTTGAAAAAATCATTTTCTTTTACGACTAAAACGTCATTATCTCAAAAGCTAGACTAGGTAGCATAGCAAAATAAGATGATTATTAGGTACAGATGATTATTACCCAAAAAATGAAACTAACCGCACTAAAATCGGATAAGAGGTTTGGTTTTTACGGAACTTCAAAGTCAAATTTTTGTGATTTGACCCAATAACAAAATATATTTACATCTCAATTTTCTCCAACTTCTGCCAAGGTGAGCTGCTTGTACGATTCTTTTAAAAATTGGCGCATAGTCTAAAGATCATTTCTTTCTTACATCATTTTATTTTAACTTTGTTATTTCTAACAGTTTTAATGCCTTGCGGTCCATCTACACTAGCAGCCAAATGGCTGCGCGTCCAAAAACTGGCATCGCGTGCAGCCATTTGGCTGCTCCTTAGCAGCCACACTGTAGCAGCCAAATGGAGACAGGAAATGACATAACCAAAATTTCATTTTGGTGATTTTTTAAAATTTAATTATCAAAATCGGACTCTGCGCGTTTGAATTATTACATGGCCATTCAATAATTATTCAATTTCACACAAAAGATCGAACAAAAGTTGTAAAATTGTCACTTTGAAATTGACAAGCGGTTGGTTGAGTTGCCATATTGAATATCAAAACTGGACGCATAGCCAAATGGCGACTAGCTTGGATGGAATTACAACAGCCATTTGGCTGTACGTGTCGCCATTTGGCGACTAATCTAGATGGACCTTTAAGTGCAGAAAACTAGGGTTAATTTTAGCTCTATTTCAATTCAATTGAAACTGCCCCTAAAGATCTGCAATTTGGTAAAATTTATTCAAATTATATCAAAATCAATCCAAAATTGAAACTCATATATTCCTTACTCTCCAATAGAGACTTTTGCGTTTTCAGACTTCTGATACAAATTTCGTTAACAAACTTTCATACTAAAGTGGGCATTCTGATTTGTTTCAAACAATTTAATCAATATGATCTTATTATAGCCGAAGAAAAAAAAATATGGACGTCGAACGACAAAAATCTTACATTGATGGATTTTTGGGGATGGCCTCCTGATTATGGGGAGTCCCAACAGATTATAGGTTTGCAGCCTTGAAAAGGAGGGAGGCGTACTTGCGTTTTCAGAGGTTGGAGGTTTTTAAAAGAGTCTAAAATGAAAATATTCTAATTTATTTTTTAGTCTAGCGACAAATTTTTCACTAAAATCCTAATGTATTATATACAATCGCAAGGGTAATTTTATGTGTTTTTTTTTCGTTCTCAGACCATTTATTTTTCTGTATATGTATTTTGTCGGTTTTGAAATGTTTGCTAAAAAGTAAAAAAATACTCCCCTATCCCCTTTTTCCAAGGTTGGAGCCCTCCAATCGTTGGGGAGTTTTTTTTCCATAATCAGGACGCCATCAGCATCACCAACCATCCTGCAAAAATCCAGCGATATACGATTTTTGCCGATCAAATATCGTATTTTTATTTGATCAATACTCAACTCATTCTCGTTCTCATATCCCTCTAATTGAATCGAGTACAGAACCAGACAGAACAACCTGCATACAAATTTTCAGTTGATGTTCTGTATAGAAATATAACTCTTTTCAAATGTGTATGGAAGTTGTGTTACCTTCTCCTGCACTAAATCCACTCACTCTACCGCATGCTACCACCACATTGCATTAACAGCGCGGCATGCAACTTACGAAATGCACTAATGAGGTCAATGAACGCATGGCTACCTGTTCCGCAACCTCAAGAAATGCATTGTGATCAAATCATCTTTCATCTTTTTTCAATACGCAGTTTTCGCAGGCGCAGATACTTTTGCGTAAGCCACCCCGACCCATGGCATGGGACAGTGGAAGAAGATACACTCATGAACAGGGTTGCCAGATATTTTCAGAAGAAATCGCCAAATTTCAGTTTTTTTATAGCCCAAAGTAGCCCAAAAAAATTTATTGCCAAAATAAAACGTAAGAGCTAATCTTTGTACATAAACAATTTCATTAAATGCAAAAATATACTTGGGAGCAAAGAAATCGATTCACCCTAAACGCTTTAAAACATTTATGTCAGTCAAGTTAGCACTACCACTTTTAAATTTCGATGATCGCTACAGTGCATTAAATGTCGTAAATTCGCCGTGATTCAATGGAAAAAGCAAAAAATATGGCGAGCACCTCCTTCCCTTAAAAACCACCCCTAAGGCCCGTATTTATGAACATTCCTTAACTCAAGGAGACCTTGAGTCAAGGATGCCGAAATTCAATAAATTAAATGTCCTTTCCCATACTTTTTCATAGAAATCGTTTATATTCAGGAGTCAATGCATCCTTTATTTAAGGCGAAACTCAAGGAGACTTTAAGACCCGTATTTATGAACATTCCTAAATTCAAGGAGACCTTCAGTCAAGGATGCCGAAATTCAATAAATTAAATATCATTTCCCATACTTTTTCATAGAAATCATTTACATATATTCAGGAGTCAATGCATCCTTGATTTAAGGCGAAACTCAAGAAGACCTTAAGTTTTCAATAGACTTGAAATATTATATTTCAAGGAAGGTAGATAGCTACCTTGACTTGAAGTGAGGTTGACTATTGAAAATTTCAAGGTCTCCTTGAGTTTCTCCTTAAATGAAGTATGCACTGACTCGTTAATATAAGTGATTTCTATGAAAAAGTATGGAAAATGACATTTAATATATTGAATTTCGGCATCCTTGACTCAAGGTCTCCTTGAGTTAAGGAATGTTCGTAAATACGGGCCTAAGTGTTTTTCAAGCCCCAAAGAGCGTATGAAGCCTTAAAATCCAAGTTTTAGGCATCGCAATGAAACAGATTGTATGCATTTGCATGCTCCAGAGGTTACCTAACTTATCTGCACTCTTACAAAATTTTCCGCGCCCCTCTTACCCTCAAAAACTACCCCAAAGTCCGCTTAAGCCCCCATACAAAGTTTAAAAATTCAAGTTGTAAGTATAAACAAAATGTAAGTTTTAACACAGTTTAATAATAAATAATGTTTTTTTTATTGATTTTACAGAGTTGAAAATAAAAACAGACTGTTTATTATTTTTTGTGTAATCGTGTTTAGAACGGAAGCATTTGGGGTGGGTCGATTTTTTTGCTCCCAAGTGAATACATAAAGTCTCTTTCGAATAGGAAAAAGTAATTGCCCTTTTCACGATCACCTTACGGAATGTGGCAGAAATAAAACATTAAAAGATAATTTACTTAAATGTGAATTTTTTTTAACGTCGGCTATTTTCATTTAAAAAACTTTCAGCCAAAATGGGCCGGTGTCATTTGGAATTGTTCCTTCAATTGTGTCTGACCCATTTAGTGTTAATAATAAACTAAACGCCTTTACCAAGCATTGCTTTTACAATGATAAAGTGACCAGGAATCAGAGATAGCTATAGGTATCAGGACCAGTCTAGAGACGCTCTCTACGAAGCTGTAGCCCTGTCAATAAACAACAAGAACAACGAGAACAAGATTTATGAAAAAATGCGATTTTCAAACTCCTATATCTCCGGTGCTTTTCATCGTATCTCCTTGACATTTGCTACACTTCGTAAGACGGCGCGAGTGATAACCTCTACCAAATTTGAACACTCAGGGTCAACCAGGGTCCGAGCTCCAGAGGTCCGAAAACACGTACTTGCTCCGTCGTGTAAACATAGTCTTAGTCGCTTCTCACTTTTGATTTATTCAAATTTCTTCGCTTTTCTTTGGCGTGTGGGACGCTGCCGAGTCCTTAGATTTTCTAATTCAGTACCCTTCGAAAAATCTACTTTGTCTTGGAAAAATAATATTTAAAACTAGCGCGTATTTTATGTAGCCCAAAAAATCGCGCGGCGACTTTTGAGAATTTTTGTCGCCAATTGAGAAAAAAGATAGCCCAATTGGCGAGAAGGAGCCCAATCTGGCAACTCTGCTCATGAAGTCGACAAATGCACGAAAACCTGCTCTGGCAGAGTATCTAAACTCTCTTCAACTTGAACTGTGTAGCAAAAGAGCAAATAGCTTTAATAGCCTGTATACGTGTATCTGTATTGTCGTATTTGTGACATTGGGTGCCGATCGGACTACATGGCCAAAAAAATGTGTACCCGATTTTGAGTGAGCTTTGGACATATATGTATTATTTGTATATGATTATATACACTCCGAAATGATATGCAATGTAACGTTGACTCGAAATTGCCTATGAACGGCTGAGTTAACGCACCATGGCCCCACATGGGTCTGTACGGTACTGAGAAGAAGAAGATATGTAATGAGACTAAGAAGTCGTTCCTGCATAAAGCCCACGCTTTAGTATACGGGTAGTTATTCAAAGAACAAACAAATCTTTTTCGTTTTTTTGCAATTTCATTGTTTTGTATGTTTTTAGCCAGTTTTTAGCCGTTTTTCTAGATGGAATTTATTTAGCCGGATTTTTAACCGCTTTTGAAAAAAAAAAATTAGCCGGTTTTAAATTTTTAGTTTGCAACACTGAACGCCTAGTGGAGCATGGTACGTTGACAACTACCATGTGTAGTTGTGGTGCGCGTTCATGAAACTGATGAAATGAAAAGTTACTCTCTTGGTTGTTTTTAAAATTATAAATAAGAAATAGACTTTATCGAAAACCCCCACGTTGCATAGCGTATGCCTGTATAGTGATAAAGTGAAGGCCGAACTACATAAAATGGGTTAAGTAGGCATGTCCGGTACTCAGATTTCAAAATATACCAGTACCAGACACCCGGTTCACCGGCGCACCCGCAGGTTTTTTACAACGCCCCGGTTTTTTCAACCATGAGTCGTTTTTTTTTTTCAAATACCGTTTTTCTTTTCAGTTTTTTTAGCGTCTGTTCACTACGCTTTTTCAGGTTTTTAAGCACCTGTTTCGTACCGCTCTTTTTTAGGTTTTCTTACCATTATTCATTTTTTTTATTTAACCCAAAATTATTGGAGTGTTTTTTTTTTGAACGAGTATTTCTCCGGGAAAAAAGGAGTACCATTTTGGGGCGGGTACCAAAAAAAAATCTGGTTTATGACCCTAAATTCAGAATCATCAACCCAAAATTTTATTAGTGTTTCTTACCACGTCGATTGGACGAGTATTTTCTAAATGAATGAAGTCATCGAACAGATGAAAAACAAATTGGGGCCTAAAAAAACAAAAAAAAAAAAAACAAAAAATAACATAAAAAAAAAACCCGTGCTAAAATGTGGTACAAAAAAACCTAAAACTCAGTTCATTCTGTGTTGAAAAGGTGCTAAGAAAACCTGAAAAAAAACGACACGGAACAGATGCTAAAAAACCTGAAAAAAAAACCGGGACTGAACAGGTGCTAAAAAATCGGTACCGGCCCATGGTTGACAAAAACCGGTGCACCGGTGTTGGGGAGTCCCGACCATGGTTGAAAAAATCAGACAAGCACAAGTTCCAAGGCTATTGGAGCATGCTTACTGTAAGATGATCAATCGATTGCTTAGGCAACAAAAGCACCTACTCTTTCTCAACAAAACGTAAATTAGCTCCCAAAAAGTTTCACGGGTATATTTACGACAAGCCCAATAGAAGTGAGAAAGATCCTAACCCGCTTGAAACTATTATTTACCACTGCAAAATTCGCAGTTATGTCTTCAATAAATACTGTGCGACGTAATACATGCTCCAGAAGTTAAATACAAGAAAGGCAGTCAAATTCCCATTGCGGAGTTGAACAAAGAATTAACGCCGACCCAGGGTCCAAACGACGTTTTTCGAGATGCAAAATGCTTGTTTATTGCCCCACCTATAACCGGCTGTATCTTTGAAACGGTGATAGCTAGGACCCTGGAAGTTTCAGCAAAATGTAGCTCTGGATGCCCTCTTCATCGACTTTTTCAACCCCCGGTTTCGAAAATTTTCATATGAAAACAAAAAATTGCCATTTTGAGGCTTTTCCGGGCGTTTTTCTGGGGCAAACTGCTTGTTTATTGCCCCAGCTTTCACCGGCTGTATCTTTGAAACGGTGATAGCTACGACCCTGGAAGTTTCAGCAAAATGTAGGTCTGGATGCCCTCTTCATCGACTTTTTCAACCCCCGGTTTCGAAAATTTTCATATGAAAACAAAAAATTGCCATTTTGAGGCTTTTCCGGGCGTTTTTCTGGGGCAAACTGCTTGCTTATTGCCCCAGCTTTCACCGGCTGTTCACCGGCTGTATTTTTGAAACGGTGATAGCTAGGACCCTGGAAGTTTCAGCAAAATGTAGCTCTGGATGCCCTCTTCATCGACTTTTTCAACCCCCGGTTTCGAAAATTTTCATATGAAAACAGAAGATTGCCGTTTTGAGGCCTTTCCGGGCGTTTTTCGAGAGGCAATCTGCTTGTTTATTGCCCCAGCTTCAATCGGCTGTATCTTTGAAACGGTGATAGCTAGGACCCTGGAAGTTTCAGCAAAATGTAGCTCTGGATGCCCTCTTCATCGACTTTTTCAACCCCCGGTTTCGAAAATTTTCATATGAAAACAGAAGATTGCCGTTTTGAGGCCTTTCCGGGCGTTTTTCGAGAGGCAATCTGCTTGTTTATTGCCCCAGCTTCAATCGGCTGTATCTTTGAAACGGTGATAGCTAGGACCCTGGAAGTTTCAGCAAAATGCAGCTCTGGATGGCCTCTTCATCGACTTTTTCAACCCCCGGTTTCGAAAATTTTCATATGAAAACAAAAAATTGCCATTTTGAGGCCTTTCCGGGCGTTTTTCTGGGGCAAACTGCTTGTTTATTGCCCCAGCTTTCACCGGCTGTTCACCGGCTGTATTTTTGAAACGGTGATAGCTAGGACCCTGGAAGTTTCAGCAAAATGTAGCTCTGGATGCCCTCTTCATCGACTTTTTCAACCCCCGGTTTCGAAAATTTTCATATGAAAACAGAAGATTGCCGTTTTGAGGCCTTTCCGGGCGTTTTTCGAGAGGCAATCTGCTTGTTTATTGGCCCAGCTTCAATCGGCTGTATCTTTGAAACGGTGATAGCTAGGACCCTGGAAGTTTCAGCAAAATGCAGCTCTGGATGGCCTCTTTATCGACTTTTTCAACCCCCGGTTTCGAAAATTTTCATATGAAAACAAAAAATTGCCATTTTGAGGCTTTTCCGGGCGTTTTTCTGGGGCAAACTGCTTGTTTATTGCCCCAGCTTTCACCGGCTGTTCACCGGCTGTATCTTTGAAACGGTGATAGCTAGGACCCTGGAAGTTTCAGCAAAATGTAGCTCTGGATGCCCTCTTCATCGACTTTTTCAACCCCCGGTTTCGAAAATTTTCATATGAAAACAGAAGATTGCCGTTTTGAGGCCTTTCCGGGCGTTTTTCTGGGGCAAACTGCTTGCTTATTGCCCCAGCTTTCACCGGCTGTATCTTTGAAACGGTGATAGCTAGGACCCTGGAAGTTTCAGCAAAATGTAGGTCTGGATGCCCTCTTCATCGACTTTTTCAACCCCCGGTTTCGAAAATTTTCATATGAAAACAAAAAATTGCCATTTTGAGGCCTTTCCGGGCGTTTTTCTGGGGCAAACTGCTTGTTTATTGCCCCAGCTTTCACCGGCTGTTCACCGGCTGTATTTTTGAAACGGTGATAGCTAGGACCCTGGAAGTTTCAGCAAAATGTAGCTCTGGATGCCCTCTTCATCGACTTTTTCAACCCCCGGTTTCGAAAATTTTCATATGAAAACAGAAGATTGCCGTTTTGAGGCCTTTCCGGGCGTTTTTCGAGAGGCAATCTGCTTGTTTATTGCCCCAGCTTCAATCGGCTGTATCTTTGAAACGGTGATAGCTAGGACCCTGGAAGTTTCAGCAAAATGCAGCTCTGGATGGCCTCTTTATCGACTTTTTCAACCCCGGTTTCGAAAATTTTCATATGAAAACAAAAAATTGCCATTTTGAGGCTTTTCCGGGCGTTTTTCTGGGGCAAACTGCTTGTTTATTGCCCCAGCTTTCACCGGCTGTATCTTTGAAACGGTGATAGCTACGACCCTGGAAGTTTCAGCAAAATGTAGGTCTGGATGCCCCCGGTTTCGAAAATTTTCATATGAAAACAGAAAATTGCCATTGTGAGGCCTTTTCGGGCGTTTTTCTGGGGCAAACTGCTTGCTTATTGCCCCAGCTTTCACCGGCTGTATCTTTGAAACGGTGATAGCTAGGACCCTGGAAGTTTCAGCAAAATGTAGGTCTGGATGCCCTCTTCATCGACTTTTTCAACCCCCGGTTTCGAAAATTTTCATATGAAAACAGAAAATTGCCATTTTGAGGCCTTTTCGGGCGTTTTTCTGGGGCAAACTGCTTGCTTATTGCCCCAGCTTTCACCGGCTGTATCTTTGAAACGGTGATAGCTAGGACCCTGGAAGTTTCAGCAAAATGCAGCTCTGGATGGCCTCTTCATCGACTTTTTCAACCCCCGGTTTCGAAAATTTTCATATGAAAACAAAAAATTGCCATTTTGAGGCCTTTCCGGGCGTTTTTCTGGGGCAAACTGGCTTCAATCGGCTGTATCTTTGAAATGGTGATAGCTAGGACCCTGGAAGTTTCAGCAAAATGCAGCTCTGGATGGCCTCTTCATCGACTTTTTCAACCCACGGTTTCGAAAATTTTCATATGAAAACAGAAAATTGCCATTTTGAGGCCTTTTCGGGCGTTTTTCTGGGGCAAACTGCTTGTTTATTGCCCCAGCTTTCACCGGCTGTATCTTTGAAACGGTGATAGCTACGACCCTGGAAGTTTCAGCAAAATGTAGGTCTGGATGCCCTCTTCATCGACTTTTTCAACCCCCGGTTTCGAAAATTTTCATTTGAAAACAGAAAATTGCCATTTTGAGGCCTTTTCGGGCGTTTTTCTGGGGCAAACTGCTTGCTTATTGCCCCAGCTTTCACCGGCTGTATCTTTGAAACGGTGATAGCTAGGACCCTGGAAGTTTCAGCAAAATGTAGCTCTGGATGCCCTCTTCATCGACTTTTTCAACCCCCGGTTTCGAAAGTTTTCATATGAAAACAGAAAATTGCCACTTTGAGGCCTTTCCGGGCGTTTTTGGGGATGCAAAATGCTTGTTTATTGCCCCAGCTTTAACGGGCTGTATCTCTGAAACGGTGATAGCTAGGACCCTGGAAGTTTCAGCAAAATGCAAGCCTGCAAGCTTTGGATTGGTGCCAAAGTGATGAAGGAGATACCTTATCCACGATCCGTTGTTATCCAGACAGACCATGGTATAGATAATTTCACCGTAATTCATCACTTGCATAAATCCAGGGCGAATATTGGGTTGGGAAATACGCTCTCTCTCCATTGGTACTTCAAAAAGCACCTGTGTCACCACATAAGCCCAGTGATTCTCATTGAAAATCAATTGAAGTTTCACCACAAGGTAACGTCTCGAGCGAATCGCAGCTCTTCTTGTTCTATTAAGCTTTAATGCTTCGTTTTTTTTTATGCAAAAAAGGAGATGTTTAATAAAGTTATCAGATTATCAGTTATTATCTAAACCCGGTCGTGTTTACTACTATCGCTCTGCTATCACACTTAAATGTTCCTTTATTGATTCCAGATTTGAGTTTCATCGGGGATGGGACTCGAACTGATACTGCACAGATACAAAACGGGCGACCCTGTTCTCTACCCCACTGTCTTGTCCGAGAAATTACTTATAAACAGGCGATGATAGCAAATAGTTGCCTTTTTATAGTAAAAGCTTCAGTTAATGTATTTAGATCAAATAAAACCACCCACATCACTTGGCGGCCATAAATTGTTATCACCCTAGATATTATAACGTAATGAGTTATAAAATAAATAAATGACACATTCCGTTACAGGACACATATCCACACTATAATCTCCACCATCCACTTTTACTTCAAATATAAATCTTTCCGGAAAAAGTCAACTTGGTGCTCTCGCACACAATCCAATATCCTTGCTGACCTTGTGTGCCTTATGTCTCTCGACTCTAAGAGAATGTGTAGTCAAGCCATAAATTCTTCATTCATGAAAACCAAATCCAAAATCGATATAGTAATATGGAAACATCCTAATAGCGCGCGACTATATCATCGCGTTACACCGCACTTACGGTCGCCTTCCTCCCAGACATAAGCTACATTCGAGAGTGTACTCGCTCTTCTCGACTCAAATATACAGGATATTGTGCCAATTTATATGGCCCGTACACTCATATATAACGGTTATTCAGTTGGCGCTGTGAGGGATTCGAATATATTAAAGCTTTGTGCGACATTTCATCCTTAGCCTGACTCGAAAACCAACTCATGATGTCATGCATTGCACACTCACCGGCCCTACTATACTATGTATAGTCGGGAGTTCGGGAACTCTTTTTCGACTGACATTCTTTCGGGATTTCCCGTTACGGCAGGCTCGTGTCCTGACGAAACGGCCGACTTGTGCTCGAATACTCGTGTATGTATGAAAAAAGGACGAGGATATGTACGGAATAATTTATTACACTCAGTCGATTTGAATTCATATTTCGACTTGTTTTCAGGAGGCTTTTTTAGCAGTCGGGTTGAAACCGGCTCGTAGCGTCATCCTGAACATGCCTTCTGGGGTCCGATGGGGAATTTTCGTCGGTTTTGTGTTAATATGTATGGCCGAAATGTTCCGTTCTATGTCTCTTGTTGGTTAATCAACAAATGCCCAAAATATATGTGCGGTTAAGTGAATCTCAGCATATACGTATAGGCTGATCCCAGAACTGAGCGTGGATGGTTTTTGTGTTTTTATGATGGTGTATACAGAGGATAGGTTAGGTCCTTTTCTATTTCAGCATATATTGTACACGGCGGTGGATCTGCCTTGGTTCATTGAAATTCGCTGAACTGAATACTGAATGCGAATGTGACGGAATATTCTATTCTGAGTGTGTGTATGTGTGTAGGTAAAATGGCACAACGAATGTGAATAATGTGCACTGTGTGAATCAGCATTATCTATTTAAGGCTTGCTGACTGTTGGCTATCAAGCAAATGTCGGGATCGGATCGTTCGCATACGATATAATTGGATATGGCTGACCGGATTAGTGTTTATAGGATTCATGCTGCCCATTGCAAAATGAATCAATAAATTTTCAAATAATATTAGATTATTACGGTTCACTTTATTGGATTTCTGGGGGTAATTAGAGCGCATCGGGACAAGATTAATTGAATTAGGCTATGACCTTTTATGTATTCAGAATAGTATAGGCTGCATATAACAGAAAAAAAGGATGTTAGAGTAGGTTTTTGTGTTGCATGCATATTTAATGTGGAGACTTTTAAATCAGTTTAACTTTCGAAAATGTTCATATGAAAACACAAAAGTGCGATTATCTCGTTACAGGACCGGATTTAGCAATTTAAAAACTAGGGGCCAGAGTTGGCGGAGACCTTAAAGTAGATTTCAATAACAGAATAATGAAAAACATTTTTATGAAATAAGGCACACAATTTTATTGAGGTATAAATAATATAAAAAAATAGCAATTTTATGAGCTATTTTTTCTGAAAACATTTTTATGATAGATTCGAAGGAATGATTTCGAAGGAGATTATTATCCACGCTTAAACGTGTTGAATTGGTCAGTCGGTTCTGACCCATGGTCGTTCGCAGTGTGTTTTTGATTAGTTTCACCTTCGAAAATGACCGTTCTCTACTCCAATTGCTGACGATCATTGACAAGTTATTTGAAGTGCAATTTCAGAATCTGCATCACCATCTGCAATGATGCGATATACAAATATTTAAACTCATTCTTCTTCTAAGTATTCGAGATAGTTGCGAGAGAGCAAGTTAAAGTAATTCGCTGGCCAAAGCAGCTTCTAAATCTTCAGGGTAGGCATCGACTAGATTTAACGCTTTTTATGAATGTCTGCGGGATTCATGGATGTAATGGTTCCCAAAAACCCAAATCGTTCACAAAGAACTTCATAAGTCGAGATTCTCTAAGTCAGTGACGAAATTAACTAATCCAACATTGGCGGATACACGGTGACTCGAAATATGTCCCGTGGTGATAATCCAGCGACAGCTTCCCTTCCATAATGGAGCGGCGTCTGTGGTATACTTCCAGTTTGAGTGCGAACATTTTCATACTGTTGGAACACCAACATTTTTTTTTTACCTGTGGTCAGGGCCGGCCCTAGGGGTGGGCGAACTGGGCGGTCGCCCAGGGCCACCACTGTCAAGGGGCCACCACGCCATGGAACCTTTACTTTTCGGGGGCCACCACTCGGAAAGTGATTCACTCTCTAGGGGCCTTCATGCAACAAAATAAACAAAACATACCTGATGAAAAATCAATGGGCGATGTTGTCAAATAAGATTGAGGTTGCAAATACGCTTATTGATGTTTCAAAGCTTATCGGAAATTTTTAAATGTCTGAACTCAAAAGTTTCAGAATAAGCCTAGTTTCTTTCAAAAATGAAAATCGCCCTGGAACCAGGCAATTTCCAAAAATATATAGAAATTTGTTTCGATTCGAAAATTCAAGTAATGCATATGAGCAAATATTTTCAAAGATTGCTGGAAGTTTTAAAATTCTAAAGCTAAAAAAATCGGTCGAATCGCGGTATCATTGCTTTTCTCTCGTCAAACATTCGAAATACCAAATGTTTGGCGAGGCAAAAAGCAGTGATACGATACAACGTCTCGACCGTTTGTTTTCCAACTTTGACGAGGGAAAAGCAGTGATGCGGCGACTCGACCGATTTTTTTACGATCACAACTCCAAGATGATAAAAAAGGGGAACTGTGCCAAAGATATAAAACAGATCAGAAAAGTGTTTATGATCACATTTTTGGGATTTATTTAAAAGCGCAAATAGTCCGAAGATTACATTTTTCTTTCAACGACCCAAATATCAAAATTTGCATGTGATTTAACTAATGATGATTTAACTGGGTAAATAAATGCGTATTCCTGAGAAAGAGCTAACTTACAGTGGCAGCAGCTCCCAATTTTTGCTTTAAACGTGAAAGGGTGTTATGAAACATTTGCAACACTCACTAGTTGCAGAATTTTAAAGCATTGCTATTTTGGCCTAAGCCTCCAAAGTACCTACGTCTTTGACCATTTGACAAAATGAAATGTTTAAGAATCTTGCTTTGTAAAATCTTTATAAGTGTCTGCAGTTTTGCCTTGCCTTACTGAAATATATATTAATTAATTAATTAACTATCAAATGCCTATTTTAAAAAATATTGGCAGTTCTAAGACTTCCGCGACATTTAAGAGATTGTGAATCACAGATCTACCGTCTGCAAAAACATTCAGGCGAACAAGTTCAGACATAGAATTTCGGGTAGCGTGCTACATCAATAGAATAGAAAAAAAATATTTACAGTTAAAAAAAAAATGAAGCTAAAATGTTTGGGTATTGGTAGGAGTCACCATCATCATCATCGATTTGGCCCAGGGCCACCAGAATGCTAAGGCCGGCCCTGACTGTGGTTTCATAAAAAAACGAAGGAATCTCTTTTGTATTCGGTAGACATCTTCAGCGACTCAAGACATTTAACGGCGGTGTTAAGAACCATCGTCGATTTTTGCTGAAGCGTTCCAAAACGTCGGATTAAAATGGGGTGTAAATGGTTGTTTCGAAACAGGATATAATTTTTAACAGGCCAAATGCTTCGTTTCTCACAATACTCTTTTGTTCCATATCATCTGCTACCGTTTTTAAAGCTTCCATGAATTTATAGTCTGGCTGGTGTAGCGGTTAGTGCGCGCACCTTCGGTGCACAGGATCACGAGTTCGAATCTCACCGTGGATCATGGTGTTTTTCGAACTCACGAGCTTTTGACGGACTATGATCTCACTCAGATGTTAAACGAGTACCCATTTATGGGGATAAATAACACTGCTGAGCGTGATGCTGATCTCATTACCTCAACAAAAGCAGATAAGATCTTGGAAATAGGATGTCACTAACACATCCTGCGGCCTTAGTCCAATGCTGGATTGTCGCGCCTGTTATTTATTTATTTATTTTTATGAATTTATTGTAAGCATGTGCAAGAGCTTGGACGCAGCATCACTTCGACAGGTGTAAAAATCTCTTCACAAATACTCGATGAGAAGTAATGCACTCGTCCTTTTACCTGATTTCCATTTTCGTTCATATGCAGCAGTTTTCTAAAAAAAGATCACGGGAGACACCATAACCAAACAAATGGGGAAAAAACGGCTTTTTTGACAATTTTCGGATTTCAATAATCTATATCGGGGGAACCGTTGGGAATTAAACACATGCGTGTTAGAACAAGTTCATAGGAAATTAAATGGGCTTTAATACTGCCACAAATAATTTCGATACGATTCACCGTTTCCGAGATATTCCCCAGATAAAGGCGAAAACCCCTTAAAGCGCATAATTTTGCCTCTCCCCCACGTTAGCCAACATCCCACGACCGCGTGCTTTTAGTATTATCTTTTACTCCTAACCACCTCCTAACAATCTATGAAATAAAAAATACCGGCGTACAAATGGCCAACTGAAATGGCTGTGCCCGCAACACGAGGGTTTTTAGGGTTTTTTAGAAAATTTTTTTTTCAAAAAACCCTTATGAAATCGATTTTGTCTGTCCGTCCGTCTGTCCGTCTGACCGTCTGTCCGTCTGTCCGTCCGTCTGTTCACTAAATAACTCGCGAACGGCTCAACCGATTGTCATGAAATTTGGTAGGAATGTGTAGAATGGTTACAGTCTTTGGCACATATACCTTAGAGCTTAGAAGTTGGTAGGAAGAAGATAACAAGGTGTCCCGAACGTTTGAAAAAACTCGACTTTTTTAGTTTTTATCGGAGATTGACATATGGGTATTTAAATCAAAGAACTAAACGAATACATCTCACATCAGTTAAAATTTTCCAGTTTCGAGTAACGGTAAAAAAGTTATTGGCGTTCAAAGTTAAACTTCCTTTTCGACCTCCGTTTTTCTAAACCGTTATAGGGATCGATATGAAACATTGCACAAAGATTGGTTAGTATGGCTTTATATACGTTAAATATTAAGACAGTTGACTTTTGCTAAGGAAAAGTAAATAACAGTAAATTTGTAAAATTTGAATTTGATCGTGTGTAGCCCCTTTTAGGTTTCGAAATATGAAAATTCTGCTAGGGATTTTTAGAAAATTACATAGGGAATATGTCTACGAATTTTCATTCGAATATCTGTATCCAAACCGGAAATATAGCCAAGTTAGTATTTAGTAAGGGCCTTTCACAATGCAAGGGAAGCCTCTTAAGCATTTCTTCAATGCATATCTTTTAACTTGATGAAACAATGAACATGAAATTTGGTGGATATGCATAGAATGGTAATAGTGTTTGCCACAAATATTTTTGAACTTTCTAGGACCAAGTTAACAGGGTGTTCCTGAATAGCTGCAAAAGTATACTTGTTCAATACTCATAGGAAAGCTTGCATGGGCTCTTATATCAGGGGACACAATGGAATCATTTCATATAAGTTGCTTTTCCTTGATTAGAGAAGAGTAACAGTAGTTTTACAGCCAATAATTCAGTTCATATATAAAGCCAAGCCGGCCTTACGTTTGCCTGAGTTTCTTTTTGCTCAAAGGCCATCAGAAATCTTAAATCGAAAAATGCCTGTAGATTTGCCTTGGAGTACCTACTTTTATACAAACTGGGTAAATAGTAAATCTATTTTTGGATTGGTCTAATTAAAGGTGGAACAGAATGAAAGGCGCTAGCCTTTCATTCTGGAACGCGTTTATTTAGACCAATCCAAAAATAGATTTACAAGAAGCATTCCATTAATGCTGTGCACAATTCTTATCTATTGCTTATAAAATATATGTACAAAAAATATTCACTATGCATCAAAATTCTAAAAAACCCTCGTATTGCGGGCGCAGCCCTCTGTACGCCGGTATTTTTTAGAATTTTAATACATGAATATTTTTTTGTACATATATTTTATAAGCAATAAATAAGAATTGAGCAAACATTAATGAAATGCTTCTGTAAATCTATTTTTGGATTGGTCTAATCTAATCAGCGCCCGTTCTAGCACTTACGCCGCCCCGGGCAAGTGGACAAATTGCCGCCCCTTCGGTACTGTACCTAACAGATTGATAGTAGATATACACACTATCTAGATCAGTGGTTCTCAATCTTTTAAGTTCGTGCCCCCTGCGCAGTTCTGTTGATCCTGGCGCCCCCAAGAAAATAGATGTGCGAAAATTGCCATTGGCAAGGAGTGCTCTTAATTTTATACGTAAGTTCAGGATCTATTTTCGCAACATTTTTTTTGTTAGTGCATCCCATATTTTAAACTACTGGAATTTTTTAGAAGTATGTATTTAAATTTCTTAATCTCCGCATGCTGAATTTCGTCGTCAGTTCGGCCGTTACCATGGCCTAGGTGATACCAATAGACCAAAATCAGTAAGATTTTTAACAAAGATTCATTCTATCCATATCATCAGCTGTGGTTATCAAACGGATTAAGTAGCTGCCATTTTTTTATTAAGAAAATAAAATTGTTGGCAATTTGCAACGTTTTGCAGCAATGGATTACCCCTGGTGAGTTTCGAAAGATTTTCGAATGGTTGGTGTTGAAGGAAACCATAATCGTCCCTAATCGTCGCGTCTCATTAAGGGGTGCGCCCCTGAGCTTGGGAAACACTGATCTAGATGTATAGAATGGTTGTTGTAGAATCGATTCAAAGGGGTTTCGCTCCAAAACAATTTACATAGTGAAACCAAGAAACTAAGAGAATAAAAAAAAACACAAAAATGACCTTATAGATTTTGTTTGGAATTTCACAAATTTAAAGCTTGATCTGAGAAATCGAAAATGCATACGAAAATTCGTTTTCCACAAAAACACTAAATACATCGAAAAGGTTTGAGTTGAATAAAACTTTCCCCGAAAGAGCATTTCAAAAAGTTTGTCATTTTCGGTTTCGACCGGCAGTTCATGGCACGACACCTCTCATCAGACGCCGAGGCTAAGTGCCGTGCCATGTAGGTACTGCCGGGGACAGCATGACCGAGAATGCAACAATCGATGTCATTTTGCCCTATATATAGCAATGACAAAAAGTTGAGAGGACTTATCATTTTTTAGGCGAATAGCCACTTGCTATTACTATAATGCGTCCATTATCCGCAACGTGTTTTGGCATAGCGCCAATGGCATGTTTAACCACAAAAAACATGTTTCCGACGCAGCCTCCGCACACCACGACACTCTCATGGGCCCTCTACGCTCTAACTAAATACATTTTTAGAAAACTCCGCCCTTAAAAATGTTGGGCCAAAAAATTGTTCTCGCTTTCATTTACCTCCTGCAGTTGTTTTCCATAAATTCCTTAAAAACTTCAATTAGCCGGATTGCTTCAGGCTTTTCAATGTGCATGGCTTATTTTCATAAATGCGTCATCTGGAGAATTTTTAAAGAGAATAAGGTCACAGCTAGTAAAATCGGGGGAACCTAGCCAAATTCGGATATTAGGATGTCCGAACACAAATTAGGAAATTCTGGCAATTTGTTCTGTGGTTCAATCCCTCATCTTGCTAAAACCCTAACCACCTTCTTCGCAGTTTGCCCTACAATGCTAGATGAATCAATCCAATCGGTACGAATTTAAGTAATCCATCCACGCGAAGGTTTGTCGAAATGAATTTAAATTATGCTGCAAAATGTCGAAATTTTGGAAAACAACTAAACAAAAAATTATTGATAATGCCTTTGTGGATAACAATTCTCACAGAGGAGTCTGTTTTAAATGCCTTAATGTGCTCAGCGTTTATTCGACTCCCTATTTCTGATTCCAAGCACCCCCAAAGAAATTCGGGAGTTCGATATTTATTTAGTGGATTTGCTCCTCTCCTGTTACTCAACAGACTAAACAATAAAATTTCTTGCAATTTCGTCCTCTGGAAATTAGGCAAAAACTAGGTTTCATGCAAGGTCCTTAATTCTGGCGAAAGACGATGAATTAATTGTTCAATCGGAGGACGAAATTAGCACATACTAGTAATCTTTTTATTTTATCTGTAGAATGGAAACCGCAGACCTTTCCACTACATCGAAGTTGATGTTGATTTTTTTCTTTCGGCTTTTTTAATTTTTTTTTATTCGAGTGCTAGCCAAAAAGCCGCCCCTAAAATTTGGCGCCCCGGGCGACCGCCCGGCTTGCCCCCTCTTAGAGCGGGCGCTGAATCTAATTAAACTTTTAATTTGACCAACCCAAAAATCTACTTTCTATGTAATGTTTAAATAAAAGTAGGTACTCAACGGCAAATGTACAGACATTTATGGAATTAAAATTTCTGATGAGTTCTCAACAAAAAGAAACTCAGGCAAACGTAAGGATGGCTTTACATATAAGCTGAATTTACTAACTGTAAATCCGTTACCGTTTCTCCGAATAAAGAAAAAGGAGCCTATATCAAATGATTTCGTTGAGCCCGTTGATGTGTGTTCCCACACAAACCTTTCCTATGCGTATTGCAAAAGTAGACTTTTCAGGGACACCCTGTTAACTTGGTCCTACAAACCAAGTATTCGTGTCAAAAACTATTACCATTCTATGCATTGCCACCAAATTTCATGTTCATTGTATAATCCAGCACAATATAAGCAGTGAAAAAATGCTGAAGACGCTGGCCTGGTACGCACTGTGAAACGCCTTAACCATATATTAGATTCGCTCTATTTCCAGTTTGGATTAAGTTATTCGAATAAAAATTTGCAGACGTATTCCTTATGTCATTTCCTAAGAACTCTCCTCATTTTTTTATATTTGCTGACTTAAGAAGGGCTGCACACGCATAAATTTACTGTTATTTACTTTTTCTTAGCAAATGTGTATTTAGCGTGTATAAGCTGATATTGACCAATCCTTATGCTAAGTTGCATATGGGCACCTATAACGGTTTAGAAAAACTGTGGTGAAAACGTAAGCTTAACTTGAGACGCCCACAACTCCGTTACCGTTACTCGCAACTGGAAAAAGCTAACTTATATGAAATGTCGTGCTCTGTGGCCGTGATTGTTCGGTCGCCACTCTGTGAAATCATAGAGAAACGAGTTTCCAAACTCGGCACGACTCGTCGCAAGTTTATTATTCAGAAGAAGATGATAAGAAATATTCTTATTGTAAAATAATAAACTAACAATGCGACTAGGAAGTGGTATGGCTGACAACCGTATCACATTCCGAATTCAGTTGTCTTTGTAACGTTGATGACTACACACGGTAGTCATCAACGCACCGTGCTCCACTAGGAGTTACGGTAATCAAGAGAGAGAGAGATATGAAATGCATTCGTTGTGTTCTTTGATTTATGTACCCATACGTCAATCTCGGATAAAAACTTAAAACCTTTGAAACACTCTGTTATCTTTCCCCTACCAAGTTATAAGGCATTCGTGACAAAGACTGTTTCTATTCTACACATCCCTACTAAATTTCATGACGATCGGTCGAGCTGTTCGTGAGTTATTTAATAAACAGACGGACAGGTAAAATCGATTTCATAAGGGTTTTTTGAAAAAATTCGAATTATCTCTCGCTTTCGCTCTGAGCAGCATTTTTCAAATATAAATGATTTGAAAAATACATTCAAATCACTAAAATTTCAAAAATGTAGCCAAAGCAGACAATGAACAATTATGTGTCCGAACTGGCCCTTACACGGCACTGCATATGATATATGAAATTCCTGAAAATCTGCTATTGGACAGCTCAAGGCGCAACACCATAAAACTTGCGATTCACATTCTACGCGTTATGTGCTTCTTTACTTGTACACATCTTTCAAATTCCAGTTTATGCACACGATTTACCAATTTTGAGACAATGACATGATGGATTAACGGTAAGATTTTACGTTTGGCCGTCCGATAATTTTTTCCTTCCTTTTTGAAACGGTAATAGCCTGGACTCTGAACTTTTCAGCAGAATGTAGGTCCTGATATGGTCTAAGAACCCCTGTTTTCAAAAAATTTCCGAAACACGGTCGCCAACCTAAAAAAAAATGCAGGCTTCAAAAATTCCTTAACAAACTTACCCTTGTACGTCCTAGTAACAATGCATCCATTTCGCCGCCGTTTTGTGATGTTGCTACTGGTCCACTTATAACAGATATCTGATTAGCCGACCCAACTAACAATTTTCTCCTTGGGCAAGAGGAAAACTCTTATAAATTTCTTATTAGAATTTTCACAAAGAATTAATTCGTGTAACATGTTTATTAGAGCTTTTGGTAAATGACAATACGCTTAAAAGTTTCTGTTACACCTTCTAAAAGCATTGAGCTATGTAAGGCATTTGGTCAAGATGTTAGGCTCTATGGAAACCTTTATAAGTATATGACTCTTGACTGAAACTATTTTATTCTTATTATTGTCTTGAAATGAATTTGTGTTAGAGTAGTATAAGATAATTTTCTTTTAAGGTTTTAGATTAAAGGCTCTTTGAGATCCTTTTTGGTATGAGTCTAACTATGCCGCTATAAGAAGCACTACTTATATGATTGTTACTAAAAACGCAAATACTCCTGCAGCTTTCGATAAGGTCTTTAAATGAGCTTTATGAAAATGACGTTTTCAATAAGTGTGCATCAAAAAATTATTTTTTATCAAGACTCTTTCAAGAATTACTTTTACATGTTTATTAATTGAGTTGTCACCTAGAAGTCTGAAGAATAGTGCGTGTTTGCAGTTTCACGAGGCGTCAACACTTTTTTATATGGGCAACCTCTGAAAGAATTGGAAAATGTTTTCGACACACCGATAAAATCATCCTATTTAAATATTTTCAAATCTGGATGTGAAATGGAGGATACTTCAGTAACATATGCACTGAGTGAAATTAAATGCAAAATGGTCGCTATCGAGTACAACGAAGAAAGAATATTTATACCTTTAATTCATACATTGAAGTAAATATTTTTTTGCTCACTTTATTTTAACCATATAAAAACCGGTTACAAAATCGGAATACATATTTCAAAAAAAAATTAAATGCAAAATGGTCAATGCAATACAATATGGTCAATGACAATACAATGGTCAAATACAAAATTAGTATTTTCTCGGTCTTTTCGCACGAGTGTTAATAAAAATATAAAAAATAAAAATAAAATAATTCAAAGAATCCATTTGGTTTTTTTTTCTTCTTTCTTTCTTTTCTTATATAGCAGGAAGTGTTTTTACCATCTCATTCGAGCGCCTTTTTTTCCTTGCTGACTGACGGACAGAATTTGCGCATCTAGCGACGGAATTTTTAAAAATTTGTTGGAAGAATTGGCGAAGGTCTAATTCCGAAAATGATGTGTCATTAGCAGATACAACCTCATAAAAGAGCCGGAAAATATTGGTATATTTGGCCCAGCGATTTTTGGGGTTGTCCGCGCTTCGAGTTCCGCCAGTCCATGAATATTGCAGAAATATCTTTCGATTAAACAGCCGGTCCACAATTATGTAACTCAAATTTGTGCCGTTTTGTGGCTGGCTACCAACTATTGCCCTTAAAGCACGTTTCTGAAATAATGTATTCTATAGTATTAATAAAAAACGGAAAATTAATAGGAAACCTACAGTTTCTTCTTTGAATTCCAGTCCAGACAGATTTTCTTCGAACTCCTCAACTTCTTCAACCGTGTGCATTATCTGCATAATAGCAGTAGCGTTATTCGAGCGCTGAGTCGGACCCTGTAAGAAAAAATAAATGTAAGAAACTTAAGTCCACAATATTTCAACAAACACTAAGGCTTACCTCCGAAGATACCATTTCGCCAATTGAATCAATTTTGGCTTCTAGCCTGGCCAACGTGTGGCTAATAGCGGTCATTCCATCAACCAATTGTTGGAGCCTCTCAACTGACCCAGCGGAAGCGTGGTTTAGAATGGCCGACAGGTCAATAATAGATGGTTCATCTTCGCCTTCATCTACATTTACCGGTGGTAATTTTGTCGGGGAAACACGCCGAGGGGATGTAATTTGAATAGCCGGCTGTAAAATGAAATGTGTAGTCATTGTTTTCTTTTTATTCTATCTAACTATTATGAATTTAATTAATTTACTTACCATTGGGTCGACTAGTAGATCTGCTACAAATTCAGCATTTAAATCAACTTGTGACGGGAAAGGACGAGTGCACCTTCGTTTTGGCGAAATGTGTGAATCCGTCTCTGTTTCCCGCATCATCTCCGACAATATGCCCTCAGCCATTTCCCAAGAGCATATTTTTTCCCGTTTTCTAACACATCGCATTTTCGTCCATCCAACAGATGGTTTTGATGAGCCATCTTTTAATAATCTTTCCAGTTCCGCTTTCGGTATTTTTGGAGGCCAAAATAACACACAATCCTTTTCCCAGCCGGCGGGAATAATCGACAGTAGGGTTCTACCGTTTTCAAGAGTTTGCACAATCTTAAACATGTATTCAAGCACAGACACAACGATCCAACCAGACACTGCGACATATTCAAACTGTTTGTAATTGTCACATAACTGCACTTATAATCCGCCTCTACGACAGTCAGATCAATGACAATTCTTGATAATGTTCTTATATTCACCTTCTGCAAGAGTAAATATTAGTCAACTCTGCTAGCAGTTGTATAGCAAGGTTCGCTAAGAACTTATTCTTATATCCCAACTAAAAAGGTTTTGACTAAGAATATAAGAGTAAAACGCTTTTAAACAAAAATGTTCTAAGACAGAAAACTATAAACGGTCAGATAATGGCTTCAAGAAAATGTGTAGTTTGATTTCTAATTTCAAGAAGAGCTTAATACGAGAAAGTTCTTTTTATTTACTAATATGAGTAAAAAATTTTACTAACCGCTAATTATAACTTTTGTCAAGAAAATAGAAATCCGCCATATTTTTTCTTATGATTATTGGTAGTATGGAAATTGTCAAAATTTATTTTGTGATAGGTTTGGTTATTTTGTAAATTTTCAAGATATTTTGGATTCATGCAGCAACAATGCGGCAATAATGATGGAATGAGATTATTTAAGAGCTTTTACGACTCCAATTAAAAAAGGACAATTATTTTTTCGAAGTTTAAAATTTGTAAAGAAGCCAAATTTCAGGAGCGATCAATGTTTTTTCAGAGTTTCATGCAGCATTTCACAGAGCAATTTCATTGGCAGTAAGTATTTCGCTATAGAATCTAGAAATCTACTTCGAAATAAAGTACCATAATTATTTAAACTATTTATCTTTTCTTTAGTCTCATAGTTTTCTGTTGTAAGTATCATACAAATATTAGTATGGCATATATGGAAACTTAGTTCTTAAAAAATACATGCCAATTCTTGGATGAGATTCTTCAAAGCTATACTCGGCTTTCCACAAAAACAGTACCAGGGAATATTCTGATAAAGCTTTGAGTCGAGAGCATTGTCGCAATTCGGATAGCACTCTTGAATGGAAGTGTTATAGGAGACCAAACTTATAATGCTTCTCAAAGAGCTCTTGCTAGATTTTTAAAGAATTCTTGAAGAATTCTGAAGTGCCTAATGCGTACGCCAAATGCACGATTATAAGAATCTTGAAGGATTCTATAAGAATAATTTGTCTAAGAACGATTCTTAGCTAAAACTAAATTTTAATCTTATAAAACCCTTGAAGAGCTTTATTAGAAGAAAATTGTTAGTTGGGGATGATCCCCGCTGATCGAAACCGTCAGACATTTTTCTCTCACATGAATAGGAATAATGTTCATTTAAACGTAATAAAAACGTCCACTTACTAGGCCTATCTTAGGGAAAATCAAGGATATGCGCACGCGCGAAATATGATGATATTTAAGCCTTTTTTATGCGTTCAAATCTTTTAACAGCTTTCAGTATTTAGTTTAGAACAGTGGTGTATATTTTTATTTTATTTGTTTTTTTTTTTTTAATACAGTCTTTCTTATATTAGTTTATAAATTGTTGATATATCAAAGTTAGTTTTTGTTTTTTTTTTCTAGGTTTTATTTAAATATTATTTTTTATTTATTTATTCAATCGCTTGTAATTTTTTTTAAGTTATTTTGACACAGAAAACTGCAATTACGAGTACTATAGTGTGTTAACAAGTTCTTTTTTTGTCTTTATTTTTTTTTTAATTATCTACAAACAACTTTTTCATTCTAATATCAAATATATGTTTTCTTTTCTTCTAATCGATTATTATGACTAATTTGTATTAATTTACATTTATTTTATAAGTTTTTTTGCTATTTTTTACCACTTTTCGGGGCTACAAAATTCTCAAAAATATATTATATTGATTTATTAAGTGTTTTTCTTTATGTTAAATTTCTTTTTTAACGTTTTTAAATATGTGTTTTTAATTATTATTGATATGCACAGTGCATTTGCTTTATGTCAATATTTCTTTTTATTTTGTATTTGTTCTATAGCAAGCTTCGTAATTTTTTTTTTTAATATTTTGTTATAAAAATAGTTTTACGGGGCGATTCGTTCAATTTTTATTTATTCTTTAATATTTGAGTTATTTATTTTTATTTTAGTTTTTTTAGTTATTGTTGGGTTTTTCTTCCTTTTCCAATTCCTTTCTTGGCAATGTATAGGTCAACAGAGATGAATACGAGTATTTAAAGCAGTTTTCGTTAACTTTTGGTTGGCACACTATGTATAGCTGTATAGAGAGTTGGTCAGGGACTTTGATTTAAAAAGTTTTTTGTTGTGTTTTTTTTTCTTCAAATTTGTTTCAGTACAGTTTTATAAAAAAAATCAGATAAATGTCAGCAAAAGGATATGGTTTATTGACGCAATTTGTATCATTTATGAGGTGGGTTGAAGAATTGCAATCTGAAATATTTTTTGTTTAGTTTCAGGAAAAATATATATACAGGGTTATTGGTTAAGTCGACCTATTCCCGGCAACACGTTATAATAGGGTCAAAATGCAACAAAATGAGGCCATAAATGTTCGGTCAATTTTCAGTGGTCACTGAGATATATGAATTTTTAGGTTTTTTTTGAAATAACCTAGAATTTTGCCATTTTAAGTAAGAATTAAAAAAAAACTACTAAGGAAATGGGCTTAAACTTATTTTTGGATTTTAGTCAACACTATAACAGACATTTCTTCATCATTTAAAATTTCAAAAAACCATCACAATTTGAAATTTTTAAGTTTGAATAAAAAAAAAAATTCTTTGATTTTTTTAAAGATATTTTTTAATGTAGTATTACTAAAAAAATTATATGACATGGAGTCTGCAGACCACTGGAAAAACATACGCCTATTGCCAGCTTTCCAAAAAGGTGTCAATGTCAATACAAATATTTGAAATAATTGAAACATTATTTATTTCATTTTTTATCAAAGGAAATTATGGTCCCCGAACAACATGTCGTATAATTTTTTTTAGTAATACTACATTAAAAAATATCTTTCAAAAAAAATTTAAAATTAAAAATTTCGAATTGTGATGAGTATTTGAAATTTTAAATGATTAAGAAATGTCTGCTATAGTGTTGACTAAAATCCAAACATAAGTTTAAGCCCATTACCTTAGTAGTTTTTTTTTTTTAATTCTTACTTCAAATGGCAGAATTCTAGGTTATTTAAAAAAAAAAAACTAAAAATTCATATATCTCAGTGACCATTGAAAATCGGCCTAACATTTATGGCCTCATTTTGTAGCATTTTGACCCTATTACGAGTATAAAGTGTTGCAGGGAATAGGTCGACTTAACCAATAACCCTGTATATAATAATTACTACGACTGACTAGACAGTGATTGAGATGAAAACGTTTTTAAATCAATTCAAAAAGAAATGAGATTGACTCGCAGACCAGTAGAATACTTTCATCACCACGTTCTTTGAGTCCTATTGAAATTTATTCATCCGAAGTAAATTCACATTGTTGTTATTCTATACAAGGACACTTCTCGTCGAATATTTGTAAACACTTTGCCGTTGGCTAAATAAACTCAGGGATTTTATATTCACGAAACAGCCTTTTTTCTGAATCGCTTGCTTACATAAGGTGACCAGACTTTTGAAGGCCCAATGCTGTACACATACTTGCGGAATTGAGTTTTCAGACACATCCTCAACCATACTACTACCCCCCCCCCTCACACTCTTCACACCGATTTGGAGAAAGCGTACCTTATATGTATTTGACGAGCCACTACCACTATGATGCCATAATACGACCTCATATCAGGGAAGGAGTCCAGGGGGTCTGGACCATGAAACTTAACTTCCCAAAGTGCTCCCAATTTGTTCATTCCTAGAATCCTGTCAAACTTCGCTCGTATACAAGCGGTATAGGTGTCTAAGCTGGAAGTCCGAAAAATTGTGTCATCTGGACGAAGGTAGACTCAATCGTGGATATATAATAAACAAATTGAAAAACGTAAAAATCTTGTGACCCAAGAATGAGACATCAGTGGCGCCGGAACGAATTTTTTATTGGGGGGGGGGGGCAAGATTTTTTTTCTCAAATGCATGTTAAATTAAGCGGTCACCATATACCGGACCTCTAGCTCTAGAACTTTAATATCTTGTGAAACGATACCAAAAATTAAGAAAAATATTAGGGAACAACAGCGATCAGAAACCACCTAGAAAAGTCTTCAATATGAGACTAACCTTTAAGTTTCTTTTTGTTACCCATTTTGATCCCATTGTAGTGAAGTGTTGAAGATTATAAACATATTCTTTATTTAATATGGTTTTATCAAATTAAAGATCAAACGATTTTGCGAAAGGTTGTTTTCCGGTTTCATTGGGAAACGAATTCCTTCATGATTTTTGAGGGATCTAAATTCTCTGTTCGATCCCTGTGAACACGGAGAAGGATTAGATGTGTCAGACGTTTTTGTGTCATTGTTGAATGTAGCCATGTAGACGTCGTAAAGTACTGAACTACCTTTCTAGCCGTACTCGTATTAACTTGAAATGCTCTATATACAGTAGAGCGTCGATTATCCGAACGTCGATTATCCGAACATTCGATTAACCGAACCAGCAATCAGCTTCTTTTCATATGACAGACATCGAATTAAATGAAAAATCAAGGGTTTGAAGGAATCAGTCTCTCACCTGCATCGCTTAATTGCCTCGATTTTTTTTTATTTTTGTTCAGTTCTAGTCATTTTAAATGTTTTCAGTTTGTCGCTTAATTTCACATTAGGGCTATTTTCTAATTTTTCTACGGAAGCTCGATTAACCGAACTTTCGTTTATCCAAACCACCCTTGTCGACATTAGTTCGGATAATCGACGCTGTACTTCGAAAGTGATCAGTAATTTTGGCGCAACATGTAGGTGAAGTTCCCGGCATATTCAACAATATCGAAATCGAGCATAGCAGCCCCATCTAAAGCCCCGGAGAGAGTTCGAGCGGAATGAAAATGAAACGGTAATGAACCGGCATAAAAACCGTGGTGAATTTAAAATTTTAGCTTCGAAAATTGCTACAAAGGCGTTTTACGTCCTAAATCATCTTAAAAATAACTAAAAAAATAATTTCCCCCTTGTCCGAATGCATTTTCAACGTGAAAATGAGTCGACTCTGTAGCATATTCTCCGTCGGGCGTGGTGAGTTTTGCAAACGACAAACCGATTCACTGTCCACGACGAGTTCATCGTGGAAATTATCTAATGACCGGGGAATCGAAAAATAACACATAAAATGGCAGAGACAAATTGTGAAACCATTCTCGGATTGTAGCTTATGGAATTCCCCATCATTTCCGACATGTTCCACGACAGTAAACATGAATTTTCATAGAGAAAATCGCAGCGGAGAAAAATTTCATTTTCATTCCGCCCGATGTCTATCCAGACCTTTACTGTGAGATTCTCTACCATCGGCACGGTTTTCTGACAAGGAGAATGAAAAACTTCCTCGTGTTCGTTGATCAACGGTCAATAGTTTCACTATCGTTGGCTTTGTCGTTAGTTTGAGGTACCTACTCTTGTTAACGAAGAAGAAATGAAAATGAAATGATCACGTACATACTCATACATGCACTAGATGCACGTATGCAACTTTCGCGAACCAGATATTCCATCATAAAAAAAGAATATCCACTAGAACAGGAGTGTCAAACTCAAAACCTGGCCGGGCAAAATATCAGTTTCTTCCGGATTGAGCGGTCCGCAGCATAAAATTTTTGAAAAGATTGATGGAAAATTCTTTCAAGATTGCATCACAGAATATTACTTTTTAAAAATGAATATAAATCTCAGTCACTTACAACCTCGGAACATGGAAAAATTGGGCTACCTTAAATAGAGAAACTGGAAATATTTTGAAAATGTTCTTCAAACAATTTTACACTCCTTAGAAAATGTTAAATTAATCAGAAACCACTCTCTGAGAGTTTTTTTCGGACAGCTGATCAAAACACTACAGCACAGTAAATAAAAATAAATCTGTAGGTAGTCCAAAATACCCTTGAGAGCCTAAATTGATCGCTAACATACACAAATTTCGGATATTAAGGTGGCTAAAAACCAGTGGCGGATTTACCCATTTGCCGCCAGTAGGCTTTTCACATATTGCCGCCTCTACTGAATTCCTACTTATTTTCGGAAAAAAATTACGCTTTATTTACCAATTATTTGCAATTCACACTATATACTTAAATACGTACGATCATCGAGCTTTCTGCTTCGTGGGTCCTGAGCATTCTTCAATATTCATCACAGATTGTAAATAAAAAAAATATTCCAGAGCTTAAGGCTTATGCAATAAATTTTCCGGTTGGAGAATCGGTTTAAAGTGGTGAATCCTAAACTCTCCCAAGGCTCAAATATTGATGCCGTTTATGAATAATGGTTTCCTTAGGCCACCATTTTGAATTAAAATTATTTCAAAATCCCCCGGAGGAAATCCGTTGTTGCAATACATCGGCCAAACATTTTAAATTCTTTGATTAAAAGGAAAAGCTCTAACCAAATCTATTTGATGAACACCGCTAAGAATATTTGATTTGTCTCTATATTATGTGGCGGTTGTGTGTCCTGCATTGGTTGTGGACAATTGGCCAAATCGATAGTGAAATTTGGTTGAGCAAAACCACCATCAATAAGAATGGCAGAACTCCAAAATTTAAGTTCATTTTCAGTTTTCCGTTTTGAAATATTGTAGTATCAGGCTAAATCATCAATAAATTGATCATTCAGTCTGCAATTTTCCGTACAAACTGTCATGACAATCATGTGTTCTCACAAGGACGTAGCCAGGAATTTGTTTCGGGAGGGGTCCAAATTTCGATTTCAGAAATTTAATTTTAAATCAATTTTTTTTGTGTTGCTAGTGAAGAACTGTTTTACTGTGTTTTTGATAATACAGAAAAAGTACATCACTAAAAAAAGTTGTTGACATTCATGCCTTTTTATTCGATGTATACCGATTAATTTCATCCGCTCCAATTACATAGGGGATTTAAGTAGTTTCTGAATATCTAAAAAAAAATTTAAAACAAAAGTGGATCAACGTATATGATCCCTGAGGAATGCCTGATGTTGGTGGAAATTGATTTGAATTAGTTAAAGTTATGGTTACAATCACGGAACGGTATTGTCTGATTATTCTGTTAATGTGGGGCCACCGAAGAGAAAGTTTTTTAGTTTAACTATAGTAAAAGGTTAGATTTAAATTTATGAATCGGTTTGGTAAAGTGGGACCAATTTTTGAGAGACTTTAAGGTTTAATTTCAATATAAGATTTGTAGTAGTAGGTTTACCCCTGAAAAACTTAAAATTATTAGGGGTCGAACTAGAGGTGTAAGGGATGTAACCTTGGTCATCCTCCAGGTTAAATAATTGAAGGATTGACGAAGTAGTGCTAGTTCGTAGATAATTTTCAGTCTCAGCTTTGTCGCCATTTTTAAGTGTTGGCACGAGGCAAGACATAGCTTAAATTCCAGTGTTGAGATAGAGTGATTGGTTAAATAAGCAAAGAAAGTGGATACCATATTTTTTCTGCAAATTTCTTTAAACAAATCGGAAAAAAATCATCTGGGCTTGTGTCATTAAAGATGTCAAATTAATTTACATATTTTTTTTAGAATCTTGGTCTTGGTCTTTTTTAAATTTATCAGAGGGGAAAAACCTGGAGACTTGAGAACTAAACAAATTGGAGAAAAATTATATCAGCGAAAAATTAACGAACATAACGTTTAATTTCAGTTGGATAGAAAGAACAGCGGTCAATCAAACACCTTGAGTGATAAAACATGAAGCTGTTCTTGAAAACCAATACTTTCAGCAAAATCGGATTCAATGCAGGTTTCTCGGTTTTGTCCTCTGGGCATTGTAGAAATTTTACAAAATTTATCACTGACAAAAGAACAAGTCTAGCATATCTAAAAAAATTCACTGTGAGAGAAATGAGAGAAGAGGTTACTTTCCAAAACGGGGTAATTTATTGATAGAGTCAACTAGGACAAGAAAATCGAATGTTAATGCGAGGTGACTCAAATAAACTCATTCCTAATTTCAAACACACGCTGACTTCTTTGCAGCTATCGCTTCTAACGTGATTCATAGACAATATCCCTTAGAAAACGTATTTCCAGCTAACCGAACCTTTTGACATGTACATTATAACAGTTTTTATGTTATCATCACTGAAATTTCAAAGCCTATTGAAAACATTTCGGGAGGGGTCCGGACCCCATGGACCCCTCCCCTGGTTCTCAGTTGCTGATTTTTTGACATAAACCTGCGGTCTTTCTCCATCAAAGTAGCAATGGATGTCCATCTTCCATCGCCAAAAATGGTATAATTTTCGCTATTTTGTGTGTCTTGTAGACCGTGAGACTGTCTCATTTCAGATTGCCCGATAAATTAACTAATGTATGTGCTGTACGGACGGCAGATCGATTGCCCAATCGATCGGCCGAGAAATCGTGAGGACTTAATTTAAGCTTAAATCGTCTTCAATATTTACTCTCAGTGTATGACGCTCTTAGACACTAGCGACAAATGCCTTTTCATGTTGATATCTAACTGAGGGTGAAAATACGCCTCGCCTATTCCCAAACCGATGATAAGTGCCACATCCTAAAGTCCTCCACGGCAGTGTGAACAACCTAAAACATATTTTGCCGAATTTTGCCGCCCCCTAAAATTTGCCGCCCTAGGCTCAAGCCTACTCAGCCTACTGGTAAATCCGCCACTGCTAAAAACGGACAAACATTTTTTGTTATGTGGTGGAACAAATGTTTCCTTTGGTGAAGCTGAATAAGCTCCACCAATTCACCTCAAATAACCGTCAAATTGTTTGTAGAGAAAAGAAGATATCAAATTCAAGCCACTGGCTTCTTCACGAGTTATAGTAAAATTCATAGACTTTAGTTCAACACCAATATTTAATTATAGCGCTTCTGTGCCGATACATTGTGTCTCTTCGACCTGGCCGCGGGCCGCACAGAGCTACGTGATGCGTCGTATGCGGCCCGCAGACCGCGAGTTTGACATGTCTGCACAAGAATAATACATTGAATATGTACATTGTATATGTATAAAAATATAAAATAAATTATTCTTAATTTTTAATATAGTGCAATATATGTAGTACTAATTGCCCCTTTAGCCAAAATATTGAGGGCGCAATAGAGTTTCGTTAAACCTAATAAAATGAAAAATGTCCTATAGTGCGATTGTTCAAGTAACCGTAAGCTTGCTGCATCGTACTTATACCATGCCCCACGAGCCCTTCGATGATAATTGTTATGAACATTGGCAGAGGAGACATGCGCTGCAATGGGTCAACGCCAAAGCTATTTTCCACTGTTAACAACATTCTAAATTCTAATTTCTAATGTAAAAATTTTTGAAATTGAGCGTCGGACCCCTCCCAAAACAAAATCCTGGCTACCTCCCTGCCTCATTCTTCATACCTTCATTTCTGTAAACAGAATTAATCCGTAGCTGATATCCTGGGAAATATGTGGTGAACCCTGAGAAGGCAAGGTTCTGTTGTACTAAACTGTGTCCATAGGGGAGCCCTAAAATCCTCAATATTCCCTTTGAAATTTCCACCAAATATGCGCTCACGAATTTCCGAGTTATGGACAATTTTCAATTAGAAAACACAAAACTGCAATTTAGGTTACTGTAACTTATGAACGCTGGTACGTAGAACCTTGAAATTATAAGAAAATGTGCCAAGCGTGCCAAATTTCAGGAAGATCGGTCAAATTTTCGAGCTATCGAAAATGAGCGACTGTCAAACATGAAAGTGCTGTTATCTAGGTAAATATACTCAAGATCAATAAAATTCCATAGGGGGTAACAAGGGCAATAGGCGTCTATTTTTCGAATTTTTTTTATAGATCGAGGATGAAGCGGTAGATGTAGACGATTTTTGGGCGCAGATTTTGCTGAAAATTTAATAGTCCTAGCCGTCTTCAAGACAAAAAAAAAAATTCCATAGGGGGTAGGGAGGGAAATAGGCGTCTATTTTCCGAAAAAAAAATTTATAGAGCGGGATGAAACGGCCGATATAGAGGACGTTTTTTTTTCAATAAGTTACCAAGCTCGATCGATTCAAGAGAAAAAAATCACTTGGACTGATACAACAGCAAAATTGGATCATGCGTTATTTTTAAAATTTGTAAATTTATAATAGACGGCCTTACAAAACCACACGGAAAGCAGCTGCTAAAATTTATACATATTTTGAAATCGTACTTATTGATCCCGATTCGAAACTTTAAGTGCGCCTTTGAGAGTTCCTTGCTTCTGCGAGTCCAAGAGCCGCATGTGACTCACGAGACGCCGTTTGTCGACCGCTGATGTAGTCAATTAGGTTTCATTGGGAATGCTGTACATTTTGCTGTACATTTCCCAATGCTGTACGACTAGTCAAAATGCTGTACTGTACAGCAAAATGCTGTACGTCTGGTCAGCTTAGCTTACACATAACAATGATGCCGAGCACCGGAGGACGAAGCTATGTACATATATATGAAAAACAAATGAAAACTGTTGTAAAACGCGTTCAAACATTGACTCCAAATGGACTGGAAAAATAAAGGTTCGTTTTTTTCCAATGGTTTTTAGGTTTCACGCAAAATAAAGTCGTTGTTGTTGCTGGTGGTTGGGAAAAACGAGAGGCAGTTTTCTCCCATCTAAGTCACGAGGCATTCCCACGAGAATGTTCTCGTCATGATTACATTAATGAGATCATCATGGAGGATCATTAAAATAAAATTGAATGAGGTAGAAGAGAAGTTGAACAGGGAATATGGAGCCGGGTGAAATAGTGTGAAATGAAGTGTGGACAAGATAAAGGATTTTTATGGTGAAGGGGTTTGACTAAAAAAAAATGCTGATAAATCAGTCAGATCAAAGAAAGAGCCCTGGGTTTGGTCGAAAAATGGGCCGCAAGCATGGTATGTTGCCTTGACGTAAAACCGGATAAGACAAAACTGATGCTGTTTACTGCATAACCAAAATACCGCCTTTCAATAGAATCTCAGTCCAAGCCTGGTACTATAGGTTTACACAGCGGTAGTACGATCCACTCTAAAATACACATCACAAGTCTGGGGGCCAGCGCTCAGTAAGGGTTTGCAGAGTGCGAAAATCGGCTTACCTTACCATCACAGGTATGGCATGTGAACATGGTCGTAGGTAGGATTCGCTGAATGTAATTTTGCATCTTCTACCCATTGATGTATTGATCAACAAACTGGCGCAGTCGGACTTAAAGAGTTCAGCTGCGGGAGTTAGAAGTTAGATATATCCCAATTATACACAGCGTCGCGCATCCGCTTTGCCATAGACCTATGGTAGATTCTATTATAAAGTTTGATACTGGAAAAATGCTGCCCAAATTTTTCCTCTAACTGTTACCGTTACGGAGAAACAAAACCATGAGTTCCACAGATGTGGATGTGGATGTTGATGTTCTAGCTTTGGACTTACTAAAATTAAAAAATTCAATCATATTCTGAAACTACATAAAATTTTTGATCAAAAGAAACCTTGAACGTTTCAAAACTCTTCGTGTCTACTGAGTTACAATCGCTTGAATATTGCAAAAATGTCGAAATAAACTCTTAATACCAAAATTAAACCCATATTTCCTAACGGTCAATTATACCGACATATTTGTAAAGTTGGCAAAAATTGGCCCGTTCTGTAAGCTTTCGAAAGACATACAAAAGTTTTGCCGGAATCGACGAATTTATATTGGCATTTCACTTCGGAAAAATTAGGGGAAAGCTGGATTTTTGCATGAGCCTTCCTTTCAAGGTCCTAAACAAGACCCTAAAAGTCCACGTTTCTACGAGTGCCGCTAGCGGTGCTACAGAGGGTCAAATACCCTCCAAAACAGGTTTTTCTGAATATCTCGATAACGGTAACATATACAAAAAAAGTGGGGTATGGCTAATTTGAAGCACTTGTGCTTCTTCAATAAACGATGGGAATACCGAATACGTACGGGCACTGCTAACGGTGCCAGGAGGTCTAACGGTATTTTAAACAATGTTTCACGAAAATTTCTATAACGGTAACTAGTACTAAAAACTTTTGTACGAACAATTTGTAGCCTATGGAGTTCTGAAGAAAGTGACAAATTTCAAACCTTAAAAAAAACCAAAAAAAAAAGTTTTTCTAAGACCAGGGAGTGTGCTCTATGGCCTTCTAGGAGAAATTTGTAGCTTCTGCGGCTGTTAGCTAGGCGCCAAAAGTCCCCAAAGATTGGAGCCCTCCCTAACGAAGTTATGAAGGTCCAAACATTCAATTAAGCAGTTTTTGGGGAAATTCTTTATAACGGTAACGTGCACCGAAAACTTTTATATGGCGAATTTGTAGCTTATACAACGTTTAATTAAATATTTGACTTTCAAATTTAATGCGTGCAATTCAAAGGGCACTATGAGGGTCCGAACCGTACAATAACCGTATTTTTCGTTATTTCGTGAGTTTCTTCATAACGAGAACGCATTCGGGAGGGAGGCCTGTAACGCTTTGTTGCTTCTGTAACCTCAAATTAAAATGCCAAAACAACTCATCTATGCGGGCACCACCAAGGAAGCTATGAGGGGTCAAAGTTCAACAAAAAACCGTTTCGCGGAAATTTTTTAATAACGGGAATATCAACGTGGAACCCATCTGAGGCAAATTTGTAGCTCGTGTGGCTGTTAGTATGACGTCAAAAGTCCCGAACGATGGAAGTCCCCCTAGGGAAGTTATGAGGGTCCAAACATTCAAATAAGAGTTTTTTGGGAATATCTCTATAACGGTAATGTGCACCGAAAACTGTTATTTGGCGAATTTGTAGCTTATACAACGCTTAATTAATAATTAATTATATTAAATATTTCAGATTGATGCGTGCTATGCTAAGGGCGCTATGAGGGTCTGAAAAATACAATTTCGGTATTTTTGGTTATTTTCCTGAAAATCTCTGTAACGGTAACTTATACCGGAGGCAGTCTGTAAAAATTTGTTGTTTCAATGGTTCCAAATAAAATGCTCTACCGATTTTAATGCACCTGTGGCAACCATGGCGTTATGGCTGAGATCAAAGTGTAGTACCCTCCGAACAAGTAGGTATCCTTTCTAGCAGTTTTCCAAGTACTGTACTGCAAGAAGTCTGATGCCACGGTAGAAGCGAGAGTAAGCCCAAATCTTGCCAAAGCCCTTGATCAGTACGGCAATTTGAGCTGTTTTCCAGTAATTGGGGAATACTCCCGTTCTGAAGCAATCACTAAGCAGACAGCTGAAATAGTGTGGAACGGGCTGCCAGATGTGCTGCTACTCACCCTAGCTTTACTGCTGTTGATCTTTCAAGTTTCTAGACGTGGAATTGCTCCTTTCCACGAATACTGTTACTTACAGTATCGGAATCTATTAGAGAAATGCAGCAACATACATAAATTAAGTAAATAGCGCTCAAGAACTCATAAAAGAGCAATAGTCGCTTAGTGATCGTCACAAGTTGCTCAGCGATCATCACTAGTCGCGCAGCGATCATGAAATCAGTCGCCACCATTAACAGAAAATTTAACTGAAAACCTGTGAGTTTCAGTTGTTGTATGCTAAAAATAAAAATCTGGAAAATAGCCAAAATTGAGACTGTCACCCATTCAAATTTCGACTATTGTTTCCCATCACAACAACATCCTTTTTCGCCCACAATCAACATTAAAATCTTTTCAGAAAATTTACTCCTTCAGGAAACCATCATCGTCATCATCATTAAAACTTATTTTTCTATACAAAACATGAAGAATCCCTTCTGTCCGTCCATCACCGAGACTCAACTATATATGACTATGAGGTAGTCATCTCAATTTTCGAAACAAAGACATTATCATTATCGTCATCCTGTGACGAAGCAGACATCATCATTACCCATCGCCATCATCATGAATAGACAATATACAAATTAAACCGTCTGAGCGGAAACATGTTCATCACAATCCGCACTTTGAAGTCTCTCTTGGTCTCTCACTAAATCATTATTATTCTCCTGTCGTCGTCATCATCCCGGCGGAAAACTAAAGTTTGCCGAAGGAACTTACAAACGTGTATTCAACCCTATGAAATTTCATGGTTAAAAGGACAAAGCATAAGGTAAGCTAAAGCATCGTTACACTCGACACACCAAATTTTCAGGCATAAGATTTACGTATCCTTTCAGCCGTAGATAAACTCATTAACACGCGCCGAGCATTTCCTTTAGGTCCAGCCGTAGAAAACAACGGGATGCTTCGGTGTCCTTTTTAGCCGACATCTTCGACGACGACAAGTAAAGATGTCTGCGATGTCCTGTCTAGCTAACAGCAAAATAGAGAATTTCTGTATCCTGCACACAATGCAGGGATGTTTTTGTAACCGAAATGTGGCGAGCTCAAATCTTAAGAAAAGTTGCATAAATTAATTAGGAGAGTATACCGCAAAGTGTCCTTCACACAGCTTCGGTCAGAGTCCTTTTTGTCTAGTGAGACACACAGAATACCGGCGGTTGGATATTTTTTGTTTGTTTTTGGCACCCGGCGTTCGTGAGACAGGCAGATTTTTTCAATGAAGGTCCTTGGCGGCGGTTGAATGCGGTAACCTAAAAATGCTTTTTACTATTTTTGGTTGGTTTTATTAACTTGGAGATGAGCTCTTAGGAATTTGGATAGGATGTTGTTGGACACTGGAAATTATTTATAATTGACACAGAAAATAGTTTTACGTGACAACCGTATTTTGATGAGAAGGACGGAGTTTTGTGTCGTAGTGGTAATTTGTGTGCTTGGGTCACGAAAGGTTATTCTGTTGACGATTGTGTCAAACATGGGATTTGTGAGATTTTTGCTTGGGGCGGTGGCGAATGATCACAATAGCAACGGCTAAACTCAAATCGGAGAGAAAAGCCACAAAAATACATTCCTATAGACCTGACCGACCGACCTGAACCCTAAAGTCACCAAGTAAGTCAACGACCACAGAAGACAAAATGGTAATTAACTTCTTCAAAGTTACAACATCAGTACAGATGTCCACATCGGTATACTAACAGATATGTCTTCTGCTCCGAACTCGCAGAAAACTGCTGATACGAAGGGACGTCTTGCACACACAGGTGGTGGTGGTCAGCTCCTAAAGTGGCATTTGGTAGATCTAATACCGTCATTACGGAAAATGCTCACACAATCTCCTCGAGGTAACTTGACCTTTGCCAAGGCAAAACTGTGAGAGTCGGTTGTTTTGTGGTTCCCCATTCAAACACTATTCAACGCTCGAGGCTTATCCTGCGGACAGGTGTAGCCTAGACACTGGGTGTTTCAGCGAGTCAGGCGCCGTGAAATAATTGTTATACATTCGCACGAAAGCCGTAGCTGGCTCTAGCGACCGCACCGCAAATTAGTGCGAAACCTGGGCTTCAACATAAATTTTCCCGGTCTGCCTGTGGGTTATTCTTCGTAGGGGACTCGGGGGAGCTATCCATTAAAGGCACGTGCGATTTCTCTCTCAAATACATCCTCCCGAAGAGACAAGAGCATTGGCGATTAACCCTAATCACAAGGCCCAGACTCGCAAACGTCGGCGTTCGCCAAGCCGCTTCCACAAAAACAAAAACAAAAAAAAAGGACCACCCAGGTCCCCTAACGGTATACCGAACCTAAACCCAGCACTTCAGCGACTTGCGGCTTCAGGACACCTCCGGAAGCCTCAGCTGGTCCATCTGGATCAGTGCCCACCCCGGCTAATGCTAACAAAGGGACCCCTCCCCCAACGCAGAATTCGCTAGGAGCAGGTTATTCATCCACAAGCGACATGAATGTGCGCCCGGTGTCATGAACAGGCCCTTTTAGACTACTGTGACCCCTCTGGCATATACCAGCAGAGCAGACGTGCTTACATCCGTGCAATAATGACCCCAAGCTACCGAGGAAGTTTTCGTACTCTAGCGCAAATGTCCATGACGCAAAGCGCCATTATAGCCAACATTATTAAAAACCAACCCACTACAATTTTTTCTGGAGCTCAGTACCATTCGCTTTCGGCCCGGATTCCTCCTATACGACGGCGAGAACGAAGCCACTACCAGTAATATCATCCCCACATTAAAACCACACTGCGCCCTGCTACCGGTAATAACATTCCAGACTCAACGACAGTGAACGCTCTACCTGTCACAAAGTACCGACACTACGAGTGCAATTACACTCCTGGGAAGGCTAAACGATCGAATGGAGCGTGATTAATGCAACGACGGCTGGAGATGAGATCTGTCTTACTGCGGCCGTAGACCCGATTCCGATGGGAGCCAACGACGGACGCCTCTTCCAGATGTCATACCGCATCGGAAAGACTAACGTCCGCCCAAAATTGGAAGATTCGACGGAGATGGCCAATGCGGAGGAAAGCGGTAGTTCTACCGACGCCAGTAACACTGTAATCTATGCCATGAGCTCCTGCGAAGAGGCCCTTCAATATCAACCCCTTTCTAATTTACCGCGGTAATCAATGAAGAAGGCAGAAACTCCGTCCAGTTCCAACCGAATGAGTGGAACGACGAAGGACGACCAAGATGCATAGCGAAATAATCCGAGCCTTTGTGTGGTTGAATGCCATCTGCACCACGCCATAAGAGCTTCGAAAATAGTTCCATGAAGGGCTCAATGTAGCACTGATCCAGGAACCATGGCAGAAAAACATGATCGTTAAAGGCCTGAGCGTAAGTAATGCGAATGAGGCTCTACTCGCCCTAGTTAGCAAACGCATTTGATACCTTTGCCTTTCAGAATCTGCTAACAGTGACCTAGTGGCCATCGAAATCTGCATTACTAACGAGGGCAACTTCAATTTGGTCATCGCACCTGCCTACTTGTCAGCTGAGAGATACTAACGGATGAGCTCCAAAGGCTGGTCTTCCACTGTACGCCGAATGGAAAGAGTTTATTGCTGGGCTGCGATGCCAATGCCAATGCCTATCGCACGTACTATGGGCAGCAAAGACGTCAACAACACCTTTCGGAAGTAATTAATCCTCTGGACCTCAACATCCTCAACAGGGGATATCAGCCTACTTTTGTAAATAGAGCAAGACAAGAAATACTAAATTTAAATCTGTGTAGTAGCTTAATAACGAAATTAATTCGTAAATAACAGGCACCGGATGACCCTTCGATCATAAAAATTTCCGATTCAAGCTGGTCTTTGCAGATTTTGCAAAAACTGAGCGTAGAGTCCCACAGAATACAAACCGGCCGGGCTTTACCGAGACACTGAGGTAACATCTAGAGCAAATCGACAGCGGGTGGTTTAGTTTCGAAAAACGATTCGAAGATACCAACCGGGCAAGTGTATCCTCGTACGAAGAAAACTGCCCTTTAAATGTAATAAAGGAAATAAGTGTGTTTCGTGCTGAAGCAAGGAGCTAGCATGGCTCAAAAAAAAAAAAAAAAGGGGGTGAGCAAGCTTTTAAACATGGCCCAGCGCAACGGGAACAGGAACCTGTTCCGTTCCGCACTTGCGGAATACTTGTTATTGTATCAGTGGCACCAAAAGGCGTAGCTGGGCAAAGTTCTGCGATAGCATCAACAGTACCAGGAAAGCTGCTAGGCAGCTCATATTACTTGCTGCGATTAACACTGTCAAAGCAGAATTGGACATCCCTCTTCACGAGGGATGCTAGAAGTACGATAATGCTGCCACTTGCAACCCATTTCCCCCTTCTGCAGACTCGACTATATAGACGTGAGCGATGGCCATAGCTGCCCAACAGAGCTGAAATATTTGACTGGACAACAGCAAGAGGCATCTTCACGTACATGAGAAGATAAGGTGATCAATTGGATATTTCGACTGCTTGAAATAGCCCCGTAGAGATGAAGTTTTTCAGCACTTCCGCGGAGGGGGCAAGAGGAATTTATTCGCTGCATGGTAAGCATGTATAGAAGTAGTTTTGCTTCGGGATACGTCCCAACATGCGTGGAGGTCAGTGAGCCAAACTGGCCGACGAAAGCACAACTACAACCTGGGTGAAACAAAAGCTTTCGTTTAGAATCATTTACACCTGTATAGGCAAGGCCAAGGAGTGACTCTATCCCCTTTCTGTGGTGTTTGGTAGTTGATGGATTGATGTTAGAAACTTGCCTCTGCTAGGGTTTTTCGGACGACGTAGTAATCACTAATGACAAATTTGAGGAAGCCTTGCCTGATGTTCTGCAAGCAGCCGAGCAAACAGTGCAGGACTGGTGTACAGCCAGCCATGGGATTCGTGTTAACCAAACTAAAGCTGCGGTGTTGCCATTTAGTAGGAAAGGGGCGCTAATGACTCTGAAGTGTCACTCAATGTAGTTTCTGTCGCTAGAATCAGTCTGCCCATGCCAGAAATACATGCAATTAAAGCATGTACCAAGAAATGCCAGGAAAGTTGATATGAAAACAAAAAGATGGCAATATTTACTGATAGCCAGGCTGCAATTAAGGCGTTCACGAGCTGTAGGTAAGTTGAAACTCGCGCCATATCAGTAGGCTTCCTTAATAGTCTAGCCTTACTCTCTTGTGGGTAGCTGGGCATCCAAGGCAACGAGCAGGCAGGCGAGCTAGCCAGAAGAGTGTCCGCCCAAACCCTACTGTGGGACTCCACTCTGCACATGTAGAAATGAGATAAGTCTATAAAGAGCCAAAGCCATCTCGCTTTTGAAACTATTCCAGGGCTTCCGCAGGTCAAGCTCTTTGTGGCCTACTACTCATTCAAACGTACCCAAGGTCTAATGAACCTGATCAAGAACAGGGTCATGGTAATTTACCTCTCCTCTGCCGTTTGAATGGCCATCTGAAAATGATATGTCACCGACGCGTGCTGTCATTTCTGTGAGGCCGATGACGAGACAGCGTCATGCATTCTTTGTCAATGCCAGCCTCTTGGCTATGAACCACTCGCATTGAATGTTTTGGCATTAGGAGAGGGGAGGATATTGCAGCTAAATCAATTTATCGGTAAAAGAAGGTTGGATGAGTTCATGAACGAGTCAGGATCAGGGCATAATAGACAACCAATCTAAAAACCCAAAAGTCCGATCACGTAATATATCGGAGGAGCGAAATAATCATTTTCCAAAGGCCCTATCGGAAACAACAAATAAAATTTTGAAATTTTGTATTTCAAAAATTTTGAGAGTTTTAAGAATTTCAAAAATTTTAGGATTTCCTAGAATTTAAAAAAAAATTAAGAAGGAGACGCAGTTATGAGACTTGTTAATAGTTTCGAGAATTTTTAAAATTTCTTGACTTTTGCACGTTTTAAAAATTTTGGGAATTATGAGAGTCTTGAAAATTTTGAGTATTTCAAAAATTACGAGAATTTTGTTAACTTAGGAAATTTGAAATTTTGGCAATTCGAAGAATTTGAATTGTTTTAAAATTTTAGGAGTTTTGAAAATTTTGAATTTTAAGATTGAAGAGAATTTAGGGAATCTTCAAAACTTTGAAAATCGTGAAAACTTTAAGAATTTAGAATTTTGGCAATTTCGAAACTTATGAGAACTTTGAGAATCTTGAAAAATAATGAACTTGGAATTTTCAGAGTTTGGAATTTTGTTAATTTTAACCCTCGGATGGTTCAGGTAAATTTTACATACGTAAATATTTCAGTGGGGTCTGACAGACCCCAATGCAAAAATCGCTCTAAAACTTACATTTTTGCTTTTTTGGCATATTTGTTCGAACTAGAAGAAACTATGAAGCCTTTTGATTAAGTGGTATATAAAAACAGTGGAATTCGGACAGTACGTTTTAGTATGTGGAAGAAAAAATTAGGTGGTGTCAAATTTGAGGGTAATTTGAACTCATCATAAATAAATCAATATACAAACTAAAATTTTCACAAAATTTCATTTTTATTAGTCAAAACGTATTGATTACTAATGAACAAAGATAAATACATCAACAGTTTTTAGCTAAGGCTAATATTTTTTCTTAAATCGGGATCCAAAGTTAGTCAATATTTAGCCCATTCTTCTTCACAGCTTTTTCCTCGATTGTCTTCGCAGATTGGCTTTTTGCATTCATTGCCATTCTATTTTGTCTTCCGATCCCGATCATTTGCTCGCGGGCATAGAAAACGTATTTGCCTCTTTGGGGGCCATCTGACCCCATTGGGGGGCCTGGGGCATCAGTCCCCAGGGAGGGAGGGGGGGGGGGGGCAAGTTGAACAATGTATAGAATGTCTCCAATATTTTGTGTGTGCTTCGGCGAATATTGCCCGTTGATTTCCTCCTTCTTAGAAGAGGTTGGACAAGCGTATAGACAAGTTCGCTGAAAAAGCTTTATGTATTATGTAAAATACCCACCTAATTCTTACGCTCATAAAAGTCATTAATTTATGTCTTGCCTTAAAAACTATAAGGTATTGACACAATAGTGAAAGGATATCCTCATAAATAAAAACCAGGTAAAAAACGGCATAATTTTGAATGAATTGAGTAAAAAACTTAAAAACCCCTAATTCAAAACACCCTAAATTTTCCATTTCTTTCAAAATTAACATATATAATTTCCCAAATGTACTCTAATTACAAAGTTTCAACACTTCCCGACTATTATTATTACATTTTATTGTTATCCAAATAACATACTTTGAAAATTTCCGACAAAACGAAAAATGTACTTTTGTAAAAAATACCTACGTAAATGGTTCGTGGGGTCTGACAGACCCCAGAGCACTTTCAAAGTGCTATAACTTATTAACAAAATCACCAATTCAAACAAATTCATGCTTAAATGAACGTATGTGACACATACTTAAATTACATATGCATCAAAATACCATTCAACAAGTTTTTCTATGAAATTTTTAAGATTTAAATTTCTCTGGGGTCTGTCAGACCCCACTGAACCATCCGAGGGTTAAGAACTTAAAAGTTGCAAAAATTTTGTGAATTTTAAAAATTTTGACAACTGCAATTTTTGAGAATTTTGATAAATTAAAACAAAACGAGACCGAGGCTAATTTCGGGCGCGGCCGAAATTTGGATACCCTTCGCTCTTCTTGGGCTAAAAGTTGTTTTCGGCCGTTACCTAGGACTTGTATTTAACCCCCCCCACATTCTTTTCCTTCCGTCTTCACAAAAGTTCCGTTTCGTCGACAAAAAAATATTTCTGTGGGGTTTGGTTGGAATAAGTGGGCTAGGGTTGCCACCTGCTCGGGCCTCACCCGGCAGTGACGGCCCTAGAAGGTGTGGCCGGGATGCCGGGTTCAGAAAAATTTTACCGGGACGCGCTCTTTGGTGTAGAAAAATGTAGTCCTCCTGAAAAGTCAGTACTATACATTAAAATTTAATTGACAGTTCAGTTTTTCTACATTTTTTTTCATGGGGACGTAGCTGCAACTGTTTCTTTAAGGGCCGCGCTTAAACTGAAATATGTAGCCAAGCTTTTCTTAAAAATATTCACCCCTATGACGATCGTGAGTTTAGTTTTCCAATGTCTGCTTTTCAAGAGTTCCTGTAGTCTATCCTGCAATAGGTGGCGGCTTAAACGTTTACTCGCAATTAAAAAAAACATTACTTCTGTGGATGTATGTCCCTAGGTATGGTGGTTTTACCATATTCAGTGGCAACTAAAAATCTCGTCACACGTCTCGTGTTACTCTGCATCGCTGGAAACTTAAGTTGTCAAAGGTCACTGAAATTGCTATGCACGTAAAATTGGCGTTTAAGCGAAAAAAAATATTTAAATTTGAAATTAGAACTTGATTGCCTTGGAATGGCTGTGCCTCACAAGATTGCACGACTCCTGCTTTTGACCGGATCGAATCTCTATCGAAAACACTGCCGCTCTAATTTATCTTCGTAGAAATTGTACGGATCCCGTGGGTTATCTGAAACATATTCTGAAATGAAAATCTGACGAATGTCCTGTAAAAAAGATAAAAATTGTAAACAACACACGCCTGGGAGGGATAGAGGCAATAGGGTAATTCAACGGACGTTACCTTTTCGTCGACTGCCCTCATCACCTCTGTTCCTTTCATGCGAGTGTTGTCCATAGCTTTGATCTTTTACACCGCGCGGTTCGGCGAACCCCGATCCGTGTGGGACGGCTTAAGATCAGATGACCGTGGAGTTATATTTAGGCAATAAATTCCTGCCAGCTCAGAATGGAAAATAGGCAGTCTCTTTTCAACCAAATAATGTTTATAATTTGGTAAGGTTTTGCTGAATGTATTGGGTTCATTCCCAGGATATCAATTGCAATGGATACTTATTGACAGCCGGGATACAAAGTAATCGAGGGAAGTGGTGCAGCGAATGGAATGAGTACGCAAGACTCCACCGATTTCTATTTGATCGTGTCATGGATTGGGTCTCTTCTGTTATACGAATCGGTCCAAAATAATGCGGATGCGCTATTTCGGTAATAATCCAACTCTCACTCATTCAAAGGAGTTGTTGATTGCCCTCACCCTTCATTCGCATGATAATTAGCACTGCTATTAATCACTCTAGAGCCGAAATAGTAGACTCATTTTTGAATCGATAGTGTGTACGTGTCCTACTTTCCTCAGCCATTATAGAAAAATCCTTTAAAGGATTTATGAATTTATCAATCGAAAAGGCTGATCTGACCAAGCTTTTATTTCATAGGGCTGTCTTAGCTTCTTAGCAACTGCGCCTCAAAAATTCAATACATACTCGCAAAGAATTTTTTGAACACAGGGAGGGGAGGGGGTCCCCTCCCTTTTGCAAGTGCCGGGCGAGGGTCGTGGTCGAGGTGGTAACCCTAAAGTGGGCAAAGAAAAATATTTACTTGGAAAATGTTATTGGGGGATGAGGGACCATGGCCCCATAGTATGATTCCATTTGTTTTGACCTTTTTTGTTGCTTTGATAAAGACACATTAATTTGTAATTGTGAAATTTGTGTAAAAAATGTTTCATAGAAAAACCAAATGGTTTTGTATGGCAGCCCCATGACCCCATGGTCCGATTTGATCCATTTTTACATATGTTTTGTGTCATTAATAGAAATACATTTGTGTGAAATTTCGTTGAAATTGGTGCACAAATAAAACAGTTTTTCTTAGAAGAACCTAATTTGGGGAGTTGGGTTTGTATGGCAGCCCCATGACCTCATTTTCCGATTTGATCTATTCTTACATATGTTTTGTGTCATCAATATAAACACATTTGTGTGTAATTTGGCTGAAATTGGTACACATATAAAAAAGTTTTTCTTAGAAGAACTTAAATTGGGGGGCTATATTTGTATGGCAGCCCCATGACGCAGTGATCCAATTTCGGCGATTCAAACATACAAACAGCCTGCAAAAATAATAAGCACGTGTGCAAAATTTCAGCTTGCTAGCTTCAATACTCGCCGAGTAAAACGCGTCGCAACAGACAGACAGACAGACAGACGGACATCGCCCAATCGACTCCCCAAGTCATGCTGATCATATATGTATACTTTTTATATGGTCGGAGATGCTTCCTTCAATGCGTTACAAACTTCATGACAAAGTTAATATACCCTTTCACTCTATGAGCGAAGGGTATAAAAATGTTGAATTTTGAAAATTTGAGAATATCGATGTTTTTAGGAATTTGGGAAATTTTGAGTTTTAGGAATTTCGAGAATCTTTAAAATTTTGATTACTTTGAAAAATGTGAGGCATTTGGTAATTTAGGGAATTTCGGTAATTTGGAGAAAATAGTTTTAAGATTTTAAGAGTCCTGAAAACATTGAATTTTAATAAATTTTGGAATTTTGTGAAATTCGAAAATTTTGCAAACGTAAGAATTTTGAAAATGTTGGCAAAATTGAGAATTTTGAAAACTGAGAGAATTTTGGGATTTTTAAGAAGTTCTAGAATGGTGAAAGTTTTTGAGAATTTAGAGATTCTTGATATTTTGAGAGTAATAACGAGAATTTAGAATTTTATTAATTTTGTGAGTTTTTGGTAATTTTGAAATTTCAAAAGTTCGAAATTTCGAGAAGTTAAAAATTTTGAAAATTTATTTGAGAACGTTTTAAGAATTTTGAGTAATTTAAAAACTTTGAAAATGTTTTTTGACAATTTTGAGACTTTTTAGAACTTTATGAATTTTAAGATTTTCGAACTTATCAATTTCACCAATTACATACATAAAAAAGGTATCGGAAGCCTTCGACAAAACATTTCAAAATTAATTCAATTTTCTTAACTTCCAGCCCGCTGACCAGAATTCATTAAATTCACATCGTTAACCATACACATCCCTTTACTTCCATGTAATTCAAAATCTTAATCTTGATCAACATCTCCGGTCACACCATTGTACCAACATAACACAATCGCCTGCTTAACTGGCTGTTTAATCATAATTTTCCGAAAATTTCCGCTGAACATGCAAACCATGATGAAATCATCGTTTCGCTTTTGTGTATGTCAAATCCCTTAAGGCTCTGGCTTGGCTCTGAAATGGTGTGGTCGACCGATTCAGTCACAAGCAATTTTCCACACAGAGTCGAAGCCGAGTAATAGCCTAATTTCGAACACTGAAAGACTATAATTATTATCAGGGACCAAAACCGAAGAATGAAGCTTACGGTGGCTTGATGCGGTGACACAACCACACAATTGAATTTTCCATGGCATGACTACAATCCTATAGAGAGCACCACACCGACTAGCCCAAGAAAGGATACAGAGGAGAGTGTCGTCGTTACCACAATATGACTTCGTCGACACGCAACGACAAATTTTCCTTCTATTGAACAGGACACACAACAATAGACTTTGTCAGCATTCATCGAATTATTCATAGAGAGACAGACCGAGTGCCTGTTGATAAGTGAGCAACATTCACAGACATTCAGATAGGACATAGGAGTCGAGGTGAGGTCTGATTAATTTGCATCAATCCTTTAGCTGTTACATAAAAGCCACTATGCTTGCTGTTAATTAAATTGAAAACTTTCTCGGCTGCTAAGAGACAAATTCTCAGCCTTGCCGGGGACCCGAGAGAGCGACACGGATTGACATTTATTATGCTCGTAATATCCTTACGGCAATTATCGGCAAAAACTAATTTAATTTTGTAAAATTAAATGACTTTGATTTCTGTGCTGAATAATGGATGAAGTGGCGAGACTTGACACAGTTTTTGCAGAATTATTCTTGTGAACTGTTGATTGTGCTGTTGGTGGAAACGTACTTTCGTCGGGAATTTTTTGTTTTTTTTGCTTACTCTTGTCGGTAATTGAATTTCAAGTGTCGCGAAAGGTTTGAATTTGTCGATATGAAATAGTGTCGATATTATTGTCGTGTATTGTAGGGATCTTCGCAGGGCAGGCACACAGAGAGAGAGAGAGAGAGAGAGTAAGGGAGAGAAGGTCTTTAGAGTTTCAGCGACGTGAAGGCCAGATGACTGCAAGATTAGGAGACCGTGTGACAAAATACTGATCCTCACATTGAAGTATTCGAGTCCCTATAAATAGGCCTCTGATGACGGGTTGGACAAAATAATGTTTGATTAGATCCTTCAACTTCCACACGTCACAAAGCCTGTTGGTCTTCCCGTGTGAAGATAGCCTTAGCTGGAAAATTGTGCGCGTCGTTGGGTAATACACAATTTTTATTGCGACATTAAAATCAATCAATATAAATAAAATCGCTCCGTTGGGATGCATAGTACATTCTCATATGCGGAGTCGCTCATCGATACCACGACGTAGGGATGTGACATAAATCAGTTAGCTATGAAGCGTCTATCAATTTAGTTAATCGTGTTCGTGCTTCATCTATTAAATTGTAGGTATATGTACATGCCAGTCCAACCACACATCCTGAACGTCCTCTGCCTCGACATTCAGCCTGCTTCCAGGCGGAACGGGAAACTTTTTCTATCGATCCGGAAATGTCGAACGAAACCAAATCGTTTCTCGATGAAGTGGCATTTTAAGTGTCATACAATAATTTCGTGTAGAGTACACATCCTCGTACATACTTTGTGTATGCAGGCAAGCAAAAAGTAAGTCCTTAGTTAAAGAGGCGTATACGGGATTGGTTGAATTTGCGTCGACAAGCATGGAATTTCAATTTGCTCAAGAGTAAAAATAAGTGCACACGTAATAGGTTTATTTTTGGGCGTGTGAATAGAGCCATAGGCGACAACGCTTGGAGAGTTTAAAAGGTCAAATCGAAAATAGCTACACTGTAGGCTAATAGTACAATTTGGCTTGCTTAAATTTAATTTTGAAATTAGTTGGACTCTTCTTTACTTTTAGGTGGGCCAGCTTCCAGAATCCCCAGAGTTTCACAGGATTACGCGAAGATTTCTCGTAGGTTCCACAGATTCTAAGGAAATGTATTAACGCAGGTCTACGAGAAAACGTGGATGATGGTCGCTTTTCTGTTTTTTTTTCACAGAGCAGGAGTTATACAAAATCACGGGGCCGAGCACAGTAACAAGCATAAACTGTCTGTGAAGTGTTACCTCAACCCACGACGCTGGTAAATTTAAATACATGAATCAATTGTAAGTTATATTATACAATTGTAAAATACGTAATATGATAAAACGGGCATCCACCCCAACGCTGCTGTTGCTGCCTACAATTGAACGACACCCTTATGGACAAGTCCCCGATACACGTCAAAAGCGATGACGCAAACCAACCACCCAACACCAGCAGCGCCAATGGTTACGACAACAATTTTTGGTCGTTTAGTTCGGAGAATGGTCGTCATATTGTGTTGTGGCGTAGCCACGAACTTATAAATATCGATGTCAACGCACGGCGGGTCTCTTTTCCCATCTTATCTTTCCAGAGGTAACAGGTAACTGACGACGCTATTCGATTGCCGACGATACTCCGGCGAGAAGGACGTAGCCAGAGCGGACCTGGGAGGTCCCGTTATTGAGTCAACGTGGTCGAACACTGGTTTTGTCGTCACCATCAGCCCGTGCGTGCAAGGCGAATTGTTGCTGTGTTCACCCGTATTTGCCACCGTCGTCATCGTCAGCCGTGCCAGGTGGATTATCGAGTAACCCACCGTATTTGACGTTGTGATCATCGTTAACCCGTGCAAGGCAAATATCGTCGTCGCGATCGTAGACGTCATCGTCAACCCGTGCCTGCCAGGTGAATTGTCGAGCGGAAGCACCGTATTAGCGGACCTGGGAGGTCCCGTTATCGTGGCAACGTGGGTGCCGATTGATCGAACGTCACCGTCGCCACAACCATTGTCATCGTAATCGTCAGTCGTGCAAGCGAGTGGTGGTTTGATCGAACGTCACAGTCATGCAAGCGAGTGGTGGTTTAGTCGAACGTCATCGTCGCCACAACCATTGTTATCGTCAGCCGTGCAAGCGAGTGGTGAATCGACCGTCTGTCAGAGTCGCCACAGTCATAATCATCGTCGTCATCAGCCCGCGCAAGGACGACCCGTAATAACCAAGTGGTGGATGTCGCGTAAGTTGGCACAAATAAATTTATTTTGAGTTTGGGACCCTCTTGATTTTGTGAAGTGCGGTGGGTGGGCATACGGTGCCTCCCCGCGAAAGCGATTGCTTGGTGTTGGAGCTGTGTAAAGTAAAGTGCTGGATTGAGGCGTCGGCGAATCGCCGGACCACTTCGCGTTTCCGGTCCGTCAATACAGGGACGCTCGAAACGCGTGGCGCCCACGCCCATCTCGCTGAGATTAGGCCGGTCAAATTAGTCCCGGCGCAACTCGTCCCAATCCAGGACTACTGCGGTGGTGCAGGAGGAACGGAGTTTCGAACGGATACAATAGGCGTAACAGTATCCTTTGTCGGTGAAACTTGTTTGTATTGACTGTGGTCGCCAGTGTCACTGAAACCCAACCTGCAAATGAGAACTAACTGTCCTGTATAAGAGGCTCGTACACCTTTGCCTGGTTGAGTCCGGTAATGTCTCTCCAGGTATTACATAACGCGCTGCAAACGTAGAGGCATCTGATGAGAATTGCAGCGCGCCATGTGACACTAGTTCGAAACCGGAAAACTGCTGCAGTATGCATAACTCATCTCCTTCCTCGGGCTCGTCAGGCCACAAAAATACTCTCAGCCTTTGCTTTAAGAAGGTGACCCTAAGTTAAGTTCGGTAACTCAGTACCCAAAATTTGGCTCTTCTAGCTGTCTACCGAGGTTCGCTGCAGGTACTAAAACGATGCTGCTAACGTCAACCTAATCCCATGAGGGTAGTTGTATTTTACTAAGTTTGAACTAAAAGTTTAGCCAAGCAGGCTCTATGCACATAAAACTCTCCCTCTCTCAGGTCAACGCCGACTTTCTGTTCCTTATCGAAACCTTACAAAGTGGCAAGTGTGAGAGCCGCAGGTTCCAGAGCAGCCTGTGCGGCCGTTCTCCGTCTCTTCACCGCAGGTGATGATCGCCAAGTACCGATTCATCGCAAGGCATACATCTCTACCGCATTTATCGAAAAGGACATGGCGAAATGGGTTTTGGGTCAATAAATTGCACTCCCAGATACCAATAATCCGACACTTAATTCAAAAGTTCAAAAGTATAAAACTTAGGAAATTCCTATATCGGTCTATCGTGTTTAGAGAAAAAATTACGGGGAAAAGATCAACAGGTGACGCCAGTTTTTTTTTCCGAATTTTGGCATCCTCCATACCAGGCATGGCATGATGAATAAAATGTTCAAAGTCAAATCCAGGGAGAGTTCTCTCTCTTCTTTGGTTTTGATATTTTGGTCAAGTTGAAATGCCTAAGCCAAAACTCCGGAAAATTATGGCTAAATTTTGGAATTTTGGAGTTTTTGAGTTGCCGAAACTTATCAAAGCAACGGCTGAGAGTATTTTGGTGGCAATAAGACCCCGAGGAAGGAGATCAGTTAGTTCTCATTTGCAGGTTGGGTTTCAGTGATACTGGCGACCACAGTCAATACAAACAAGTTTTTTCCAACAAAACATACACATTGCTTGTGAATTTTAAAATTTTTTAAATTTTGGATTTTTGAAATTTTTGAATGCAAAAATGTGTTTGGAAAATGAAAATTCCCCTTTCGGGGAGTCAAAAAGATTCGACCGGTTTCGACTGGCGGTACACGGCTCTTCTCATCAAATGCCATCTCAGTAGAGCCGTGTACCGCCACGAATGGCATGACCGGGAATTACCAGGCAGATGGAGGATGTACACTTATACAGTGTGGCCAAATCTCTCTGCTAGCGAATCATCTAAAAGTAAACTGCCACTTGCAGTTCCACTGATCCGCCACTCAAAGCCCGTACTACCGCCAGTCGAAACCGGTCGAATCTTTTTGACTCCCGAAAGGGGAATTTTCATTCTCCAAACACATTTTTGCATTTGAACGCGATATCCACGCTTATGGATAAATGGTGACGACAGCGTGGTGGCCCCATACGAGTGGTGTGGTGTGCGGTGGCTGTGTCACACAAAGCATTCACTCACGTTTTGAATTTTTGAAGTCTTGCATTTTAGAATTTGTGAATTATTCAAAATTTTCAATTTTTTTTTGAATAATTTTTGGTTCTTTTAATTCTTTTTTTTTTGTAATTTTTAAAGTTTTATGATACGAGTATAGGATTACGATAATTAGATCGAGAGAGTGAAAGAAGTGAGCTCCTGTGGCATGTATTCCCCCATTTTCCCTCCTTACGCTATTCAGGTTCCCAATTTCCTATCGGAAAGTAGCAATAAATTCAAGAATCACTCAAGACGACAATCTCCACAATAGCTCATGAAAAAATAAGCTTCCGAAAATTAGTTACAAGCATTTTCATTTCTGGTTTCAGTCGAAATCCTTTGGAAACTTTCTCTCTAGGGTATTGCCGTCTAAATCAATTTTTCATAAAAAAATGTTCGTCTTGAAATCGTAGCCAAGTCATCCCATTAATGTCTGAAAAGAAGAAAGTTTCAAAATAGCTCGCCTCCACGCACGCTGCAATACTAAAAGCGTCAAACATATACCAGCCGTGTCAGCCGACAAAGGGGACTTGACTGTTTTTCAGTCCTTTTTTTTGTCGACACACCCTTTTGCGATTTTCTCCCAATTTTTTTCTGCTTACGAGAATATTCCCATATTGCCTGCGACCTGCGATGCCAACCATCTCCCAATATAACCCAATAAAAATGTTCGTACGCCGCACTCAATTCAATGGCGTATGGCGTTGTACAAAGGACAACAAACAGGCAACTTTGTGTATGTCCTGCTGCTGCCTGACATCATCAATTTATGTGAAAAGTTTTTTTCGGAGATGTTCAGGACTCGCTGAAGTGGGTAGGGTTGGAAAGTGCGCCGCGCGCGCCGTGTCGATGAAGAATGTGTTACAGAAACGACAATGTCACGCTTCTGTAAATTTCAATTTGACGCTGACGCTTTTATATAAATGAAAGTCGGAAGTTCAAATTGAAGAGAATTAACACGCAGAAGAATTGAAAATAAATTACGCGAGGGGAGAGTGCGAGTACTTCATAATTTTATATGGTCGTAAATTGAGTGAATAATTGCATTTTATTTTTGGGTTGGAGTAGGTGCGCTGTCTGAGGCTGAAGGGATGATGCATTTTTTTTTGTGATCATTGGCAAAGCAGCAATGATTGAATTTATGGAAGAATGATTAACCACCCATAACTGTACATGAGTAAAATGTGTATACGATTTTCATCCTTGTTCACGTCTATGAGTCACATGTGACTCATAAGACAAAATGAAAGTAAAAGATTTGTGTGATGGTTAGGTCAACAAAAAGGATGGTTTTAATTTTGCTTCATCACTAAATTTAACATTTGGCTCTGCTTCACCTGATCAGATGTACTGAACTTACAAAATTAGTCGAAACCTAAATTTTGGGAGTGTGCCCATCGAGGAAAAAAGTGATGAGTGCATACATGATCATCAAAAACGTTGCTCCTTAGTTATTGGGTATTTTTCAAGGACAACTAGCTTTACCGAAGTAAGGCGGGGCAATGTTTCGACGGACGATATTTTCCCAATCTATTCGAGGGTCAAAAATTAAACCAAAATACAACAAAGAAAACAGCACAACAACAAAAAACCAACAGCACACTTGAAGCAGTTTCACAACTGAAAGAAACGAACAGCGACGTGATGGTAATGATCAAGCCACGCACGCCACGTCACAAAGACTTCATGGCAAACCCTATCGATCGACCCGGAGTCTCTCGCCGCAATCATTAAAGCAGTGTTCTGTCTAAACTATATATTCAGTAGGGTTGCCCTCCATTATAAAACCTGGAAAAGCAGCAAGCCATGGAAGGACACAACTAAGAAACCTGATAATCTAGGGCTCAGCCATAACGACCACCGACAGTGAGCGGGACACTAGCAGATGTAGAGATCGACTGCTCAGAAGATCACGACGTCCATACTCCCCTCTCTTAGAAATGGTGATTCACACGGACAGCGAGAAGCACGTCAAGGCCACAAGCGAGCACGAGGTCGACTCTGACACGCGCAATGACTAACATATCCATGGGCGTGATGCAGGTTAGCCTTAGGATTCAGCAACACCTCAGTGCCACAGCGACCGCAGGACGACTTGGACACACCCACCCACCCACACACATCGAAATCAGATCACATGCATATCAGATTTGAACTAGCGGTACCTAGAAAGGCGCACCACTACAACTAATTGAGCGGAGTAACTACCAAATCTCTCTGCAGGAGAGGCAATCTACTATTGATAGGACAGCCTCCTGGCTAAGCCTGGACACCTTGGTCACCAATGTTATCAGCGCCATTGTAGCTACATATGAGGAAAACTGAACAAGGGATAACAACGTAGTAACCTGGTGGACTCCTGAGCAGTTAAGGAGGTTACCAAAAAGACTCTTTAACAGAGTGAAAAGAACAGGGGAATGGAACGTGTATTGCTCCTAACTTCACGAATACAATAGAAAAATCATCCAAAGTGAAGTCGTGGGTCAAATTCTGTGAAGTTGTCAAATGTACTAGCTCGGAGACTCCATATAGAGTGGCTAAAAAGGACACTGAACACTCAATTAATTATTAATTAAGTAATGTAAGACACCCTGATGCGTGACACACAACTGACGCAATAACTACTAGTAGTAGCTCGCAACTCCTCATCTCTCACTATCCGGGATGATATATACAGAGAGATCGTGGTACGTCAACTAAAGAATGTCTATACAAAGGTGTACCTTCAGATTGGAGAACAATAAGAAGTATTCTCACTCAGGATAAAATAAAATGAACTACAGACTCGTTTACTGATGGGATCTTGTCAGCTCTTCTTCAGAAGGACTGAAGCTAATGACTTCATCAACTGCAGTGCTGTGATCGGCGAAAGAAAGCCTGGACAACGGAGGGCAATTCCGTTCTCAAGGTACAGATACTAGCTTGTTCCATTATTATCGGTGCACTTGTCTCCTACCCCAGCAGCGCGCTCTAGGTTTTACTTGACATTCACCTCAAGGCCGAGGCAAATCTAGAACAGGCTCGGCTTAATGCGTGCGATGCCAATCTGGAAAATCAGAAGTAATAAACACGCTTTACCAACACCACTGTCGCTAAAATGCCGCTCGACCACCTCGCAAAGTGGTCCTCATGCAGCCGCCGGTTTTCAGGCTTAAATCTGGATCAGAGAGAAATGGCATTCTAATCTCGTAGACCGTAAAATGCGGTTTACTTACGGTTCAAATTAAACCGATGGTTGTGAAGCTGGTGTAGTGAGCTGAGGACATAGGGCATCTCTACCACCTCACCACTTTCAGGCATGAGTTCATGCAAAAGAAACTTGCGTCGACCTCTGTCCGGGTGCCACGTCACGTCATGACTGTTCAGCGCTACCTAAAGACGCTAAGTCAACTGGGCTCCAATAACAGAAGAACACTAATCTGAGTCCTAGGTAATATGGGTAACACAGGGAGCCAGCAGGCTGATGAGGTGCCACGCATAGTATTAGCCTACAACTTCTGTGGTACCGAACCCTTTTACAGCCGGCTCGTCAGCTTGTTGGTTCCCTTTGATACCCATACCACCCGGTATAGTGAAGAAGAAAATTAAAGACCTAGATCGACTAATCAAACGATCCAATATTCGCACAGTAGGTCGGTCAAAGGCAAGACGCGAACTGTCAATTCGGCGAAGAATATGACGAGAATTTAAGCCACAGCTCCAGCCCAATGCAGCTGAACACAATTCGAAGTTGCCTATCCTACACGGACATTTTTAAAAGAGTGAAGTCGGAGCCAGGGCTCAAAGATATGGGTGAAAATGTATCCCCCACTCGTCGCAAGTGAAACGGGGAGTTGTTGTTCCAACTAAAAGCACGTGGCGGTAACCTGGTGGAAGGATACAAAGCCACAAGAACTAAACTGTCAGGGATTAACCCAGCAGGCGTTAAAACCTCAAATCAAATCAAATCAAATCAAATCAAATCAAATCAAATCAAATCAAATCAAATCAAATCAAATCAAATCAAATCAAATCAAATCAAATCAAATCAAATCAAATCAAATCAAATCAAATCAAATCAAATCAAATCAAATCAAATCAAATCAAATCAAATCAAATCAAATCAAATCAAATCAAATCAAATCAAATCAAATCAAATCAAATCAAATCAAATCAAATCAAATCAAATCAAATCAAATCAAATCAAATCAAATCAAATCAAATCAAATCAAATCAAATCAAATCAAATCAAATCAAATCAAATCAAATCAAATCAAATCAAATCTGCAAGGGAGTGGCAGAAGACGCAAGGCACTTTTTTCCCACTAGATTTGCAACGGAAAATGGAGAAAATGGGGAAATATTAAGCCCACAAAATGTGGTTGAGCGTATGCTGCAGTGCCAACGCAATGGGGATGCAGTGAGTGAGTTTGTCTGTAACATCCATAAAGACCTCCAAAGAGAAGAAGCTAGACGAAAGTCAGCAAATCGAAATGAAGGCTAATCAGCTACTGAGTCATTGCCTACCACTGTGAAGTAATACTGAAAGGTGGTCCCGTAATCGTCAGACATAGTTCCACTCTCCTTCAACTGAGGTGGTAGCACAATAGGCTATTGCTTCAGTACCGCGAACCCCCCTACGGATTCATACTCCTCAAGAATCTAGCTATCTAATCGAAACCGATATTACCGATAGTGGTTGAACGACTCCGAAAATTTCAGGAATTGTGGTGCATCTCTTCTGGTGCTATGGATGTATGCATAATTCAGAAGAATTAGTCGCAACCGGAATGGTGTGCATGTCTTCAAGTGCCTCCACAATTGTGACTCGCAATTTGAGGAAAAGTGTACGACAGGATGTCCAATTCAATTATTTAGATCGAGTGTAATAAATTAAAGAAGAACTCAACCCTCCGCAAATTAATATTAATCGGCAGGGAAGAAAATTTGGTTACTCAAAATATTTTCCTCTATCAACTTTGCTTGTGACGCGTCCTTGCAACGTTAAAGACAAAGAAAAAAAACACACAAAAGAAAACCTTTCTCATGGCCACAGGACAAAATCATTTTAATATTGCACGCTAATAATAATAAAATATAGCCCCCAGGATGGTCGCCTTGAATACCAAGAAAAACAATAACCAAAATTGCTTTTCGTAGATGTCCCACTCACTTCGGAGTTCCCATCGATAGGGCTACTTTCCTCGCCGCAGGATATTCGCATGTTCAGCTAAATGTCCTTAATGGGTCATTCATAAATTTTGTATAGTAATAAGTATGGATACGGCCAAAGTCAATTCAATTTCCATGAGGACAGGACTTATTCGAAGTCAGACGATGCTTTAAGATTTTGTATAGGATTTTTAGAAAATATTTAAGAGGAGCTTTTTTGGGTAGAATAGGATGATTCAAAATTTGAACGACTTGACTTTCTGGATTTTTGACAGCCATCCATTACATCAGAAACTTTCCAACAATAAATCAGAAATTAATTTTTGATAAATCTATATAACTGTTCACTCGAATTGCATATCCGTATCCGTACAAGCGTAAACTGAAAATCCTCCATCAATCAAAACCTTCGTATGTAGAGTCTAACGAACCCACTTCAGCGGAAGGAACAAGGAAACTTCCAATCCAAAAGCTAACAACAAAGTGGTCAGTTGAAGACGAACATATTCCACTCGTGTGCGGTTAGTTTCGAATTTCAATACATCCAGAGATTCCGGACATAACGAGATGGAACTCTGGCGTCTCAAACTCTTCGTACTCGAATATCCTTACACGGAATCAAAAGAAGAAATAAACGATCAACCTCACATCTCACCATACATACCGAACGATGTTGTAAGACCTGAGACTTCGAGACTCGTGTGGTGCCACGCAAATTTTAAAAATAAACCATTTCTCTGCAGCACAAGAACAAGAAGACACTGCCGAGGAGTCCTAACTTCTCGCTATGTGTTGACATTGACAAAGTTGGTCCTGCATATCGGACCAATCCCATATAGGACACGAGACAGAAATACAAATGCATTCCTTTGCAACCCGGACAATTTATATATGAACGTTCTACTCGTATTCGCCTGATTGGAGAGCGTGTGTAGAGTACTGACAAGGACTCTCGATAAAATCGATTTCAATTTATTTTTCAGAAAAAGTTTGTAATAGTCTCGTTCGTTGGTTCGTGACATTTTACCAGTTAACAACTAATCCAACTGACGCGGATTTTTTTTTTGGTTATTTGTCTGTATATTGTCTCTTTCCAACGGACATCTACGTCGCAGGAATCACTTAAATTTTTCAGGACAGCTCTAGACACCGAACACAAAAATAATGTTATCCATCGTTTATCCGGTGATGCAGTCAAAGATTTTCAACCAGGGGGAACGACATTGATTTTTCTGTCAATTTTCCATAGAATCAGAATCACCCAATGCGTAGTATAAGGATACGATAGAAAATGTTTTCGGAGACGGAGAAGGCTAACAACGTGATGGGATGAAAAGATGTTATTTGACAGAAAGGGATTTGGACAGTATGTTACGAAGGACAAAATATGTATAAGTCCTTTGATGACGGTCCTTTTTTGAATGTGTGTGGGACTTTATCATTGGATGTAAAAGGCGATCTAATAGAACTGACCTTGGACATTTCGGGAGGAAGTTGTTTATGTTTTCAAAGGAATTCCAGTTGACGATAACATGCGGATGTGCACATCAAGGCGGATATAATATCACAGTTAAAGGATTTGCTTATCAGGGCATAATGTTACTAGGAAAGGAGATTATTGAAAGGATATTGTCCATTTTAATGATGAATAATATATGCTGAATCTTTTGGTTTTTTTGTTAGCCGTTTTTACGGGATCTAGGTGCCTTTGAGAAAGAAAGAAAGAATTTAAGACGCCGTGTGTAAGCTCACCGCTCCCACCTCGCCTTTAGTGTGTCCGTTATAAATATCGTAAAAAGGCGAGGTCCGACCGTAGCGAACGATGAGCCGGCTTAAAGCCTTTTTAGAAGGTCACCTCTGATTTATTAAAAGTGCTTTTAAGGAACCCAGTGTGTGAAACTGATCAAGTTCGCCGACCTGACATCGGTTTCTATGTTCAAATTCACTATCGGCCAGGCTGGGAAACTGTGGCCTGGCGCCAGATTGGAGATGGTCGCAAAGGACCATATTCCATCGCGCCCGAGGGCTCGTATGAGCCTTCCATCTTCGGTAACCGACAAGGATCAAGTATTGCAAATAATTCGTACTTGCAACCCTTCCATTCCAACTGATGATTGGCGAATCGTCAAGTTGGAAGAACCAGTAAATAATTATCGGAGATTAAATGCAGTCACACAGCCCGATAAATATCCGATGCGCAATATCTTTGACGTCACAATGAATCTCGCGAATAAGAAAATTTTCCCAAAGGTCGACCTCCTGAGAGCCTTCCATCAAATACCCGTGGCCGAGGAAGACATTCCTAAAACGGCCGTAACGACACCCTTCGGCCTATAGGAATTCACCGTCATTACGTTCGGGCTTAAAACGCGGCCCAAAGCTTCCAACATTTCATGGACGAGGTGCTGAGAGGACTTGATTACTGTATCTGTTATCTGGACGACATCCTGATAGCTTCGGACTCACAGGAGCAGCACCTTGACCATCTACGAGAGGTTTTCGGAAGGCTAAATCGTTATGGAGTCGTCATCAATGTGTCAAAATGCGTATTCGGTGTTCCTAGCGTTGAGTATGTCGGACACATTGTCAGTAAGGACGGTATCTCACCACCTTCGTCGCGAGTCAAAGCGATCCGAAATTTCACACTCCCAAAAACAGTCGCTCAACTGCGTCGATTCCTCGGCACCGTTAATTTTTACAGACGCTTTATTCGGGACGCGGCCAACACACAAGCGCCTTTAAGCAGATACCTGGTTGACGCCAAGAAAGGCAGCAAAGTTAAAATTCAAATGGACATCCGCTGAACAAGCTTTCTTGAAATGTAAAAATAGCCTCGCGGACGCAACTCTGTTGGTTCACTACCAACCTGAAGCTCCGATATCATTGGTTACCGACGCGTCAGATGTTGCCATCGGAGCGGTGCTTCAGCAGAAACAGGGTGGAAGTTGGGCGCCCCTAGCATATTTCCAAAGGAAGCTGACGGCTACTGAGTCCAAATATAGCGCGTATGATCGCGAGCTGTTGGCAGTCTACAGTAGCATCCGCCATTTCCAGCATTTCCTTGAAGGCGCAAATTTCCACATCGAAACGGACCACAAACCGCTGGTTTACGCCTTCCATCAGAAAGCTGCGAATGCCAGTCCTCGTCAGTCACGACAGCTTAGCTTAATATCGCAGTTCACAACGGACATCCGTCACAACCAATGAACTCAAAACTGCGTCGCCGACACGTTATCGCGAGTCGATACCATCGCGATGCCAACCTTTATTCATCTTGAACAACTGGTCCGTCATCAAGCCGCTGACAGGGAATTGCAAAACTTGCTGACCAGCAACACCACTTCTCTGGAGCTGAAGTCCATAGACGTTGGTAATAACTCAGAACTTTTTTGCGACGTCTCCAACAGCAATCAAATCCGCCCTTTCGTTCCGGCATCTCTTCGAAGAGAAGTGTTTGACACTTTTCACGAGCCATCACACCCCAGTGGTCGTTCCACAGCCAAGATAATAGCACGAAAATTCGTCTGGCCCGAAATGCGGAAAGACATCCACGACTGGGCGCGTTCGTGCGTTCCGTGTCAACGCTCAAAGGTCGGTCGCCACCAACATAACGTCCGCCAACCATTTCCAGTTCCGGCGGTTAGGTTCGAGCATGTTCACCTTGACATTATTGGCCCGCTGATACCCTCGCAGGGATACAAGTATTGTTTGACGATGATTGACCGCTTCAGCAGATGGCCCTAAGCAGGGACGTAGCCAGGAATTTGTTTCGGGAGGGGTCCAAATTTCGATTTCAGAAATTAAATTTTAAATTATTTTTTTTTTGTTTTGCTAGCGAAGAACTGTTTTACTGTGTTTTTGATGATACAGAAAAAATACATCACTAAAAAAAATTGTTGACATTCATGCCTTTTTACTTGATGTATACCGATTGATTTCATCCGCTCCAATTACATAGGGGATTTAAGTTTCTGAATATCAATCGGTTTGGTAAAGTGGGATCAATTTTTGAGAGACTTTAAGGTGTAATTTTAATATAAGATTTGTAGTAGTAGATTTACCTCTGAAAAACCAAAATTATTAGTCGCCGAACTAGAGGTGTAAAGGATGTAACCTTTGCCATCCTCCAAATAATTGAAGGATTGACGAGGGAATGCTAGTTCGTAGATAGTTTTTAGGCTCAGCTTTGTCGCCATTTTTAAGTGTTGGCACAAGGCAAGACATAGCTTAAATTCCAGTGTTGATAATAAGCAAAGCAAGTGGATACCTTTTTTTTTCTGCCCAAATTTCTTTAAACAAATCGGAGAGAAATCATCTGGGCTGGTGTCATTAAAGATGTCAAATCCCTGAGGAATACCTTAGAATCTTGGTCTTTTTTAAATTAATCAGAGGGGAAAAACTTGGAGACTTGAGAACTAAACAAATTGGAGGATAATTATATCAGCGAAAAATTAACATACATAACGTTTTCATTTCAGTTGGTTAGAAAGAACAGCGGTCGATCAAACACCTTGAGTGATAAAACATGAAGCTGTTCTTGAAAACCAATACTTTCAGCAAAATCGGATTCAATGTAGGTCTTCCCGGTTTTGTCCTCTGGGTTTTATAGAAATTTAACAAAATTTATCACTGACAAAGGAACAACTTTAGCATATCTAAAATAAATTAACTGTGAGAGAACTGAGAGAAGAGGTTACTTTCCAAAACGGGGTAATTTATTGATAGAGCCAATTAGGACAAGAAAATCTAATGTTAACTGCGCGGTGACTCAAATAAACTCATTCCTACTTTCTAACACACGTTTACTTCTTTGCAGCTATCGCTTCTAACGTGATTCATAGCCAATATCCCTTAGAAAACATATTTCCAGCTAACCGAACGTTTTGACATGTTCATTATGGCAGTTTTTATGTTATCATCACTGAAATTTCAAAGCCCATTAAAAACATTTCGGGAGGGGTCCGGACCCCATGGACCCCTCCCCTGGCTACGTCCCTGGCCCTAAGCGATTCCGTTGGCTGACCAATCCGCCCAATCCGTGGCAAAGGCATTTTACAGTAACTGGGTTGCACGATTTGGAGCGCCGCGTACGATCACGACTGACCAAGGAAGGCACTTTGAATCACGATTCTTTACGGCTTTAAGATACGTTGTGCTCGACACGACTGCATCGGCTCTAGCGACAGCGACTCGCTCATTTCATATAAAAACTCATTTTTCTCTCATTCTAAAAACGAGTACCAACGTACCTTTAGCATCGTTTATCGGTTGTGAACGTAACCGAACAACACCGTATCATCCGGCCTCAAACGGTTTAATCGAACGCTGGCATCGATCATTAAAAGCCGCCATTATGTGCCACGAACGCAACTTGGAGTGGGTGGATGTGCTACCTACGGTCCTCTTAGGCCTTCGCAACAGCTACAAAGAGGACCTGGGAACGTCAAGTGCTGAATTAGTATATGGCACAACGCTTGCCATACCAGGCGAGTTTTTAGTACCTAACACAGACAACAGCGAACCAGACACGTTCTTGGAAAATATGCGTCAAACGATGTCACAAATTCGACCAACACCAACCAGCCATCGTAGTGGGCGAACCACCTTCATCAACAAGGAGCTCCGGAGTTGTTCACACGTGTTCCTTCGCATCGATGCTGTTCGCAGACCCTTGGTGCAGCCGTTCACGGGACCGCATAAGGTGGTCAAACGAATTTCTGATGTTCTCTACGCTATCGACGTGAGTGGTAAAATCACAAACGTTTCAACAGAACGTCTGAAGCCTGCGTATTTGGAGGCGTCACCACTCGGATCGCCTCGTCCACCTGTTGAGCATTTCACCAGAAGTACTTCATCGTCTTCAGGCACGCCTCGAATATCCCCTGAGAGTCCACTCTTACAAGGAACACCACCTTCGATGGCAGTTGTTACGGCTCCCGCTCCCGCAACAACGCAGCATCCAGTTACCAAGGCTGACCATGGTGATCAAGCATATCAGCCAAATCCCAGCGCCCCGGTTTTTCTGAATCGTGAGAGACTTCCAAACATTACACGGTATCGTTCGTCCGATCTACGCCCTCACCTGGGGGGAGAGATGTAGCGACCTCCTCAACTGTTAATTCATCAATGGTCACGGTCGCAGACTCACCTCGACATGTAGCGCCCCGTCACCTGTCAATCCATGAGTGGTGACGGTTGCATATTCACCTCTAGATACGAGCACGAGGAATAAGAAGAAGAAGAAACGTCGCAGCGAGTGAGAGAGATATAGTCTTTCGAGCTGAATGTATTATTGTACTATTTTTCTGTTGAATAAAAAGGATTTCTGTTCGTGAGGTAAACATTCCGTATTATTATTTGCAACAATTCGCGCAAGTGCATCCGCAATAGTGTTTTTAAGGGACATTAAAACAAATTAAAACGCTTTATGTGGACTCACAGCTTGCACCTCGCCTTCAATGTGTCCTTTCCAAATATCGTAAAAAGGCGAGGTGCGAGCGGTGTGCAGGATCAAAGCGTTTCCGAAAATTCTAAGTGTCGTCTCTAATTTAAGGATTCCTAAAATATTTGAAACGCTTTGTATCGACCCACCACCGGCTACGCTCCGCCCTTATTGTGTCCCTTAAGCAGCGGAGGTACGAGAGTGAGCGGTGAGCAGACACAAAGCGATTCTGAAAACTCTGCGGATCACCTGTGATTTATTAAAAGTGCTTTAAAGGGACCCTCAAAGAATTGCAAACGCCGTGCGTTAGTATGTCCTTTATAACTATCGTAAAAAGGCGAGTTGCGAGCGTAGCGAGCGATGAGCCAGCTCAAAGCCTTTTACCAAAATTCCAAAGATTACCTCTGATTTATTATAAGTGCTTTTAAGGAACCTTAAAAAATAAAATGCTGTGTGTCGGCTCACCGCTCGCTTCGCTCGCACCTCCACTTTTTATGGTGCAAGCGAAGCGAGCGGTGAGCAGACACGCAGTGTTTTGGATAATTCCGAGGCTACCCTCTTATTTATAAAAAGTGCCTTGAGGAGAGCCTCAAAAAAATTAAGCGCTGTTTGTCACCGCTCGCTCCGCTCGCACCTTGCCATTATATTGCCCTTCTAAATATAGTAAAAAAATGAGGTGCAAGCGTAGCGAGCGGTGAGGCGCCTCAATGCCTTTTCGAAAATTCTGAGGGTCCGCTCTACCTTATTTGTGTGCGTTTAAGGACCCTCAAAAATTTTTTGCTTTTGCAAAGCATTTAAAACGCCGTGTGTCCTTTATAAGTGTCGTAAAAATTCGAGGTGCGAGCGTAGCGATCGTTGAGCAGATACGAAACGTTTTAGAAAACTCCGATGGTCCCCTCTGATTCATTAAAACTGCTTTTAAGGGACCCTAAAAAAAATAAAACGCTATGTGTATTCCAAATATCGTAAAAAGGCGAGGTGCGAGCGGTGAGGATCGTCTCTAATTTATTAGTGTGCATTTTAGGTCCCTTAAAAGTTTTCAAACGCTTCGTATCGACTCAGTATGTACTGACAAGGGTCGCGTCTGATTTATGTAAATTGCATTTGGTGAAAAAATGTGAAACGCTCTGTATGTCCCTTCTATACATATCGTAAAAAGGCGAAGTTAGAGCGTATCAAGTGGTGAGGCGGCACAAAGCGTCTCTGATTTATATAAAGTGCTTTTAAGGGCCTTTAAAAAAAATTTGAAATGTCTTGTACCGGCTCACCGCTCGCTACGCCCGCACATCGCCTTTTTAAAAAGCCGAGCCTAACGAGTGGTTAGGAAGTAAGCAAGTGCAAAGCACCCTTTAAAAGCTTTCTGATACATCACAGATGAATCTCAGAATATTTGAGAAGATGCTTTAAAATAAAAAGAAAGGCCAAGTTTTAGCTACGTCAAGTTTGAAGAAGCACAAAAGCATAAAAAACAAGAATCGTCGTAAGCCGTAATTATATTTTTTGCTAAACAAATACTTTCACCAACGAATAAACATTTACGCATCCCCATGTTCGTTATTTCAATCATCGTCCCTAAAGGCCGCTCCTACTCGATCGAATATTCATCAAAGTCCCGTTTTAAAACGGTATCGATCAACTCATCAATTTCCCTCCTTGTGAATTTAAGCAACAAGTTCCTCGCCATATGATATCCACTTCGTCACTATCAAAGTCGACAGCTGCTGCGGCTGTTTTTTTTTTTTTCATGTTCCTCCAGCTGTCGAACAACGAACGGCCAATCGTCTGTCTGAACAACCATATTTGCCATATACGTCGGTACTTCTAAGCACCACTATAGCTTCCGCGTAATATGTCGGGACTAACACAATTTCTTGTTCGTCCTTTGCATCCTCCGGTGGCTAATTGCTTTCATTCAGAGTCGAAGTCGAAAAACACTCTGCATCCACGAGTATGTTCGGAAAAATGAATGTACACAGAGCAACAGCTTTCGGCATTATGCCTGAAGTTGGCTATTCCGAAACGCTTCAGGACGAATATTTCCGTAATATGTTTGTCGATTAGTTTCGCTCATATGGAGCTTGGAGCATATTTATATTGGCATTCCCATTTAGCTCCGGGAGTGATTTTGAAAAGTTTTGATGAATCCATATTTGCTTGGAAGTATGTGAAGGTGAAGTTATAAGCTTTGTGCTGATCGGGCGAGTTTCGAAGTTGATGCTTTTTTATATAGTTCCATAGTTTCTCCTCTCACACTTATTTGCTAATCGCAATGTAATTCCTCTATAGCATGAGATGTCCTTCAAAATGTCAGATACATCACAACCCTAATGCAACCTTTGTTACGACAAATTTCACACACTTCAAGTGGTTTTGAGCACATATAAGCCACTTGACACACAATTGCCACCACATCTCTTCTCCGAGCTTTTATTATTCATTCACATTTCCAGCGTATGCATATGGGCCCGGCCATCGTCCTCTTCATCGCTTGCTTCTAGCTCTCATATGCATACCCTGTCGAGGAGCTGAAATCTTATTCACACAACGAACGACACACAATTTCAAAATTTCCCATCAACCCTTCCATTTAGGATCGTGGGCACTTGAAGCGTAAAAGCTGAAACCGCACGACTAAAGTATATGCAACATTCATCTATGATGGCCATGAAGGCGCGAGCCCCACTGTGCTCGGTTCGGTTCGGCGAGGACGACAAAGAAATAAGGGCTCTAGGACTAGGACATCTAATCGCATTCTCGTTTCTGTTACACTCACCATATCAGCATGTAAGTGGTAATCTTAGAATCATGCAAACAAACTTTTAGAGAAAAGCCTCAAGGATATAGTCGTTCGTACACATATTCTACATTTTGTTGCTATTCTTAGGTCATAGGATATATTAAAGCGCCTGAGGCAGCGACGTGTGGGATAGACTAAGCGGCAGACATTGCTTTTAGAAATTTGCTTGTTGGTAATCTGGATCTATAACTGGGCTAGAGAAAACATATTTCAACAAGAGTTCTGGAATTTGCTGAAATTTTAAGTGGGGCTGGAAAACTATATTAAAACTATATGGATGACGGGGGAATATATGAATAGAAACTCAACCAACTGCCGAATATTTGAGCGTAGGACGAATCATTTCGTCGTTACTTTGATGTGATATATGATCAGGGCACATTTGTGAGATAATGAAGTTCCAGTTGAGGCTATACAACGTGACAGGGATCAAAGGATATTGAAAATTTGACGAGATATAGTCTTATCAAATTGTTTTATGAAATTAGGCAGGACATTGTAGCAGAACCTACTTCTTCTCTTTGCCTTTCCATTCTTAGCAACATTCGTCAAATTAGTTGAAAATATTTCAATTTCAAATTAGACGCACACTTTCAAGTCCCTATACCGGCATGGTCGGGTCGACAGGAATGTCGGAGTGTTAATTACATTTTAAACGACAAATTGCAATAATTGTAATTAAGACTCTCCTTTGCTGCTGTGTGTTCCTGTGTCGTGCAATTAACACTCCGGAGAACAAATTTTTAATCCAATTTTTCACAAGGATATGGAAACTTCCAACGCATTTTCCCATTCAACATTGCGAGCTAGTCTCTAGTCTGGCCTCCAAGGTATAGACAGGCATGGTTCCATCGTTCACAACAAGGACTCATTTCTGTACCTACAATGTTGTTGGCGCGGTGGCAACGCCAACGACAACATTCACTGACAGACTAATTGACATAAAAGTTGTATACAATCTGAAAACAAGAAGAATACACACAAATATTAGATTGCATATAAGGACTCGACTATGGACGGGGTGTCCCTGGTCCTGTTGCTTTTTCATGTTTGCTTATACCGTACCGACTGATCAAGCATAGTACATAGTCAAGCAACTTTCCCCGGGCTCGACATGCGGCGTTTTTGTATGCTTATGCTGACAAACTTTTTTTTCATGTTTTTGAAAGCAGAAAGGACTAAAGTGTGACACTTTTTTGGAAAAGCATAAGCAGCGTATGGAATGGATGTCAAGTGGTTGTATAGCCAAACAAACAAATAGAAAATGGGCAAACATAGGTCTGACACAAAAGTTTAGTGTGTTTATCTAAGTCTAAGCTAAGTATGTCTAAGGATTGCGTTTTATCAGCAATACGCACTCGAAATGATTTTTTTATGGTTGCCATAAGCAAGCACATGTCGATATTGGGGCTTTCTTATTGGGAATCAATATCGTAATTGACCACAAATTAATTACGAAAAAAATGGATGCCCACAAGGGGGTGTACTCTCGCCACTCCTGTGGTGCCTGGTTGCCGACGATCTTTTGTGCAAGCTCTCATCCAATGGCTTCTCAGTACAGGGATACGCCAACGATGTGGTTATAGTGGTTAAGGGTTTGTCTGAGGAAATTCTTCCTGATTTACTCGAACCAGCATTAAATATAGTACAAGAATGGTGTGATGGAAACTGGCTCCGAGTGAACCCATCCAAAGCGATCATCATACCCTTCTCCAGAAACAGAAATCCGGCTGAGCTCAGAAGCCCGATTATGTACAACACCCCTCTATTGGGAGTCAACTCAAATATCTTGGAGTTATCCTTGACAGCAAACTCTACTGAAATAAGCATATCGAGGCGGTGGCGGAAAAAGCCACAAGAGCCCTTTCGATATGCAAAAAATACGTAGGGAAAGCCTGGGGCTGAAACCATCCATTATGATCTGGATATACAAAGCAATAGTTCGACCAACTTTAAACTATGGTGCTGTTGTCTGGTGGAAGAGAGCCCTAATTACGGAGGGTAAGTCCGTTCTAGGTAAGGTACAGAGACTAGCGTGTCTGATCACCACCGGTGCTCTCCGATCTTGCCCTAGCAGTGCTCTAGAAGTTCTACTAGATCTACACCCAATTGAAATCCACCTCGAGACCCAGGCAAAACTAGCAATGACACGACTCATTGCTAATGATGCCAGTCTGGAGCTTACTAAGGGGCAGCTCAGATGCCTCAAAAACAATACTATCGCGAATATGCCCTCCGACCACCTCGCAAAAGAGCTCTCATTTGGACGCTGCTTCCGGGCTGTAACATGGAGCAGGGAGGAGTGGCACCCTAACTTCGCTAGACTGCATCCACATACCATCAAATGGTTTACTGACGGCTCCAAGACAACTGATGGCTCAGGAGCGGGTGTGGATATCTATACCTATGGGCCTCCACACCACTGTTTTTCAGGCAGAAATACACGCAATAGAAACCTGCGCTGATCTCTGCCTACGAGAGAACTATACGTAAATAAACGTATAGCCATCTTCTCAGATAGCCAAGTGGCTATTAAATCCCTTACTGAGTACACCGTCACGTCAAGACTTGTTCAATGCAGCCTGAAGGCGTAGAACAGACTAGGCGAAAACAACAGCCTAACACTTTTCTGGGTTCCAGGTCACATGGGCATCGCAGGGAACGAACAGGCTGATGAGCTAGCACACACAGCTGCATCTTCCCCTTTCTGCGGACCTGAACCCTTCTGCAACATCTCTTCATGTTTAGTAAAGAGAGCTTTTAGAGACCAAGAACGACTTAAGGCAACTGAGCACTGGGATAAACTACCAGAGCTCAGACAATCGAAAATGTTTATAGCAAGGTATTACCACAGAAGAAAGGCTGAGCTGCTGCAGTCAAGCAGAGCTAAAGTACGCATCATCTGTGGCATTCTCACAGGTCACTCCTGTTTGAGATCAGATTTACGCAGAATAAGAATTGTGCAAGATGCGAGCTGTCGATAGCGGCATACTCGTAAATAAAACTCGCCTGTCATCCTTGATCGATCAACGCACATAAAACTGGCGAGTTGCCATTCAAGGACTCCACACTAGAGCTGAAACCAATATGACAGACAGGAAAGTTGTTGTCTTATTGGAAACGGCCAAGAGTTGCCAAAAAGCAGGAGGGTTGTGTATGTGTTCGGATGTGCTTTTCGTCAAGTTGGGGACATTTCATCTTGGCTCGGTTGCTATCAATTCTTTTAATCCGCGCCGGTATAAAAACCAGTCCAGGTCCCGAAATTTACATCTGCCGTCTCGTTGTCAACAAGACATACTAGCTCCAGTCTGACACCTGTACCCCCTGCAGCAGTTTACACCCCACTCACCATATTGTAGTTTAATTGCAATTGCATTCGACATGCAGAATTCTGAAAGCGGCAATTCAAGAGACAATACTCTAACCATCAACATTCATCGACATCCGCGGTGATTATATACTTTTGAGGCGCAGGGTCCTAGTGCAGGAGAGGACGGCTTGCGTTCCTAATACACAGAACCGCGCAATGTATAGTGTATTAGACCTACATTTTAATGAGGGCACGGCGGAAATGCAAGTTATTGCCGTTAAATTCGACAATACCAATATCGAACTCAAGAGCACCACAGACCTAGCGATTTATTGGTCAATCGTTTGAGCAATTGATTGCACACAATAGATCTCACGTACAGCACACACACTAGGCAATTTTTCACGCAATCTGAAATGACAGTCTCACGGTCCATACAACACAACACGACATAGCCAAAATTATCTCTTTGGTGGCGATGGACATCCATTGCTACTTTCGATGGAGAATGACCGCCACAACCACGGTTTATGTCTAAACTGAATCAGCAACTGAAAACACATGATTGTCATTCATTACAGATTGTCCGAAAAATTGCATGGCAGTAAGTTCCAGACGTCCTATCAAAAAATTGAAGTCGATGGTCACATACACCTTTCGATTTATCTCGCAATCAAAAAATCTCTTCAATCGATCGGAGGGTCTGTGGACTGTGGCGCCCATTATAAACATCTATATACCACCAGCATCCAGCTGTTGATCTAGTTATAGGTTCGATATTGGTCCACTCCTCGCAGGATAGGACAATAATGATAAACCAGACGAACTGACGACGTCAAAACGGCCGGCGAGGCGTACGTTTATCAATCACAAAAAGGCAAATTGGGAGGGTTTCACTGCGTTCACTACGACGCAGTTCGCCACGCTACCTATTTCAACAACCGCCAAAAAAGTCGAAGCGGCAGCTCGCATCATTCAGGCAGAACGTATCTCCAAAGTTCGACAAAACTTCGCAACTACTGCCACAAGGTTAGCCGATCCGGCAGACCCTAGAATTCAGTAGCTAAACTCCGAAATAACACTGGGGAACACTATTTTTGTCACACGAGCTTTGTGGTCGTTTTTGTTTCGTTTAGTGTCCCCTCATTACAAAAACAACATTACTTCGTTCCAGTCACGTCCTGTTAATTTTTTACCGTTATGTATTAATTTTCCATAATTTACGTGGTTTGGTGTTATTCTTTTAAGTTTCAGTGACGTTATTACTATGAAATAAATTATGCAAGGATATCAAAATTCTGCAAACATACTGCTGGTGTACCCTGAAGAAGAATTGTAAGCAGTTTGTATGAAAAGTCCGTCCTTTTAGCGAATTTCACAATTCCTAATGGACGAAAGTTGTAGTGGTTTTATTCCTTAAAAGAAAATTCTCTAAACGGGTATATGTGAAGGATAATAACGGGATATAATGAAGGATGAAAACAACCAACAGCCAACAGCAAACTAAATGATCCTACAGGACCCTTTTAAAAATATTTGGTTAATATTGTTAAAAAAAATTAGGAAGCAATGGAGCTGAAAATTTTTAACATTTATTCAATGAACTTGAACTATATGAAGGTTTTCCCTGCACCATAATCGAAAATATAGCAAAAGATCCTAATTTGTTGCAGAAAGCTCTGAAAATGTGAATATTAACCACTGCATCATACTGCTACGTAACCTGTGGTTCCACGAGGGTTTGAAGAGTCCTACGTGCAAGAGAGGTAACTGATAACTAACGGAAGCTTGAAAGCTGCCTACAAGAAGCCATATACCCAAGAAAATCATAACTGCTTACCTACAGTATGAAATAATTTATCTTAGTACCGTCGCTTGTGCAACTTATAATTCCCATTTTGGTTAAGCTGTCACACAGAATCCTGACGTGTCAATTTTTTTTCATTTATGTAGCATTTTTCAGGGGTCACAGTAGGTTCAAAATATGATATAAACTTTCGTGTGACAAAAAAAAAGTTTGAAAATTGTAGACCAGTGTAATTAAATTAAAATTAAATTCAAATTCAAATGAATCGACAAGGTCAACACCCTCAAAAAAGAAAAATTAATTGAGCATCTGGAAAGCTGCGACCTCTCTAAAGTTGACAGCAAACTTTGGGCTACGGTCCGCACCATGTCTCACCCAATTAAAGACAAGGCCAATGTAGCCAACAGATTTGGTAAGAAAACCACCGCAAATCCGAAACTTGCGTGAGCTTGTTCAATAAGCAAATTATTGAACAACCCAAGACCAAGATGCTCAACTGTAAAATAAAAAGAAGGAAGCCGAACGGTTGACATCATTCCCACTTATAGAACGGACCAACCAAGAACACTAAAAACTCCAAGGTCATTGAGCCAGACGGCATTTCAATGGTCATGCTGAAACATCTAGATCTTCCGGCCATCGAGTATCTAACGATGGCTTCAATATCCACACTTGTCATCCCTGAATTTTGGAAAAAGGGTCGAATCATTCTCCTTCTAAACCCCGGTAAAAGCGCGAACCTCGCCGAATCCTACCGTCCAAACACAATATTATCACCCGTTACAAAGGCGATTGAAGCACTCATCTACCCCACCCTTGTATCACATATGCTGAGCTAGCTTCACACCAGCATGGTTTCAGGAAGATGCATAGTACCACAACAGCTCTGGATCTGATCACCCATCCCATCCATAATGGCCTCAACCAGAAATAGCCCTGTGACAGAACCGTCCTAGTGGCTGTTTACCTGTGAAAAGCCTTCGGCACGGTCATTCACTCTGCGCTGTTGGCTGACCTTCTAAACATGCATATTCCTGCACAAGAGGTTAGGTGGATTGCTATCTAGCTGGGAGATCATCCTATACAGAGTTTCGTGGCAGCTGTTCAAAGCACAGGAAAATTAATCAGGGAGTTCCACAGGGTAGCGTACTCTCTGCTACATTGTTCAACATCTACCTGGCGAGCGTTCCAATACCCCCGGAATGTATCGAACTAATTTTCCATGCGGACGATTGCACCGTACTCACCACGTGGAATGATTTGAATGGTATGTGTGCTCGACTGAATGACTATATTGAGGAACTGGTGGAGTTTCTCGGTATCCGCAACCTAGTGATACCGCCGCGCCGTCTAAATGCACTGCAACACTTTTCACCACCTGGACGCAGGCATTTAGGATCCGTACTGGTAAGCATGATGACGACGTTGTTCCTACTGTTACCAACCCCAAGATCTTTGGTGTCCATCTAGACACCATGATAAAGTCCAAATCCACGCCAAAGACGTAGTCGACAAAATGCACAGTAGAAACAACGTCCTAAAGGCCGTGGCCGGGAGCTCCTGGGGCAAGGACAAGGAAACTATTTTGATCACCTGCAAAGCGATAGATGGAGCAATTCCCAGCGATGTGGTTACACACCGTTTGTGACACACGCTGGAATAAGGCATGCCAGAATGCTACCCGCGTTATTTCGGGGGAGTCGGGTGACAGCCGTCATGAGGACAGCACGCGGTTCGGCGTTTTTTGTGCGATTTTCTTTATGCTGTTCTGTGCCGGAGGAGGATGCAGAAATCGGGCTGTGGGAATCCAACTAAGTGACAGGAGGTAAGTGCCCTTTGTGTGCAGTGCCGTGTTTAATGTGATGTTTTTGATGTCTATGTTTTTGGTGTCGTTTCCTAAATAAAAAAAGCCACAGCACACGCTAGATACTCCTTCGGGTAACCCCGCATAATGCTCCCCGATTAACACCGCCTAATGGATTAACTTAACCATCACTTAACCTCCTCCCCCATTCCAGGGTCGAATTTCGATTTTCCAATGGAGGCGCGTTACATTTTCTTTCGAACGCGGCGCCTAGATTGGGTTTTATTAATATTATAGTGGGAATAGTTTGACCGAGACTAGTCGTCCTATCCGGGTCCACGGAGCAGAATAAGATGGTGCTTTTGCTCGCAGGCTAACTAGCCCATTTTATCCTCCTTGGGTGGTAGGTAGGTAGACGATACCTCAGGAACTCGATATCCCTTCCAAATTATAGAAGGACACGGGGCAACGAGTGGAACTCAGATACAGCTAGCTCTGCTCCCGCATTGAGGAGCTACCTTCATGCCTTACGTGTATGGTTATAGAGCTCCTTCCCCTGGGCATCTTCGAATGGCCAACTCCTTTCATTACACTAACTTTTCAAATGCTAGTAAAAGTGCAGGATGTACATATGAGCTCAATATTATACTTTGAAGGGCTAACTAACCGTAGTATGAAGGTCCGTAAAGCAGGCATGTCAACTATGACTTCAGTTCTCTTCCTCAATATTTTAGTAAGTGGCGATCGTTCTATTTATCGCAAAAGTCTGATCTCATTTCATCTAAATACATAAGTACACGATAATTATGTCATCATTTCAAAATAAATTAAAAGAAACGTGGCATTCCAATTAAACACAAAAATATAGTTCAAAAATGTAATTATATTTATCAAATTCCAATTAACCATCCCACCGCATATTGCTGAGTAAATGACTGCGCTGCTGAGTTCAGCAGCCGACATTCGAACCTAAAGACGTGTACTCCGATTTCGTGACCTTGCCGGGAGACACGCATTTGACATAAGTTAACCAAACTAATTACATTTATCTACCCCCAACTTTACCAAGAAGCAAGCAAGAAACTCAAAAATATCCTTCGATGTGTGGGAATTACACTCTCAAATTGCGAGTTCAAGAGTTCTTCAAACAGAGTACTTGACATGTAGGTATTTCTCAAGTGTAGAAAATTATTGTATAGAGTCAAGAGAATTTCTAGTTGAAGTGTGTTTCTCAAGTGATTTGGCATATAAGTGGTAGTCACACGCTGAGGTGCAACTCGCACGTCTCGGTGACCTAAAGGCTATAGACGACTGATTGTGGAATCGAGTCACCTATGGACTCTAGGTCCCGGAGACAGTAATCCCGTGTGAGCAAAGTCTAACGTATACATTAGATATTAAACGATATTTAAAGTCGCCTTAGGTCCTTAGCCCCGGCATAACCTTATCGAGAAACCATTTTCCTAGTAATTGCCAATAACATTATACTAGCTCATTTCATTTCCAATTCATTGACCATATACCCATCAAACTGACTAATATTATAGCCCATAACAAAATGGTCGGTCATTGTCCTTATCCTGTAAAAGCAATAAATAAAATCCCATTAATTCGAAAGAAACCGACAAAAGCCATGGGTAACAGTAGCTATCCCGACAGAATCCAACCGAAAAAAAAACTTCAACCTCCGATATTACGACAGGCACACGGACGGACGACTCCACATTAAAGCGTGTCAGGTTCAAGGACACCTTTCTTCCAGAGCTTAAATGCCTTGGAAAACCACCCTCCAATCTACATAATCTTCATATTTTCATAGTCATAAATTCAACTGGTGGTTAGGCCACGCCACGCCCGCCGCTCCGTTGCTGTCGACCCCATTTCCTTTTGTTTACAACAGTCAGTCAGTCGTAGTAATTTGTTTTTTATTTATTTTCTTTTATTCCCATTGCGGAAAAGGATATACATACGAGTTAGTTAGGCTTGCCGTAGGCAAGCTGATGTTTTATGTGTGTTTTGCCGGAATACAAAAGCTGCTGAAGTTTGAAGAAGATGATATATGCCTTTTGCATCCGTTTCCTTTTCATTCAACTCATATCTTTTTTGACACCGAAGGAACGTACTAACGAACAACTGTCGCGCACACAGTCACTTAGGGCTTGAATGACGACAGGAAATTTGTCTGAAATGATTTCACAGCACATAACACACACAGGATTGTGACAACAAACACAGCACACGGTGTAGAACTAGGATGAACAACAGCAACAACAATATCAACACCTAAGAACACTAGTAGCATCACATGTCACACAAAAAGGACATAAACACCGTAAACACGTACGCCAATGTACTGGAGCACATGTGGGTAATAGGCTCCACCCGCGTCACTCCACTAGTACGCAAGGATATACCGGTACTTGTCAAAATTACAAGCTTTTATCTGCCACAAATAAATAATAGAGTAAAAAGCTCAACGGAGCCCGATGGCCTGGTCCGCGTGAGAGACAAGGTCGCCTGCTGTAAAACAACAAGTCAACAACATCTCGAACATGATGTTAGCATCAAACACGCGAAAGGTCCATTGTTTACGGCAATTTTCGGCTGCTTAATCAAACGGCACTTAAAAGCAGACTCGTTGTGCTCTACTTTCGCCAATTTTAAAAATTCACCACTCCGCGCATGAGACAATACGGACAAAGGAAACGACAATTTACTCAACGGAATGCACGCAAGGACAACGATAAAATTGCAACTTCGGCCTTCCGTTGTTAATAGACTACACAGGACTATATAGCTGTATACACAAAAGAACGACTCCGAGGTATGTCTGCACTTGCATACAAATTTCCTTGTTTTGCACGATGAATGCAACAATTTTCCGCCGTCTGACACAGAGCACTGTTTTTTTTTTAGTGTTTCTTACAAAGGATCAAGCGTAATTATAGTGACAACCAATTTACATAAAATACCAAAACGGAATATCAACGGAAACGGAACTTAAACGAACTTGAGTCCAGTCGAAGCGTAATACAAGCTAAAAGTCTATGTAAAAACACAAGGAAATCAGTTAGTCGCGTACGCGGCAGCGATAGAAAAAAAGCAGCGAGAATGTCATATGCCAACACGACGGTGTCCGATTCGAGACTACTCGACTATTTGGTGCTGCGAATCACGTCGTCCACGCGAGTATATTGAGTCGCACCTTTATTTTGGATTCATCCATTTTACGCGAGACGACCGACGACGTCGACGTGAGTGTGTGCTCTCTTTGCCGCCCAGTCCCGTTCCAAGGTTAAATCCTTAATGGTAGTAAGCTTCCTAGATAACTGAGTCCAGAGTATCACAATATATAGGATTGTGACCTTAGTTCAGACGACTATGACAACGAAGAGATAAAAGTGAAGAGAGCTTTTTCGTGGGGGTGGCAAGATGAAAGAGAAACTCGAAGAGATTTGTGAGGATGCTGAATGTCAGAGTTAGTGAAACTTGTTGGTAAGAAGGTAATAGCCTTCTGAAGATTTCACTGATTTTTCAATCGTTCAGTTCGCCAATATTCCAGGAAAAAATTCTTTGAGATAAATTTTTTTTTTAGGTTTCCACTAACAGGTTCATTGTCTTACTCTTGTCGAAAATACCACCACATACTGAGTCACATGTGACTCATAGACATGAACAGGAAGAAACCCCATGTACACATGTGTTTCGGAGAAAATGAACATGGTCCCTGAGACACATGAGTACATAGGGTTTCTTTTAGTTCACGTTTATGAGTCACTTGTCCCTCGATATGCTGACGTGGCGTGGTTTCACAATAATTCTCCTAATGCAAGCCTTAAAAATTTATCTCAGATAATTGATCCTCCTGGAAAATAACTGGCTCCCGTGTCGATACATGGAGCTTATACTTCTGTTCCAAGGACACCAATAAAATAAGCAAGATGTCCTGACAGCATTCATAGAAATGACAAATCAAGTCTCCTAATTTTCTTTGGAACAGAAACACACCCTCAAGTTTCACATCCACTGAAACCATCTGCCCAAAAAGAACTTGTTCTGTTATCATTATTGTCAAACAATCCGCAAAAACATCTGTTCGGCGATCATTCAACAAGCTTCCACTTTCTTACTATACCTACCAATCTAGCATCGTTGTGGAGCATAGGAATGCACAATTTTCTCTTAAATGACCTTCGACACCAAGACAAAACTTTTGTCCTTTTATAAGAGTTGGACATTTTCATATAAGAGCTTTTACAAAAGCTCCAAGTTTATAAAAGCTCCTAGAAGCTTTTGAAGTTTTACGGAAAGCTTTTTTAAAGCTCTAGTACAAATCTTTTATATATTTATATGGGAGCACCCGTTGGGTTAAATGTGACCGGTGTAACCGCAAAAACACATCATATTGAACTTTTATGGCCTATGAAACCAGAGTGTGCATAGTAGTAATAGTAAATGACACTTACCTCTATGGTGACATGTCCTCGAGGTTTGAAGTGGTCATCACCGCCCGAACGGAGGTTTTTCGAATCAATTTGCACGTTGGTTTGCATTTTAGCGCATTACATACAATCTGTAATTAGATGTAAAGAGAGTTCATATATGAGTGTGGGGAAGCTTGTGGTAATCAGGACGAAAAATGTGGCTGAGTTATATAGCAAGGTTGCCTTCGAATGGACGACGCTCAATTTTGACGCCTCATACAAATCACCCTTTAGCAAAAATTTCATAAAATTTGACAGGTTCTCAATCTTTAATTTATTTAGAATGGAAAACATCGATTTTGAGTAATTCACCAAGTAAATTGAATTACAAATTAAGTTTTCTCAATTCAATATTATTTAGCAGGAAATATTAAACATTACATTTAAAAATGAAATAAATAAAAACTTAACGTTGATATAATTCAAAAATCTGCTCGAATCATAAAATATGTATACTTAACTTAATAGGAAATTGGGTTTTATGAATGAAAAATTCTTTTATATACAAGAGGCACAAGGATTCATTTTGGGGTCCCAGCACAGGTTTTCTTTCGCCTATTCCAGTTTTAAGAGTAGATTTTAGTATTATTCACAATAAATTCGGGATTTTTGCTCCCCAAATACATCATACGAAAAATCAGCTCAAAACAATGATAACCAAAACCAAAATATTCTACATATCCTGTGCTAGTGCCTTTCCAAAAAAAATCTTCGATCGGCACAATAACGGGTAAGATATATGCAATAAACGATGAAATTTTCACCCTCACAGACTAAAGCGAGTAACCCAATTTCAGACTGGAGTCTACAGTTGCAGAGAGACTTGCTTCTACTGTCTCTCTCCGTGATGGGATTTTTATGAAATTTGGAATAAATGATCCCCTGGTGGTTCTTCTAAAGAATCAATGTCTTCCATTTTGATAAGTGGATGGAATAACGGTAAATTAATAGGTAAATTAAAAAAAAATTTTAAAACACACTGCGACATTGGGACATTGGGAGACTAGGATCTTGGGGCAGTGGGATATTAGAAAATTCGGGTCTTGGGACATTAAGACAGTGGGGCATTAGGCACACTGGGGAAACTGGAACGTGGGGACATCGGGATATTGGGGCATTGGAACATCGGGATACTGGGAAAATGGGACATTGGAACATTGAGATATTGGGACATTAGGGCACTGGGAGACTGGGACATTGGGGCACTGGGATATTAGGATATTGGGACATTAGGACAATCGGACATTGGGATATTGGGAAACTGGTTCATAGGAACATTGGGCCATTGAGACATCGCGATGTTGTGACATTAGGACATCATGATATTGGGGCACTGGGTCATTAGGGCATTGGGACATTGGGACATTAGGACATTAGGACATTAGGACTTTCAGATATTGGGACATTAGGCACACTGCGGAAACTGCGATGTGGGGACATTGGGCCACTGAAACATCGGTATATTGGGACATCGGGATATGAGAAAATTGGGACATTGGAACATTGGGATTTTGGAGCATTGTGACATTGGAACATTGGGATATTGGGAAATTAGGACACTGGGAAACTGGGGCATGGGGGCACTGGGATATTAGGACATTGGGACATTATGACTTTGTGACAATAGGACACTTGAACATTGGCACATGTCCCTATTGGGCTCAATGTCCCTATTGGGCCACTGAGACATCGGGATATTGGGACACCGGGATATTGAAATACTGGGGCACTGCGATACTATGAACATTGGGATATCGGGACATTAGGACATTGGAACATTGGACAATGGGACATTTGGACATTAGGATATTAGGCACAATGAGGAAACTGGGACGTGGGGACATTGGGCCACTGGGACATCGGGATATTGGGACATTGGGATATCAGGATTTTAGGACATTGGGTCATCAGGATATTAGGACATTGGGACATTGGAATATTGGGACGTTGGGCATTGGGATACTAGGACATTGAGACATTATGACCTTGGGACATTCGGTCATTGGGACATTGGGCCACTGAGACATCGGGATACTGGGACATCGGGATATTGGGTCATTTGGACATTGGGGCACTGCGATATTAGGACATTGGAACATTGGGATATTGGGATATTATTATTAACATTGGGACATTAGGACATTTAGATACTGGGACAATAGGTACACTGGGGAAATTGGGACATGGGGATATTGGGACAGTGGTATACTCGGACCTTGGGACACTTGGTATACTGCTACATTGGGACACTGGCCACTGGAACATTGGGACACTGGAGTAGTGGGACATTCGGACATTAGGCCATTGGGACACTGTGATATTTGCACATTGGGACATTAGAACATAAGGACATTTGGAAATAGGGACACTGGGACATCATCAAAATATTAGTTGGTTATTTTAGTAAACAAAAATATATGATATCTGACCAAAAACAACAAAGTTGTAAAAGTTACCCCGCCAAAGAAAAATTCATCTGTCGCAAAAAGAATACATATCACTCCAATTTACGGAGAATTACCCCATACCAAGCTGCCAATATGTACAGCAATTAGTTGTGAAAAGAACTACGTCAGCATTTCCACGTCACCTACTTCTCGTGAGGAGATTAAGTTCAAGAGAACCACCAGGACGACATTAGTCCAACTACGGTCGTGTCATTTAGGCACGAGTAATAACACCTAGAAACCCCTATCTCGTTTAAATATGCACAGCGGTTGTAGACGCCTTTCTGCACCGCCAAATGAAGAATTGATCGCATAACGTACCTATACTGAACCATCGTGCATGAAAAGTTTGTAAGCTCTATGCATAGTGTTAATCATGAAATTTGTTTCAGCAAAAACGCCATAAATTTGCAATTTTTTTAACAAGTATCGAACTATCCTGTTTCTTTTTTTTTGTGTTAGAAGCCTAAAAAAATCACGGCTCTACCTCACTGGCCTTATTGATTTCAATACTACATAAAATTTCACATCATGTAAATGACTTTTTCGCGATATCAAATGTTAACGTTGCTGGCAAGCTGCAGATATTAAAACTTCAAATTGGAACGTTAAAATCAATCGGAACCATCAAAAGATCAAAAGACAATGAGCGATAAGGGCTGCACTTCAATCGGATATTGTGCCCACCAGTGGTTCAAAAAGGAGAAATTTCTGAAGTCGAAAAATCTAGAGACTCCACTCTACTATTAACCTTTTTTTACGAAAGCAATCTGCACAGACAGGCCATGCAATATAAATTTGGCGCCCGGGACTAAAGTGTGCTAAAGCGCCGCTTTCGCAAACTTGTCATTTCATATGAATGCTTCTAAATGTTGAGGTTCAAGGTTCTGAATTATCGATACACCTCACACACGTTCATATACTTTCTCCAGGTACAGTCGAGTCGAGCCATTTAAGTCTTTACTAACCAAACCACCTGATGGTGGTGCAATTTTTTCATTTTAAAGAATTTATATTTGATTTGTTAACATCCTGGATTTGCCCACCGTATGAAATATCATACGTTAATAAAAACATAGTATTTACAAATTTTTTTTTGTTTTTTTTTTTTTGTTAAATTTATTCAAGGGACCCTGGACTGACCCAATTAAAGCAAAAAAAAATCGAAATTCGAAAAAAAAATTACTCGGGCAGCATTGGGTTGAACTATAGATTAAAGAACCAGGACTTGAATCGAATCGCAGACAGCCGCTCGTTTATAGGTTTGAATTGGATTACGTGCGGCTTCGGTCGATTGTTCACGATGAACGCTACTCTACGTAGGTTTTCCACTTGTTGTTCGTTTGTGAAGTCGTCGTTGGGTTGCATCCGTCCAATCCAAAGTTTTCAGTCCAGGTTTCTTGACGTGGATTTTTTTCTAAGAATGAGTTGTCGGGGTATCGCTAAACCATGATAGTATTCATGAAACGAAGGAGGTCCATCATGGAAGCTTCGTGGTTGACCGTTCGATTTCGTCAACTTATCAAGAGACGCGAGAGCGTCTCGCCCGCCAAAGGAAAAAGAAAAACGAAAGCGAACAAGTCTATGATTACCGGAGACAACTTGCTTTTTTGTTTGATCAGGCTACAGCCTTCCAGGCAACAGCCCCCAAAAAAATTTTTTTACCAAAATATTCCACATATCCTGTTCTAGTGCCTTTTCAAATAAAATCTTCGATCGGCACAATAACGGGTAAGAAATATGCAATAAACGGTGAAATTTTCACCATCACAGACTTAAGCGAGTAACCCAATTTCAGAATGAAGTCTACAGTTGCAGAAAGACTTGCTTCTACTGTCTCTCTTCGTGATGGGATTTTTATGAAATTTGGAACGAATGATCCTCTGGTGGTCCTTCTAAAGAATCAATGTCTTCCATTTAGATAAGTGGATGGAATAACGGTAAATTAATAGGAAAATTTAACAAAAGATTTCCAGCAATTGCGTCTATCGGCTCATCGCATTGACCATTTTTTAAAACACACTGCGGCATTGGGACATTTGGATATTGGGACACCGGGAGACTGGGAGACTAGGATCTTGGGGTAGTGGGATATTAGGAAATTGGGACATTAGGACATTGGGGCATTAGGCACAATGGGGAAACAGGGACGTGGGGACATCGGCATATTGGGGCATTGGGACACCGGGATATTGGGTCATTGGGACATCAGGATATTGGGACAATGGGACATTGGGACATTGGGATATTGGGACATTAGGACACTGGGAGACTGGGACATTAGGACACTGGGATATTAGGACATTGGGACATTAGGACACTGGGAGACTGGGACATTAGGACACTGGGATATTAGGGGGACAATCGGACATTGGAACACTGGTACATAGGGGCATTGGACCACTGAGACATCGGAATGTTGTGACATTGGGACATCGGCATATTCGCACATAGGGGCACTGGGATATAATAACATGTGAACATTAGGGTCTTGGGTCATTAGGACATTGGGATATTACGACATCAACACATTAGGACATTGGGACATTAGGTACACTGGAGAAACTGGGACGTGGGAACATTGGGGCACTGGGACATCGGGATATTAGAACATTCAAATTCAAATTCAAATTTATTCCATTCCAATTTCCAAATTCAGATTACAAGGACAATTTACAGTTGGAATTACTCTCCACAATGGTTATATCCAGAGCGTGGAGAGGAGTTTACTTATATTTAACTTATTGTTACTCGTACACAATACATATATGAACCTATAATTTCAATAATAATGATATGAAGGAACTAGATTTATTTATTAATTAATGCTACTGCCCGAGTGTCAGAGAAGCCATCAGTTTTCTAATAGAAAAAGTTTTAATTTCCGATTGAACACTAGATAATTCCCGGGTGCTGTTAATTCACTTGGGAGTTCGTTGAAGGATTTTGGCCCTATATATGACCAGTGCCTCATCGCGTGAGTAGTTAATTTTCTGGGTACATAAAGAAGTCTGCGTGATTCCGATCTAGTCCTATAGCCATGGGAAATTGGCGTTAAAAATTCCCTTAACATGAATGTACGCCTAAGAATAGTACATTTGTAGATATTTGGTAGTTTCAGTATACAGAGTTCATTATATAAGTGGCTGACTGATTCGTCACGCATTTTACCGTGCATAGCCCTTATAATGTCGTTTTGAGCGACGATCACAGGCTGAAGAATTGACGGATAAGTTCCACCCCATGACAATAGTCCATAACATATGATAGATTGTGCCAGAGCAAAATATACCATTTTCAACACCCCCATGCTAAGAACTCGTTTAAGCCTAGAAAATATGTACGTTAATCTGTTTAAACGTTTCGTTAGGATTGAAATATGGTCTTTCCATTTTATGTGCTGGTCAAAAGAAACACCTAAATATTTAAACGATTTTACTTTTTCTATTTGATTATTACATTGGCATCCCATCGTTGCAAAACAATTTAGACCATGCATCTTTATGGAATTTTCCTCTAATGGTTGTCCATTTTCATAGATTGAATACGTAACATATTTGGTCTTGCCGATATTGATGGACAATTTATTTTTGAAAATCCATTGTTGTACTATTGCGAGACCACATTCTGATTTTGTGTAACTTTCATTCCAGTTTGTACCTGTGAATAGTAAAACTGCGTCATCTGCGAATAAATTGATCCTACCATTTATGATTTCTTCCAGAGCTGGTAAATCGTTAATAAATAACAGAAACAGAAGCGGTCCTAGTACAGTCCCTTGTGGAATACCGTATTGACTGCAGCTTAGAAGAGGACTTATGTAATCAGCAAGTTTAACCTGTTGTTTTCGTTCGTTAAGGTACGTCGAAAACCATTCCTTGGCTCGCCCTTGTATACCAATTATCTCAAGTTTTTGTAATAACAAGGAGTGTGAAACCGTGTCGAAGGCTTTCGCAAGGTCGAGAAATATAGATATCGGTTTTAAGCCTTTATCTAAGGAATCGTAGATCTCAGAGGCTACTGTATTAATTGCATCATGTGTGCCTAAACCTTTCCGAAATCCAAATTGTCTCGCTGATAAAATGTTATTTCTTTCTAGGTAATTGAGTACCTGTTTTTTAACTACTTTTTCCAATATTTTTGCTACGTTTGACAGCAGTGAAATAGGTCGGTAATTTTCTGGTAGTGTGGTATCACCGCTTTTATGAATGGGGGTTATGATCGATGCTTTCAGAGATTCCGGAAATATTCCCGACGTTAAACTTAGGTTTATTATATGTGTCAAAGGGGAAATTATTAGTTGTTTAATGTCCTTAATGTGATTAACAGTAATCCCATCATAGCCTGGGCTTGACTTTCCACGCAGCTCCTCTATGATTTTTAGAACATCCGTTTCATTTACTCCCTCAAAAATAAATGGAGACGCTTGTCTTCGCGGTAGCGTTCTCGGTGAGACAACACTGTCAGGAATTTGCTCTGCCATCAGTTTACCCATATTACGAAAATGTTCATTTAATGAACTAGCACATTTAATAGGATCTTCGCTTACTTTTACCACTTCACCCTCTATCTTTATGGCTTTTATTTTAATTTTTTCCTTTTTTGAGTTTATTATGGATCCAATTTTTTCCCAAACTTTTTTAGTGTTGTGTTCTACAGCAGATATTTCTTTCCTATAATAGTCATCTTTCGCTTTTCTTACTATATTCCTGAATATATTTTTATAACGAATAAAATATTCTTTTAGTTTAGTATCATATCGATTTCTGTTAACTAATTTATATAACTTATCCTTCTTCCTTAGAGAGTTCATTAGGCCTCGGGTCATCCAGGGTTTAACGTTTTTAAATTTATGGTTGGTTCTGAAATTAATAACACTAGTTGCTTTTTCTATATTTAGTTTTATTTTGGTTATGAACTTATCAGTGGCTTGGTTGACTTCTATACATGATTCGACTTCGGACCAATCTTCGTTCTGCATTAGGGCAGTGAATTTGTTATTAAGAAAATTTCTTTTAGTTTGATATTCATTTGTAGTTTCGTTTGTTGGCTTATAATGGCTTAGGTTGAAGGATATTGCCCGATGATCTGTTAAATGCATATCAAAAACTATAGCCCTTAATTCTTCCTGATTGTGAATATTAGCAAATATGTGGTCAATGCAAGATGCCGTTAGGTTTGATTCTATGCTATTTACGAGAGACTCAACTCGAGTAGGTATATTAATCCTAGGCAGGAATCCCCGTCTTCCCATTAGCCCCAAATATCTATCTCCTATTTCGCTGCGTTTTTCATCGCCTATTTCAATGTTAATATCTCCTATTACTATGGTACTGGGTAGAAGATAATCTTCAATTTCCGATAAGAACACCTCCTCACATTATTATTGATTGCTTTATTAATTATTAGTTCGATGTCACTTTTTTCCGCACTTTTGTTGCCTTTACATTCCTCGCATTTCCAGTTATCCCGTTTTTGCCCAGCTTGGCGGGTTTTGACATTTGTGCAAAGTGTATGGAAGAAAGAATTACATCCAACGCACATTATTATTTCTTTTGGGTCGTCAAGGGGATTTTTGCACAAATAGCACTTTGTTTCATCGTTAGTCGGCATTTCAAAATAATACGGTGTTAAGTAGGAATGGAAATTTGAGTGATTAACAGAATTTCGGCGCGGAGTGATATAGGTCACGACTGCGTACGATAGTCAAACAATCGAAACTCGAAACATTGGGACATTGTAACATTGGGATATTGGCACATTAGGATATTCGAACATTGGGATACTGGGACATTAGGGCACTGAGATACAGGGACATTGGGGCACTGGGATATTAGGACATTAGGCTATTGGGACCTTGGGACACTTGGTATACTGCGACATTGGGACACTGACCACTGGTACATTACGACATTGGGCCATTGGGATATTATCACATTAGGATACTGGGGCATTTGAGACACTGGGGTACTGGGATATTAGGAAATTGGGACATTAGGACCTTGGGACATTAGGACAGTTAGACATTGGGATATTGGGACATTAGGTGGGAGACTGGGACATTGGGATATACCGATACTGGGACATTGGGACACTAGGGTAGTGGGACATTCGGACATTAAACCATTGGGGCACTGTGATATTTGCACATTGGGACAATAGGACCTAAATTGGGACACTGGGACATCAGGATATTGGGACATTGGCACATTATTATATTGGGACAATGGGACACTGGGATATTAGAACATTGGGACATGAGGACACTGTGACAATGGACCTTAGGGCATTAGGGCATTAGGACATTGGAACATTGGGACACTGTGACATTGGGACAATGTGACATTGGGACACTGGGTCAGGGGGGCATTAAGACAGATCAGTAACAGAACGTTGCCAACGCTTTGGCAAGGCAACAACAGAGCGTTAGCAGATCGTTAACAAAGTGTTAACAGAAAATTAACAGAGCCTTAACAGAACGTTAACATAACGTAAACCGAGTAATAAAAGAAAGGTAACAGACCGTTTACAGAGCGTTAGCCGAATGATTAAAGATAATTAAGAGAACATTAACAGAACGTTAACAGAGCATTAACGAAAAGATAATAGAGTGTTAAGAGAACGTTAATAGAGCATTAACAGAGTTAACAAAAAATTAACAGATTACTAACAGAATGTTAGCAGAGCCATAACACAAAGATAACACAAATCTATTTTGCACGAAATACATATTAATAAACTGTACCCATTTCATCCCAAAATTTTTTTTAAAAAAGCTCAGCAACAGCCATTTGCGGCGTATTTGCAATTGCGTTTGTAGTATCTATTTATTTTAAACAAGACCCTGTGAATATAACTTATGATATTAAATTTATGGAATATGCTGAACAAAAACCTATTGAAACTTTTCCCAAAACAAAAATATTAGTTGGCTATTTAAGTATGCAAAAATATATGATATCTGACCAAAAACAACAAAGTTGTAAAAGTTACCCCGCCAAAGAAAAATTCATCTGCCGCGAAAAGAATACATATCACTCCAATCCGCTGCTCATATCTAAATTTTGTTTGCTGGATGTACTTTTGTTTTAGGTGTAAATGCTGGAGAAGTTTAAATGTACAGAACTACTTCTTAAAGTAATTTGGAGGGAGCCGTCAAAGTGGCACTGAATAAAATGTTTAAGCTCCCACCAAATTACTTTAAGAAGTAGTCCTGTACATTTAAACTTCTCCAGCATTTACACCTAAAACAAAAGTACATCCAGCAAACAAAATTAGATATGAGCAGCGGATTGGAGTGATATGTATTCTTTTTGCGGCAGATGAATTTTTCTTTGGCGGGGTAACTTTTACAACTTTGTTGTTTTTGGTCAGATTACGTTAACCTTCCGGCGGGCGCAATACTAATCCTAACACGATCGGGCGCAATGCATCTGACAGATTAAGTTCAGAAAATAAGATGAAACTAAGTTTCTGTATATTCTACACTCTTATTTATTGTTGAATTGTCTTTTTGAAACAGTTCTACAAAATTTTAGAAACAAATATACTGGGTCACAAAGTTTGATACCCTTCAAATTTTCAATTTTCTAAGAATATTCCGCTTTCAATAGCCTCAATATTTAAAAAACCTCCAACAACTCGACCGCTTAAAAAGTGTGAGCTTATTTTACTAAAAACACACTATTGAACGATTTGGTGAGCCTAAAAGTCAACACAACGTTATTACGCAATGTGAAGAGTATAACATGTGGAAATTTTCATAGAAAAGGAAAAATAACACAATCGGGCGCAATACATCTGAGAGATTATTTCACCCCCTCCCGCCCGTCAGACATATGGTAGATAGAAACTGAAAACTGCTTTGGGTAGTTGATCGATAAAGATTAAGCTACTGTGAGTTTCAGATCTCTCCCTTTTCATATCGCTGATTGGCGCAACAAAAACTAGTCACTTAATCTGTCAGATGCATTGCGCCCGCCCGAAGTTTAAGTAGCCTCAGACGCTTAAGTTGTTATTACAGTACTCAGGCAAACAAACTTTTCTTTAAGACTTGTGATTACACAAGCTGTGCTAAACGATGTGCGAACTACTCGTAAATACATACAACTTGCTAAACTAAACTTGCTATAGATGGAATCGTCATTTAAAAAGTCCTTTCAGGATATCTTCCAACTTTTAATTAAATATCAGCTTCTTAGAATTTACGAAACACATAAGTTTCCTAATGTGAAAGGACACATTAGGAAACTTATTTCATTCTGCGTGTTGGTGCAAACCGATTTAGGTATTACGGGAAAATGTGCGCAATTATTAATTTTACTTCTGATATGACAACATTTTACAACTTTGTCCTGTCAGTTCATCATATCATTTTTTTTAAGTAAAGAGGATAACAGTATTTGGCGCGACATCCAATTATGTTCATAATTGTTGTTTTTTTTTTGTAGAGGTGCTGAGAGGAGAAACACGCTCTGCAGAGTAACTCATTCCCATAAATGTTTAACATTTGAGGGTGATTTCGAGCTCGAAAGTAACCATTAACTTAAACCACTGATACTGGGCCTCGAACCATTTGCTTCGAAGACGATTGAACTATACACTTAAGGTAAGCTGACCAGACGTACAGGATTTTACTGTACAGTACAGCATTTTGACCTGTCGTACAGCACTGGGAAATGTACAGCAAAATGTACAGCATTCCCCATGTCACACAATGAAACCTAATTCACTACATAATACCCTCTTCGATGAGGCCTGTGAACAATCGTGTCTGCCTTGCCTTTAATGTGTAAACTTTGCCCCCTATACCCTGTGCAATCGACATTTAGAGATAATCGTACTTTTATGTCTGTCAATCTTTCATTTTCGACAACCGGGAGCCCTTCCCGATCTCTCTGAAAAATTTGCAAATGTAGAGCTACTTGGCGGTCATATTTCCTACAAATTTTACGGTCCTCCTATCGGCGTTCGGAAGTTTCTGCTGCTTAAATTGCACTTCTGTGATTACTAATCGAAAAATGTCCATAACTTAAAAATTCTTGAGTGGAATTTTGAAATTTGGCAAACATACATATTTGTTGAACATTTCAAGGCTGTAGCTGCCAAGGTTCAGAAGTTACAACCGTCAAATGATGAGATTTTAATTTATTTTCCCTATGACAAAACGATTGAAAAATCAGCCACTATATACTCTATCCGATTCGTTTATCACCCTCTATAGAAAACATATATACTGAAGAAAGGACCCGGCATGGGTGTTAGATAAAGTTTTTTTCCCACATTTCCTTAGTCAATTTAAAACGACGTTAAGAGCCCAGGGAACCGGCATGCATGGCATCATACATCCAACCATGGAGAAATGCCTACTCTGCTCCAGAAATATTGCAACCAGGTTTAGATCAGATTTAGACCTCTGGCTCGCACTGTCTGTTTTGAATTCGCCAACATTTTTGCGACGCAGTGCTGTTGCGAAATAGAATATGGCGAAGTGCAAGTGCAGCGAGCGGTGAGCCAATGTAATTCGGTAAATTTAGATCACTGGCTCGTCCATACATTTACTCAGATCCCGTGGCTCGCCCTTGGCTTCGTTCAGAACTCACTCTGTCTGTTGCGCTTTTCATAATTCACCAACATCCTTGCGACCAGCGCTGGTAGGCAGTGAATAAGGCGAGGTGCGATCGCAGCGAGGAGTGAACCAATAGATGGCAATTGGTAAAGTTTAGACCTTTGGCTCGTCCTTAGGATTACTCAAATCCTATAGCTCGCTCTTCACTCCGATCAGACTTCGCTGTCTGTCGCGCTTTTCAGTATACGCAAACATTTTTGATAGAGAATTTCACAACATTTTTGCGGCGTTGACCTCGGACCTGGAACCTGGAATTATGACTGAGGATTTGCTTTAAAACCGAGTTCCGCAAGTATGTGTACAGCATTGGGCCTCCGGGAGTCTGGTCACCTTAACTTAAGGTACGTTGTCCTCGGCACGGTCCCAGAGGCTCTTGCGACAGCGACTCGCTCATTCCATATAAAAACTCGTTTTTAGAATGAGAGAAAAATGAGTTTTTATATGAAATGAGTAATGAGCGAGTCGCTGTCGCTAGAGCCGATGCAGTCATGTCGACGAAAATGTACCTTAACCGAACTATATTCCTGTACACATTTGCATCATCATATTTCAAACTAGATTTTCAGTGATTTTATTTAACTTAAAAAAAAAAGTTAAATGAAAGTAGTATACATGAAAAGTGACTGATGAAGAAACTCATCCATTTATGTCATTCGATATTATCCTCCTGCTCTTCTTATCGGATACACGAGTTTCCATAAATTTTCCATTTGTCTTTATATTTCCACTACACTTTAGTAGACGACGATACTCCGTTTGTCTTATATGTTGACTCAGCTATTGGATTCAGGATTATTGTCTTTTCGTATACATTTCATGATAGAAAATATGTTTATACGGATAAAAGAGTAAAAGTCCTTTAGAGACACTCATCTATTTAATCCGCTGAGTGATGGATCATTCAGTGTACATTTGCGTATAATTTAATTTAGTTTGTTGTCAGTATGCATATTACTCATGTAATAAAAATTATTGAAAAGTATTTCTGGAAGGATAAAAGAGGGAAAAGTTTTGCTGAAAGTTAAATAAGTAAAAAAAAAGAAAAAAAAATATTTCATAGAAAAATTAAGGAGAAATTCAAAACTTTATAAAATCGTGTGCGATCAATATGGGAAATGGGTAAATTGCTGCCACGAACGCCTTCTTTGCAGATCTCGCGAAAACGTATTTTTCGGATGGGTGAACGAAATTGGAGCATCACTTGGTCAAGTGCACGGAGAGAAAAAATGTGCAATGAATTCAACAAAATCATACAATGAAATTCACAACATACAATTTCACTAAATTTGTAGTGAAAGTTATTAAAATGTAGTGAAATTGATTACAATTCAGTTGTTTTTATTGGTGCTGGCCTATTGTAAAAATGATTGCAGTGTAATGACAAAAATCATTATAACTTTTACATCAGTTGCAATAGGGTCAAAAATAATTACAAATGCAATAGCTTTTACTACAGTTTTAATGCCTTTCACTTTTTTCTCTCCGTGTGGATCGAGCTAAAATGTGACTGTGTTGAGAAGTATATCGCAATTTTTCTCTAATTTTCGTTTTTCTTTTGTAGGCTTATAGGCCATTATTTGTAAGTACCTACTTATCGGATCGCCCTTACAACAACTCAACATATAATAGTTGCAGCCCGTAAAACATTTTTTCCCTTATTTCTGATGAGACAGAATTTGTCGTAAAACAGTAGCTATCTATCTCTTAAATATAAATTTCCTAACACTACCGGGCAAACCATGCCCATTTGTCCTTCAATGTTGTCATAACGAAAGCTGATTGTCATCAGAAGGAGATATCGATTTTCCACTCCTTTTTTCGATTTTTACTAAAGAATAATAAAACATCACAAGTCCTTACTGACAGTCATTTAGTGATTTTGACAGAGATTTTCATGCTTTCTCGAACATATTCCATCATCAGCGTAATATTGGTCGACGAACTTGACTCTTTAAGCGTTTTAGTCTGTAGTTGGCATATACAGAACAAGCGGAACAAGTGGCAAGAAAAGTCCTACGACCAAAACTTCTTTTCCGCTCATTTATCCTGACAAGCCGTCGTGAAAGAGTCACCAACCAATGGACGGCATCGAATTACAGTTAGGTTAGAGAGCGTGGGTTTAGTGAGAAACTTATATTCTATCCTATATGACTGTCGGTGCGAACCAGTAGACACATACCATGAAATCTGTGTGATGTGAAGTTGCTGACAAAGTCATTTTCGCCTCTTGTCCATATATCTAGGAAAAATCATACACAAATGTATGTCTTGTCTGTATTGCAAGAATATGCGGACAAGTTTATCATATCCTTGGTTCGGATGTCCTTCGACCAACCAACCGCGTGGATAACGTATGTATACTTACATTTTTGAGAAAAGAACGAAAACGGACGTGACCGATAAGTGATTTTAGTCAGTCACTCAAACGTCGCGTCGTCGCACTCCCTCATATTACATGCGTGCCACGTAAGAAATGCAAGATAAGTTGGAATTGGGAAACGAAAAGAATGTCACGAATTTCCTTTATATTTCTACGTTCCTTCAGAGTTCCTTAACAAAAGCTCTGGAGGATGTGTCTTTGGCCTGAAGGTTGAAGCTAAGAATAAAATGATGACTATAAAAAGAATAAAAAAAATTTAGAATACGAAATATCTTTAGTACGAGTATACGCAGTAAAGTCATGTAAAGTGTATGAAGATGAATGCTGAATAGAAAAGTAATGGCCTCGTTTATAATCGACTACCATGCCGAAAGAAAGATTTTCAATGTTATGTGCCTTGGAATTTATATGCGAAGCGGAAAATCTTAAGGCTGAAATGTTAGTAAATTTCAGCGATCCATTTCTGATGCTTGTGGAGTTCAAATAGCGATTCTATTATTAACTCTAATCGATTTATCAAACTCTTTAAAATACGACTTGCCTAAGTTTATTTATTTAATGGTAATATTGAAATTTCTCAGTCAAGATTTCACTTTCCATTTAAGAACCAAATTCACATACGAGCCCCATCCGGAAGTAGTATAAATCTGTTGCACCACTGATTTCAATATGCCAGATTTGGCGTTTTCAATACTTTGTAAAATATATTTTATCAAAGTCAATGAATTTCAATCAATTTTTTTTTTTAATATGTGGGGAACATCCCTCTCTGTGGCTCACTTGGTTGAGACGCACTCTACGATGCTAGTAATCTAGAGGTCCGGAGATCGAGTCTCGGCGTGGTCCAAAATTTCCGTACATCTGCGGATAGGAAATATATAGTGCTTGCAACATTATATACACTCCGAAATTATATGCAATGTAACGTTGACTCAAAATTGCCTATAAACGGCTGAGTTAATGCACCATGACCCCACATGGGGCTATACGGTACTGAGAAGGAAGGGGAACATCCCTAAGACCGTTACTTTGTTATATGTTTCAATAAAATTTTTGGGTCAACGGCCAGGAAACGCGAGGTAAAATTCGACTCAATCAGCATCACGAAAATTAGTTGGACTCCACTTTGGATGCATGGAAATGTATTTTTAGTGATTGTACAAAACATATGCAAAAATGAATTTTATCGGACCATGGGGTCATGGGGCTGGCATATAAACCCAACCCCCAAATTAGGTTCTTCGAAGAAAACCTTTTTGATTTGTCCACCATATGAACCAAATGTGTTTTAATTGATGTAACAAACATACGTAAAAATTGATGGGAAGGCCATAGGGATGCCCTACAACCCCCTTCCTCCTCTTTTTGGTTCTTATAAGAAACCCACGTCCCACGCCCAATAAATCTTCGCCACGGCACTTATAAGAAAATTCAAAAGCATGGAAGTGGGGAGGACTGAACACTAGTCATAGGTACGCCCGAAAAAAAACTTTTAGCCCGAGGGGAGCGAAGGGTATCCAAATTTCGGCCGCGCCCGAAATTAGCCTCGGTCTTGTTTGTTATTACTCCACAGGGGCAGCCGCAGTCTCTTTACATCCTGCTTCCTCGCTTTGCAGAACATTATTGTATGCTGCATACAAACCAGACCGTTTTTACCGCATTCATCTCCTGTGCGCGAACGATTCTTAACATTTGCGCTCGATATTGCAGATGATGGTTTTTTTTTAAGTTCACCCCACAACTTTCCAGGATCAAAATTTCAAAGCGTAGAGCGTACTTATAATTATTAGGCGATTCTATAAACTTTTGAGTTCTTCCTGAGATGCGTTGTCGCCTGACGGGAGCTCCCGCGTATCATTCAGAAGTCTAACTTCGATATAAAGTAGGTATATCTACATTAAGGTGGGGATTATGTTTTGTTCAACGTACAATAATTGCTTCGCTATGCCAAACCTATTACTCGGGAATCTCATTTAGACAAGTAGAACTGTAACAATTTCAAAACCTTGAAGCGACAGCCCATTTTTCGATCTCGTCAGCAGATGTCAAACGACTAAAAGATATTATTAATTGGTAGAAAAGCATAGAAACAAGATGATGGTTACTATTCCTTAATTTCCTTATTTAACCCGGGAACACTAATGTGAGTCATTTAGATGCATATTCCACATATTTCCATTTTTCGTAAAAAGGGCGGTTGGCCCATTGGGTTCCGCTACCCATGTATTCTTTAAGAAATATCTTTTCTAATAAATGTCCGAGTAAGCAAACGTTTCCGATTTTATGGTAAGCAGCTATTTGTGTTTTTCTGTGACGGGGTTAGTACTAAACGAACGTTTCTTGTGAGTCAAAATAACTCACGTTAGTAACAACCGTCTACATTCTTTAGTTGGCATATTTGGTTTCTTGGTTGTTTCTACAGTTTGTTACGCTTTTCCACTGTGAAAAGTGTACGCGTTGCAAAATATACGGCCGGCCGACCAGCTCAATGAAGAAGGGGTCGTGGGCGCCACGTACTTGCATTCGGCCGTCCGCGACCGTTTCCCGCAAGTACGAATCGGAAACGATTAGAATTCCGATAGATAAAATTTTATTATAACGAATCACTTTCCGTAAGGGATTATGTTAATCTACACATACACTTCGTATCGCGAATTTAATTTAAATTGGTTTCATCAAAAAAATAAATTATCCAACGAGCTTTTAACTTATGTCTACGAGTATATCTTAAAACTAACCCTACCTAGATGGTGACTCACTCTTCTTATTAATTTCCTGGTCGTTCTGCAGCTTTTCTTCGTTCTGTCGTCTTGCTTTCGCCGAAACACGTATCGTAGACCGCCACCGATGTGCGTCTCTTGAAATTTCCTTTCATGTAGACAATTGTCCCAAAGTGTATGTACTCGAACTTCGTCTCTCGCACAAGTCGCTCTTTAAGACACTTCTATCCTGGACATCCACCGCCTTTTGAAGAATTTCACTCGTCTTACTTAGAATCGCACTCCTCTCGTTCCGTCTTTGAAGTCGATGAAAAATTGAACAAAGAGCGCCAATTAGAAATTATCCACAATTTGAAAAATATAAATCAGGGAACCCACCTTTGAAGTCGATGGAAAATTGAACAAAGAGGGTTCCCGTTGTTTTTCACCCGCTTTTATAAGTTGATGAGAACGGGGAAATTTTGTTAGTTATTTCAGCAAACTTGTTATGTGAATCCGTCTACGTCGGTTATACAGTTTTACGTGATTCGCAAATTTTGACATTTCTTTAACAAACTTCATTTTGACAAATGTCATTGTCAAAATTATTTAAATTGTATTATTTTGTTCAACCAAGTAAGCCACAGAGTGTGATCCAATGTTCGTGTCTCGGAGCTGGAATACAAGTTCGTCGTCCGATGCGTCCGAGCAATTCGGTTAGAGCCGCAGCGCAGACGGTAGAAGTTACAATGGACAGCCAAGATGTTTTCAGATAATTATATTTGAGGTACATTGTCTTGAGTGCGTTACTTTGTGGATACTTATATATCTTCAGGATGGCCGATGAAGTACATTCGAAGTCGATTTGCGGATAAGTAGATGCTTAAAAGGTGAGTACGCCATTTCCTAATCGTCGCCTAGCTACCCTAGCTAATTGTACATTGTCTTTTAGAAACAAACGCGATGGAGAAAGCATCAGTGTAACAAGTTTATTCGGATATAATGCACAAACTCTTAATATAGCTTGTATAAAATAAGTATTCCGAAGAATTCTGGCACAAGTTTTCATACTCTTCCACTTTAAATACAGCAATTTCCATAGTGAGTCAAAATGACTCATGGTTAGTAACAAGCGCCTGGAATTAAGGTTAGTGTTCCCGGGTTAAAACCCCTTAATTTAATGCACATCCCTGTGCTGAAAAAAAAAATATTCTGACCACTGATCACCTCAGCCTCCCGAAAAGCTATCTACGCCACTGGTTCTTCTTAAGAAGCATGTGAAGCACAAATGTATGTTTTAACACAAAAAGCTATAGCAAGGAAGTGTACTCGAAATAAGCTTATAGACATAAAATAGAAGATTGATTTCATAAATTTCAGATTTCTGTAAGGACAGTCGTATGATCTGGTATCAGAGAATTCTTAGCTGATGGAGGCTTTCCAGGCACAGTTTCAATGTAGCTCCTTCAGAGTGCAGTCTGAGGAGAGCCTCCATAGCAGTGGAAGGTTGCGTATCCTGGTTGCGATATTTCTGATAGAGAGTATGCATCCCTCCATGTTTACATTAGCAATGCTGTGCCGTAACGCCATTTTAACAGAATCGAAGGACTATTTTGTGGAAAAAAAACTTAATCAGAAAAAAACCTTGCAGAGTCCTTTCTTGAGTATGCATTAGGGATGAGCATCGAACATCGATGTTTCGAAAACATCGATGTTTTTGGTCCGATGGTCGATGTTTTTACCATCGATGGTTTTGCGTCGATGTTTTTCACCATCGATGGTTTGCGTTTCGATGGTCGATGGTTTTCACCATCGATGGTTTTCAACTATCGATGTTTTTTTTCCTCAACATATTTTTTTTATACAACTCAACTTTGTCTTTAAAGTGTATGCGAATACCTTCAAACAGCCCAATCAGAAAAAAATGTGAATCCATACATACAACATGCAATCCATCTATCGTGAACACATACACACAAAAAGGAGTGTCTTTCTTCCCAGCAAACAATTTCTATCGTCCGCGATACGAATTCAATTCGCCCGATAGAAAACATTTCTCGAATTTCATATCGAATTCGGATTAAAGGCGTCACTCCCTTCGGGAAGGAATAGTGACCGATATTAATTCGCCAAGATAATAATTTGGTGATATCTTTAACTTTATTTTACCTTTTTGCACTTTGCTTCTACTGGGAGTCGAACCGGGCACCTATCGTTTCGTCCTACACCTGAGCTATCTAAGATTACAAATTATGGGAATAAATTAGTCGTTTCATATTTTGACAATTTCGTAATTAGCTCGTTGGGAAGAATTACGATTTTATCATCCTTGCAATAATGAGAAGATATTTCGTTAATAGGAGTCACATTCCTGACATATTGATGACGATAAAGCGATTTTTCCTCGGGGAGACAAGCTTACGATAAATTTTTCATTTGACTGATATCGTTTTCGTATCATTTTTGTGATTTTTCGAAAAAAACGATAAAATTGTTTGCTGGGTTTATTCGCCCGGTAAGGCACCATTTCCGAATGTGGTTTCGCCCTGAAATAGTTTCGACCTTTCCTCACTGGAAATTTAAAAAGGTGCGGTAGGTGTGCTACGATTTCGTCGCGCATCTGTTTTTTTCATGCACCGAACACTGTCCACTCGTCAAGATAAATGTAAGACTACCGCTGGTTGCTCTATGCCAGGGGTGTCAAACTGAAAGCTTGGCCTGGGTCAAATACTAGTGCCCTAAGTTTTAAGCGGGCCGCAGATTGAAACCTATGTATTTTTATTTTTGTAATTCAATCCCAGAATGTTTCCTTTAAGATTTAATTTATTAATCTAAGGAGGTTTTCACACTTACGGTCAGATTACGTAATCTGTGCAAATTACTTAATTTGAACTGTCAAATTCCATACATTTTTAAACTCATCACACCGCAGATTACGTAATCTGGCCAGATTAAGTACATGTGTGAAAACCTCCTAAGTCAGTAGCTTCCTAGGGATTCGGTCTATTGAAAATGTTCTTTGGTTAAACTGAGAACCTTAGATAAGAAGTTCAAACGCCAACATTTTTTGTGCATTAATTTTCGTCAGATTTTGGACAGCTGATCCGAACCATGTAGAACCGGTCATATGTCATGCAGGTAGCCCAAAACAACCTTGGGAGCGAAAATTCTTAGTCTGAGTTAAACCAAGTCCGGTCAGAAAGAAAGGCTAAAAATAGACCATAATTGGTTTTGTGATGAGGTGTGAAACAAGCGCATGTAAGCGCAGTAAAGCTTAATAAGATAAAAGGAAAAAAATCTGTACTTGGGCTGAAATGGCCATATTTACAACATTTCACGTCCAGGTGATTTCCTCACCCAATACACGAATTCGGAGCGTGAGAACTTTGTCCCTCACATAAATCTCAGCTCTCCAATAACCTGATGGGTGCGAACGCGAGTCATAGTGCAACGTGGCAGATAGCTAGCAAGTTCGGCTAACAAAATTTGGACCGAATTTCCGGACAAAACAATTTTACGAAAAGGCTTAATGTGCTGACACACATTTTTATACCCTTCGCTCGTAGAGTCAACGAAGGGTATATTAACTTTGTCATGAAGTTTGTAACGCATTGAAGGAAGCATCTCCGACCATATAAAATATGTATATATATGATCAGCGTGACGAGCTGAGTCGATTGGACGATGTCCGTCTGTCCGTCTGTCTGTCTGTTGCGACGCGTTTTGCTCGGCCAGTTTAAAAGCAATGGAGCTGAAATTTTGCAAACATGCTTCTTTTTGTTGCAGGCAGTTTGTATGTTTGAATTGCCAAAATCGGACAAGGGGGTCGTGGGGCTGCCATACAAACCTACCCCCCAAATTTAGGTTCTTCTTAGAAAATTTTTTTTATTTATGTATCAATTTCAATCAAATTACACACAAATGTGTTTTAACTGGTAACACACAACACATGTAAAAATGGACCAAATCGCACAATGGGGTCGTGGGGCTGCCATACACACCTAGTCCCCCAAATTATGATCTTCTAAGAAAAACTTTTTTATTTTCTCATCGATTTCAATCAAATTTCGCACAAATGTGTTTCTAGAAATACCACAAAATATATGTAAAAATCGATCAAAGCGGACCATGGGGTTATGGGGCTGTCATAGAAACCCACCTCCCCAAATTAAGTTCTTCTAAGAAATTTGTTTTATTTATACACCAATTTCAACCAAACTTCACACAAATGTGTTTCTGTTGATGAAACAAAACATATGTATAAATAGATGGAATCTGACCATGTGGTCATGGGGCTACCATACAAACCTAGCCCCCCAAATCAAATTTTTCTAAGAAAAACGTTTTTATTCGGACACCAATTTCAATCAAACTTCTGAAAATTATATTTCTATTGATGTCACATAACAAACGTGAAAATAAATGAAATCGCACTATGGGGTCGTGGGGCTGCCATACAAACTTGACCCCCAAAATTATGTTCTTCTATAAAATACTTTTTTATTTGGACACAAATTTCAACTAAACCTCAAGGAAATGTATTTTTATTGGTGTTACAAAACATATGCAAAAATGAATTAATTCGGACCATGGGGTTATGGGGCTGGTATATAAACCCAACCCCCAAATTAGGTTCTTCGAAGAAAAACTTTTTTATTTGTCCACCAATTTCAACCAAATCTCATAGAATTGTGTCTTGATTGATGCCACAAACATACGTAAAAATTAATGGAAAGGCCATACGTTCATAGGGCTGCCGAACCCCCCCCCCTTTTTTGTTCTTCTAAGAAAACCACGTCCCCCGCTTCACCCAATAAATCTTCGCCACGGCACTTATGTGAAAATGCAAGGAAAAGCATGGAAGCGGGGAGGACTGAACCCAAGACATAGGTACGCCCGAAAGAACTTTTAGCCCGAGGGGAGCGAAGGGTATCCAAATTTCGGCCGCGCCCGAAATTAGCCTCTGTCTCGTTTCAATTAAGTTCTTCGACCTGGCCGCGGGCCGCGAGTTTGACATGTCTGCTCTATGCGGTGGGTTGTGGGTACGATACGAATGCGTATTATGCAAGAAAACGAAAGGAGAAGAGTTCAATTCTGGTGGGTTGAGGAGCAATGAATAAAAACCATATATCTATCTATTCAATCAGCTAAATTGTTTATATTACGAGCGATTAATTTTTTTGAGTACTCAAAAAACCCAAAACATCGATGTTCTTGGTTCGATGTTTTCTTACCATCGATGGTTTCGTCTCGATGTTTTTTCGATGGTAACCATCGATGTTTTTCTTTCAATGCTCATCTCTAGTATGCATGCATTTTCTTATAGAGGTGGATAGGGGAAACCGATGGAATATGGAGCCTGATTTTTTAATCGTTTTGTGATAGGAAAAAATAAATAAATTAGCTTTGAAATGTTCACTAAATATGGACAGTGCGGTTCTCTGCAAGTCTACCAAATTTAAAAACTCCGGTCAAGAATTACAAGTTATGAACAATTTTCGATTAGAAAGCACAAAAGTGTGTTTTGGGAAGTCAGAGTCGTTTTTATTCCGAAAACGGGTAGAAGCTCGCACGCGTATCCAAAGGATCTTCGACCTATAAGTCTCTCCTCAACTATGCTAAAATTGTTGGAGAGACTCATCGATATCCATGTGAGACAGGCTATCTCACCAAACCTACTATCCATGTCTCAACATGCATATTGGAAAGGGAGATCCGTAGACGCAGCCTTACACTCACTGGTTAGTTTTATTGAAATATCCCTTTATCAAAAGGAATACACAATGGTAGCTTTCCTGGATATTGAAGGAACCTTCAACAATATAAGGCCCAGTGCAATTACTGATGCCCTCACGAAATTGAACGTCGAAGGTTCAATTTGTACCCTCATCAATACGATGCTCACTCCAGACGCATTCACAGTGCTTTGGGAACTTCGTCCGTATGTAGGTACGTATGCAGGGGTACCCCGCAAGGAGGTATTCTCTCTCCCTTACTTTGGAATATGGCGATCAATCAATTGCTTTTGAACTTAGAGAGAACTGGCTGCAAAGTCATCGCTTATGCTGATGACGTTGCGATCGCTGTTAGAGGTAAGTTTCCGGATGCCCTTAGCGGGCTTCTGGAGCAGGCCCTAACTATTCTAACTGGTTGGGCTGATCTCAGCGGTGTTGGAGTTAATCCAGGCAAAAAGGAATTGTTTCTCTTGACGAGAAAGCGCACGATTCCAACTATTATCCCCCCTAGGATAGGCAACTTGTGTTTTCTGATAGGGCCAAATTTCTTGGCCTTATCTTGGACAAAGAACTAAAATGGAAACCCAACATTGAAGAAAGGGAGAAGAAGGCCACCACGGCCCTGTATATATGCAAGAGGGCTGTTGGTAAAACTTGGGGCTTACAGCCAAAAGTTGTATATTGGATGTATACCACTATTGTGCGGCCCATACTACTCTACGGAGTTAGTGTATGGTGGGCGGCACTAAGTAGAATTACTAATTACAATCTGCTTGTAAAAGTACAAAGGCTGGCATCTCTGATTATAACTGGTGCCTTTCGTACCACTCCTTCAGCCGGATTGGATATGTTATTGGGTCTAATCCCGCTTGACATCTTCGGTCAGCGAATGGCTGCTTTTACGGCTCTGCGCCTGCGTGAAACGGGCTTGTGGCGCATGTTGGACTATGGACACTCAGCGATACTTCGCAACTTTATCCTGCCAACAGCGACTGACTACACTGTTCCTAGGTACTCTTTTGGTAGGAACCATTATAGCTTAATTCCGTCGAGGGAAGCTTGGGATGATACCATGGCCCCGGACAGTGGGTCGTGTGCTATCTACACTGATGGATCCAAGACAGAAACAGGAGTCGGTATTGGAATCTACTCGGAGGAGTTGAGCATTCGGTTGTCGCTCCGGTTTCCTAATGTCTGTACCATTCTCCAAGCGGAGGTCTCAGCTATATATGAAGCCTTAGTTTGGTTAGGTAGTCACGTCATCTCTAAAAGAGATATTGTTCTGTACACCGACAGCCAAGCTGCAATTCGATCGCTAGAATCTGTACTGACGACATCTAGAACTGTTGAAAAATGTCGGGCACTACTCAGAGAGTTAGGCTGCTTTTTCAATATAACCATATGTTGGATACCAGGCCATCGAGGGTTTGCAGGGAACTGCTGCGCGGACAGCTTTGCCCGCGATGCGGCAACTGAAAGCGAAGCAGTTGATCGAGTTGACCGAGATGGCATTAAAGCGCCAATTTCCGCGTGCGCTGTGATTATTAAAGGTGCTGCAAAACGCAGGACCAATGCTAGATTGATCAACGGTAACACTTGTGCTACAACCAGATTAATATGGCCAAAACTGGACGCCATTCGCTCCGCCTAACTACTGTCCCTGGACAGGAAACACAAACGGAGTGTGGTCGGAGTTATCACTGGACACTGACCTATTGGGAAGCTCGCAAGGAGACTCCGAATTCCTCATAACGTAGGAGTTGCGATGACGAGGAAGAGGAAGAAAGTGTACATCACTTCCTCTGTGACTGTCCTGCCATAGCGGAGAAACGGAAGCGTTATCTGGGCTCAAGGTTCTTTTTCGATACAGACGATATTCGGGATATAAGCCCAGTACTACCTACTCAATAAATGCATTGTTAGTACGGGCTGGTTTTAAGCTTGGGGCAAAGCTTCTCGCGTTTATAACAGGTTTTTTTTCTCGGTGGTATCACAACGGACCCAAATATGTGGTCTAAGTGCGCTGGGTTCTCTTGTACCTAACCTAACCTATCTTTTGGGCAACTGTAACTTCCGAACGGGGTAGGTAGGACCTTGAAACTTGGAGTCAAGTCAAATAGCTTTACTAGGGCGTCAATTTTCACCAAGTTTTAAAAAATTTTCCCTCACAAATTTCGGATTATGGACAATTTTCGATAAAAAAACACATAACTTCAGATTTGGGCAGCCGTAAATTCCGAACGCGGTTAGGTAGGACCGTGTCATTTGGAGGAAATGCGAGCGCCAAGTAGCTTTATAATGTTGCAAATTTCAGAAATATCGAAAAGGGTTCCTAAGTTATAAAAAAAGAACGATTGCCTAACATGAAAGTGCGATTCTCTCATACAGGGTACAGGGGTCAAATTTTACACCTTTAAAGCAAACAAGACTGATCGCAGGCTTTAGCTAGGAGTGTAGTGAAGTAGGTTTCGTTGTGTGGCATCGGGAATGCTGTACATTTTGCTGTACATTTCCCAATGCTGTACGGCAGGTCAAAATGCTGTATTGTACAGCAAAATGCCAGACGTACAGCATTTACTATTATTATATTATTTAGCTTACACTAAAATAATAATTGAATATGTACATTGCATAGTATATAAAATATAAAATAAATTGTTCGTAATTTTTAATATAGTGCAATATATGTAGCACTAATTGCCCCCTTGGCCAAAATTTTGGAGTGGCAATTAATGATTTTATCAACCGTTTTTTATTAGGGTTTTTTAGAAATTTTTTTTCAAAAAACCCTTATGAAATCGATTTTGTCCGTCTGTCCGTCTGTCCGTCTGTTCACTAAATAACTCGCGAACGGCTCAACCGATTGTCATGAAATTTGGTAGGAATGTGTAGAATCAGGCGCGCACAGAGGGTGGGGCAAAAGGGGCAATTTGCCCCGGGCCCCGCGTTGGAGAGGGCCCCGCAGGGACAGTGGTCTCGTAGTGCGCATACGTCTGCAAAATTATTACACGAATTGATGTCAGATAAATTTTATTTAAATCTCTATTTATCTTGTTTTGCGATATTCAAACCATTTCTAGGACCCTATAGGATTTCTCTTCACCTACTTTTTTCAATTAAAATTGTTAAATCTAAAATTGGCACTGATCTTGATATATTTTAGGTGTTGAGATCAACAGCACACTCTGCCGAAATTTATCTAATTAATCGGTATTCTCTTAAAATCGGAGTGTCCTCGAACTATATGTGTTTTATAGAGAAAGTGTTAACCAAGAAACTGAAAACGATGGAAGCCCTTTTGGATCAGTGCACACTCGGTCTTAGTAAGGTTTATGAAGAGACAAGAATTTCGATTTTCGCAATGCCATCAGCAGTGACGGAACAACTTCACTCTGGGCCCTCCCGCCAACTTCTTGAGTGGGCCCCCTACACTGAGAAAAAAGTAGAGTGAAATCAATCGAAAACACTCTTAAAAGTCCATCCACACTTTTCAGTCATCAGTCACAGTCATTTTCCATACAAGTTAATTGATCGACTGACAATCTGTCAATTTGTTTGAGAAATAACTGTGACTGCGACTGATGACTAAAAAGTGTGGATCGATCTTAAACCAAGTATGTATTTTGAAACAACATGATTATGACGTTACAGCTTTTCTACTAAAATTAAGAACATCGACATCGTACTTAATATAACTTTGCTAAGAGCTACTTTGGCTCTTTGCATTCTTAAGCGTTCTTGTTGTAACGTTTATTAAATTAATGATTTCATCAATTGTTTTTTTTTTAATAAAAATGCTCACGCAGCGCAGCATTGACCTCTATAGGTGTGAGTGATATTTAAGCATAGAAAATTACCTGCGCCTACAATGAGATTCGATCCCGCGAACCTAATGCCGCTCTCTCAGGTACCAGCATCCTGGCATCCTGTAGTAGGAACAACATTTATAGAGTTTCCAAGGACAAATGTTCTTTTTCTCAAAGGAGCCACTTTTATTTATATGCCCCGGGCCCCGTAAATCCTCTGTGCGCGCCTGTGTAGAATGGTTACAGTCTATGGCACATATACCTTAGAAGTTGGTAGGAAGAAGACAACAGGGTGTCCCGAACGTTTGAAACAAGTTGACTTTTTTAGTTTTTTAGATTGACGTATGGGCATTTAAATCAAAGATCTAAACGAGTACACCTCTTATCAGTTAAAATTTTCCAGTTTCGAGTAACGGTAAAAAAGTTATTGGCGTTTAAAGTTAAACTTCCTTTTCGAGCTCCGTTTTTCTAAACCGTTATATGGATCCATATGAAACTTTGCACAGAGATTGGGCAGTATGGCCATATATACGTTAAATATTAAGACTGTTGACTTTTGCTAAGGAAAAGTAAATAACAGTAAATTTGTAAAATTTGAATTCGATCGTGTGTAGCCCCTTTTAGGTTTCCAAATATGAAATTCTGCTAGGGATGTTTAGAAAATTACATAGGGATTATGTCTAAGAATTTTCATTTTAATAACTGAATCCAAACCGGAAATATAGCTAAGTAAATTTTTAGTAAGGACCTTTCACTATGCAAGGGAAACCTCTTAAGCATTTCTTCAATGCATATCTTTTAACTTGATGAAACAATGAACATGAAATTTGGTGGAAATGCATAGAATGGTAATAGTGTTTGCCACAAAAATTTTTGAAGTTAGTAGAACCAAGTTAACAGGGTGTCCCTGAATAGCTGCAAAAGTATACTTGTTCAATACTCATAGGAAAGCTTGCGTTGGCTCTTATGACAGGGAACACAATGGAATCATTTTATATAAGGTTGCTTTTTCTTGATTAAAAAACAGTAACAGTAGATTTACAGCTAATAATTCAGTTCATATATAAAGACAAGCCATCCTTACGTTTGCCTGAGTTTCTTTTTGGTCAAAGGCCATCAGAAATCTTAAATCGTTGCCTTTAGATTTGCCTTGGAGTACTTTGTACAAACGGGGTAAATAGTAAATCTATTTTTGGATTGGTCTAATTAAAGGTGAAACTAATTAATTCATTCTGGAACGCGTTTATTTAGTAGACCAATCCAAAAATAGATTTACAGGAAGCATTTCATTAATGTTGTGCACAATACTTATTTATTGCTAATAAAATATATATACAAAAAATATTCACTATGCACTAAAATTCTAAAAAACCCTCGTATTGCGGGCGCAGCCCTCTGTACGCCGGTATTTTTTATTTTAAAATAAAAAAGCTCACGCAACCCAGCGATTTAAATCGGTAAGAAAACCTCCAACAACTCGATCGCTTAACCCTCAGATGACCGACAACTTTTCCAACGGTTAAAGCCCAACAAGGTCCCCAGGGACCTACACTATGCAATGATGCATATAAATAGTTTCATCGGTGAACATTAATTGAATTGTCATATTTTGCGTTGAATATTAAATGCTTAGTAGTAAACATATATAGTACGCAATTTGAATTAAAGAAAAAACTATTTATTTTCGGCAAGAGCGTCGATTTTCACGTCGAGCCAATGGTGAAGCGGCATCTGTGTGTTTACTCCGCAACCTATCCTGGTAAAATTAAAATGTTTTTGGAACGTAGGAGCACAGCAACACATCTCTTTCGTAAAACTCAAAGAAAGTGCTAAACACTTCCCAAGACCAGTTCTTCAAGAAATCACGTGGCACAAACGTTTTGTTGGTTCGAAGTGTCCCTATACAAAGATCTGCTTTTTGAATTCAAGCTGCAATTCCAACTCTAATGTCGTGAATAGATCGCCGTCCACTTCTTCCATAGCGGTGAACCAACTCTAAGACCATTTTTCTCCCTGGTTGGTTTACCGTTCTCCGCTTATTTTCCACTGTAAATCACCCATTTTATGGGGTAATACAATTGTGCATCGCATAAGGCTACCATATTTTGATACTGTATTTTGTTGCTTTCGACCATATGTACTGCGGAAAGCGAGTTCGGAACAATTGCACGTCTAGAGTCATGGACTCATGTGGTGTATAGGCATTCTCCAAATTGGCTATTCCCGTGGTCCAGATGTTGTCTATTGCAGCAGTCTTGCTTTCCTGAAGCCTCGCCTCTCGAGTGTTCATCATCATCAATGTGGCACGATAGCCCGACGTCGGGCCTTGGCCGCCTGAATCGTTGACCTCCAATTGTCGCGGTTACGTGACCTCGTCCTCCAGTTTCGGAAGCCCAGCAGCTGGTGGGCGTCTTCACCTACGGAATTCTCCCAGCGAGCTCTCGGTCGTCCACGCAACCTCGCTCCGTCAATTCGTTGTGCGTTCATCACTTTCTTTGGCATGCGATTATCGTCCATCCGTTTTACATGCCCCGCCCATTGCAAACGTTGAAGCTTCACGATTTTCGATACTTCCAGCTCATCGTACAATTGATACAACTCATGGTTGTACCGGATGCGCCATTGGTCTCGCTCGCGAACGGCCCCGAAAATTCGCCGAAGGACCTTTCGTTCGAATCGGTCTAGCAAAATTTCGGAGGCTTGGGTGAGGGTCCATGTTTCGCAGCCATAACATAGCACGGGTCGGATGATCGTTTTGTACACGCGGAGCTTCGTGTTCCTGTGCGCAAGTTTCGAATTAATTATAGGGAGGACAGAGAAATATGTCTTATTGGCTAGTTGTATCCGTCGCTTAATTTCGTCGGTTTCGTTGGCGTCCTTTGATAAGTTACAACCCAGATAGTTGAAGTTGTCTACATACTCGATATTAAGGTCCCCCACTGTGATGCTTGAATTTGCTGGCGTCCTTGTTTTCGATTGCATCATGGCCTTTGTTTTGCTTTCGTTGATATGTAGTCCAACTTCCTTTGCGGCGTTATTGAGGTTATGCAGAAGGCTTTCTGCATCACCCAACCTTCGAGACATGATGTTGATATCGTCGGCGTACGCTACTAATTGAGTCGACTTGATGAGTAGCGTTCCGCTGCTGTCCATATTCATGGCTCGAATTACATACTCCAAAGCAAGGTTGAAGAGCGTCGGCGCCAGCCCGTCGCCCTGCTTGAGTCCAGTACGAGTTTCAAATAGGTCAGTGAGTCGATTCTGCACTCTGACCTGATGTTATCCACTTTGCTGCGCTTTCATTGCTCTTCCGGTTTGTCTCGCGGATAATGATATAAGCGATCTTATCAGTAATTATTGACTTGAATATTCCCAAAGGATCTGCAACATTTCCAGGAGCAGGCCCTGGACGACGTTTAGTATACGAGGTTATTACGACGTTAAGTATACGAGGTTACCTCGAATGCGGCTACAAACGGATGGATCAGCCTACCATTTGTGAATCCAGGAAATAAAATGAGGCCTTTCATTGGGAATTTCACAGGCTGTAGGGTTTTTGGAACAGGTCATCATCGTCCGATGAATCTGAAATATACTCATCATCGCGGTCCTCGTCGGCAAAAGGATCATCTTCATCATCCTGCTCCAAATATCCGGCCAAATTCTCCACGGCTGCATCCTGGTCACTGGCACCCATGCTTTGAAAAGCAGTTTGCCGGTTATCAGCAGGTCTATTTTATCCCAAGCACTAATTTTTCCGATACTTGTTACTTTCTTACAACGACTTTGATATTGAGGGAGTTTTAGCGCTATGATGCATTGAACTAGTAGCAAGACGAAGTCATCTTTATATCTAAATCACAAGAACTTCCCAGAATCGATTCTTAGGAACAAAATTGAATTGGTAAAATCCCATGTATACCTATTCCGAACATACTAATAAAAAAAGTTACCACTGATTACAAGAAAGTGTAGCGAATGATTTTTGTTTTTATTACCCTTTTCAATTGAGTTTGGCAGAACCTAAATAGGCCTTTACCAACAAATGAAATTAAAAACTTATTATCGTTATCATTTCCACTGAATTCGCAAATAACGTGTATACAATTGCTCTTAATACATGAAGGTCCCAGTGGACCTAGTTGGGCTTCACCGCCATATATCACTTTAGCCGGTTGGTTATGATGGAAAATTTCAAGGAAACAATTCGAAACACATTGCCTTTGCTTCTATACATATTGATTGGAGAAGTCAAGGGAGCTGAGCCGGTTCGATTGAACCATATTCAAATGGCTCAAAGTTGAAAACGCTATTGGTCCCCAGGGACCTTGTTGGTCATCTAAGGGTTAAAAAAGTTTATTTGAGTTTATTTGACAGGCAAGACGGATGTGACGTTCTTTGTTGGATTTTGGATACTTTTGGGGATGCCTACTATACCGAATATAGCATATCAATTCAAAAATTACACCCCTCCTCTGGTAGTATTTAGTGATTAATCGCGGGTAGGTAGTCTGATATTACGCATGTCAGTTGGTGTAACGAAAAGGGACTACATCAAGAGTAGCTACATCCGAGGCAGCTTGTCCATAGACCAACCAATCACCGAAAAGCTCGAAGACCGACAAATGGATTTGTATTGCCATGTTCAACGGCGTCCGCCTGAGAACCCCGCAAAGAGAGCGATTTCAATGGAAGTTCCACTTGATGGACCCAAGGCCAGAGGTAGACCGAAGAGCACCTGGATATGTCAAATGAAAAAGCAACAACAACGCATTGGTCTCGGCGATGACACGATCCAAGATAGAGCTGCCTGTAGAAATATGCTGGGATATCGCCAAAACGGGCGATGTGCCTACACCGCGGGTCGAGCAACGCGAAGCCATGGAGCGGTATAAAGAACGAGGCAAGGAAGAAGAAGAGGTAGTCTGATAATTAGAGACATGTTGTTAGTATCCGAATACTGTCCGAATTAATGTAAGCCTCCAGTGTTTAAGATAATTTAATTACTGAGTAATATACTTAAATACAACCGTCACGTAAAATACAACAAACTAAGAAACATTTGTTTTCGAAAACGTATAAATTTCTAGCACAGCATTTGCATAGTAATAGCATGGGGTGTTAAAACCATTATAATGGTTTCTCGTATTACAATAATAATTTTCCAAAAAACATAAACTACTAATCATCACATAACAAATATAGCGATGACGTCTCGTTGGAATACATGGTGTACTACATTCAGCATTAACAACACGAGACCATTAAATTTGCCAGACTGCCGACTCTTTGCGTCCTATTCTGACTGCGCGCATTTCGTGTTCGTCCTGCGAGTATAATATTCAGTTATACAGCTGCATAAATACCAAGAGCGGAAGTCCATATCCTCGCATATATCCAAAGACTAAACATGCCCTTCCGCATCTAAAACACTCGTAACCATAAATTCATTTGGTTTTTGGCCAGAGCGAGAAATCTTCGTATTAGTATAGTAGGTTAGGTACCTATAGTATAAGGGAATAGGTCGCCCCGGCCTGTAGTAAACAAGGCTATGGCTAATGTTTGTAATAAAGAACCTCAACAGCTAGGACGGCATTTGGTGGATGATATGGAAGGTCAACTATATGTACTATTATATGAGCTCCAAATTGATAGTCACTTTGACACATGATAGCTACGAGTATGTATCAGCAAATATTCCCACTTTCCACCTACTCAACGGAATGGTGTGGGAGATTGATAAGTGGCTGTTGTCCTAGAAGCGATTTGCTGAATTTTGATTGAGCCGTTTTTTAGATGGATGGATCAGATGAGATAAGATGGGCGGCTGTGCGATAGTAAATAATTTTTGAAATGACAAACCTTCAGTTCAGTGACACTAAAATGCCAAGAATGAGTGAAGTGACATTTTTTTGACATGTTAAAGTTTCTACTTAAATTTGAAGTATGATGAGAAAATTTAATTCAACTAAAAGAAAGACAAAGAATTATGACAAACTTTTTTTGAAGTCATGTGCATACAGAATAATTCTTGACTTCCTTCTGGAGAGAAAAAAAGAGAAAGCCTGCGGAGTGACAGCCAACAAAGGATATGAAAAAGTTTGGAAAATGAATACGAAAATCTAAAATATCAGAAAAACTTGAGTCAGAGATAAGAAAATTCAGTTTTGTGGGGATTTGGAAAAAAATCGTTTTTGCGTGTCTTTTTATTTTTTTTTACCTTTTCTAAAACACAAGAACATTTAATGCCTGTGCTAGAAATTAACTTTTATCCCATTCTCTATCTTATAATAACCATCCCAGAGCCTTGCATATATAAACCAATGAACATACCAAACAATTTAAATTGAAATTACCATACCGATTCCGATATAATTTGACGATGGTTTCGATTCAATTTAAATCTGAATATCGCGACAACAAAGCCCTCTCGCCTTTTCAAAGGAATACATTACCTGCTGAAGTATTTTTCAAAAAACGAGAAAAAACCTTACATACATATAAAAATTCTGGCACTGCTATTCAATGTTCTACAATAATGCATAAAACGTAACGCGTTTTCCCACAGTTTCCTCAATATGCTTTGAGCGTGTACAGATGAAAAAAAATCCCCAAACTGTCTCCCATTCCGACAAAATACAGAAAAAAAATGAAATCCTTTACCAAAGCTACCACCTAATAATGGTGCTGCTGCTACTCCTGTGTAGTCTGATCTGATTTGAAATGTGTCAAATGAGAATAACTTCACGTGTGCATGTTTCGTCGCAACACAGTTCTTCGACAGGTTCGTGACACACAGAGTGACTGGATGGTGATATGGTGGGTGAGGGACTCTAGAAAGGATATCAACATTCTTTCTCAAGGGTGTCAACAAAGCCGTCATCGTATGCCATTATTGGTTGTGCCAGATATTTTTCTCATTACACTCGCTCGCTCTTTTCACAAATATTGTTCCTCTCGTTTTTTTTTTCGGTCGTGTTGGTGCGGGTGCATATAGTGTCATCCCGTCTTTCAAGGATATGCTGCTATCTAAGCTCTGATGCGATGTTGCGAGTGACGATGATGATGATGATGAGGACGAGGATAGAGTATGGTGGCGGAACTGTTTTTTTTTTGCATATTGAGATAGCGTATCGTGGGCGCGAAAATGATTATATCAACATATCAAGCGGAATTACTTCCTGTAGGTTGGTGTGGAGGTTTAATGTGAAAAGTTCGTACATTGTGCAAGTGTTTGAAGTTGATAGAGTTCAAGGTGAATGGTTTTCTTGCAGAAGAGTGTTTGATGAAGTCATTGGATTTTTTTTTTAATTTTGGGAAAGAATATCTCGTTCCGTTTAAAAATTTTCTATAAGAAATCGAATGAGTTCATCTGACGATCTTCCGCGGTAATCGTCCAACGATCAACAAATAAGTAGGTACTAATTTTTCAATAAGTGATCTAATTTTTACAATATTTACCTAAAAAGTTCTATTCACGCGCACCGAAATCCTAATGCAGATGCAATTCTACGATTGAGGCAGAAAATGTTATTCAAGTCCAAAATTTAATATCCTAATAACCAGGCGCGTTCCTAGCACCGGTACCAATATTTTTGAGTACCGATATCCCGTTTCTTCAACCATGGGCGGCAGTGTTGCCACTCGTGTTACAATTGTAACATTTTATCAGAATTTAAGGTTTTTTATTACAATGTTACACCCCGAACAATTTTTTTTTTACAATCACCAAAAGCTGAACATAATTTACATTTGTCACTGGTAGTTACAAGAAAAAAGTGTTACGTAAAATATTTTTTGAAATTTTTTCCTTATGTACATGTGTCACTGATTGGGCGAGACCTCCCATAAAATATGGGCTCCTATTTGTTATTTTTATTTTCACCCTTATCACCCAGGTCATTCAATGCCATCAGCTGGGTTTCAAAGAGTTTCCATTAGTTTAATAAAAAAATTGAATAGTCTTAAAACGGTCAAGATTTGAAAATAGAGAATCTCCAGTCACCATCTATGGTAACCAATTTTATTTCTTCGCCCAGAATGCATTTAATTTCATACCGATATATAAAAAATACCGGCGTACAGAGGGCTGCCCCCGCAATAAGAGGGTTTTTTAGAATTTTAATGCATGGTGAATATTTGTTGTACATATATTTTATAAACAATAAATAAGAATTATTGTGCACAACATTAATAAAATGCTTCCTGTAAATCTATTTATTTTTGGATTGGTCTAAATAAACGCGTTCCACCTTTAATTAGACCAATCCAAAAATATATTTACGATCTACCCGATTAGTATAAAAGTACTCCAAGGCAAATCTACAGGCATTTTTCGATTTAAGATTTCTGATGGGCTTTGAGCAAAAAGAAACTCACGCAAACGCAAGGATGGCTTGGCTTTATATATGAACTGAATTATTGGCAGTACATCTACTGTTACTGTTTTTTTTTATCCAGGAAAAGCAACTTATATGAAATGATTCCATTGTGTTCCCTGACATAAGAGCCCACGCAAGCTTTCCTATGAGTAATGAACAAGTATACTTTTGCAGCTATTCAGGGACACCCTGTTAACTTGGTCCTACAAACTTCAAAAATATTTGTGGCAAACACTATTACCATTCTACGCATTTCCACCAAATTTCATGTTCATTGTTTCATCAAGTTAAAAGATATGCATGGAAGAAATGCTCCCTTGCATTGTGAAAGGCCCTTACTAAATACTTCCTTGGCTATATATCCAGTTTGGATACAGTTATTCGAATGAAAATTCGTAGACATATTTCCTATGTAATTTTCGAAAAACCCTTGGCAGAATTTTCATATTTGAAAACCTATGAGGGGCTACACACGAACAAATTGAAATTTTACAAATTTACTGTTATTTACTTTTCCTTAGCAAAAGTCAACAGTCTTAATATTTAACGAATATAAGGCCATACTGACCAATCTTTGAGCAAAGTTTCATATCGATCCCTATAACGGTTTAGAAAAACGGAGGTCGAAAAGAAGTTTAACTTTAAACGCCAATAACTTTTTACCGTTACTCGAAACTGGAAAATTTTAACTGATATGAAATGTACTCGTTTGGATCTTTGGTTTAAATACCCATACGACAATCTCCGATAAAAACTAAAAAAGTGGACTTTTTCCAAACGTTCGGGACACCCTATTATCTTCTTCCTACCATCTTCTAAGGTATTTGTGCCAAAGACTGTAACCATTCTACACATTCCTACCAAATATCATGACGGTTGAGCCGTTGAGCCGTTCGCGAGTTATTTAGTGAACAGACGGACGGACAGACGGACGAACGGACAAAATCGATTTCATAAGGGTTTTTTGAAAAAAAAATTCTAAAAAACACTAAAAAAATAAATTTAGTATGTACTTGTGAGAAGCTTGGAAACTTACTTTTTTTGACATGAAATATCTTAAATTGAGGCTACGAACAAATGAGGCACAAGAGCGCTGCGGAGCTCAAGCCTTAGTTTGTTAGCCACAAACTCAAGTTCTAGTCTGTCTCACCAAACTTCTGTACGGAGCGCACATCAGACTGCTGAAGGAATCAGGTTCTGGTATCATCTCAATAAGATGGGCCTAAAGTCTTGTCCGTTAGTCGACTATGGAACAATGTACCTTTTTTGGTTGCAGTGCTAAAGTTTCGTTGTTCAACGATTAATGCTAATGTTCGTGAGGAAAACTGAATATTATCATTTTGCAACATACCGTATCTTACACAGATTTAGTACAAATAATAAATTATAAAATTTATGAAAAAATTTTCTTGATTTGAAACAAAAAGCTAAAAAGAGGATAGATAACCTGGCCTGACCTGTCCGTTGAGGTTTTTGTCACATTAATTGCTAAAAAATTCAGTGATTCTACTGTCCTTAACTTTTAACGTCACGGGCGGAGTCTGGCTAGACCCCAAAGAGTGTTTCTTAACTCTTTTTTATTCGAATTCACCAGCTACGAGCTCGTGCTTTCGGCTAATCTCAGGCCTATATAAAGGCTTTCGACAGATTTACATACGTTTCGCTGTTACTAAGATAAGTTCGCATTTTAGTTATGAGGGAGACCCCACATAACTAAAATGTAGACTCTGTAGGCTCGTGATTCTACGTAGCAACTATTTTCTATTTACTCAGGATTCTTTTTGCGATTTTTTTTACAAAATAGCGTTCCAAATCATCAAAAGTAGAGTCCAGTACTCAGAGTCTCGGATCACGCCAGAGCACACATCTTACAAGATTTTTCATAACTCTGACAGCGAGAAAGATAAATTCAAAATATGTATATAGTAGCCTTTGGCTAGTTCAGGCGAGACTGAATGACTTAATGTTTTCATCAAAATAAATATTTTTCCCAATTACTAATATGTCTTTTCTTATAATCTGAATTCATATTTAAGCAATTGTCAAGAAATATTGAAAATTTTAAAATTTTAAAAACATTATTGGGGTCCTCTGGAACCCATACGCGTGATTTAATGTTACCAAAAATAGCGCGTGAACTTGAAGGTTAAAATTAAATTTAAATTTGTTACACGGAACCTAAAAATGTTAAAAATTTATGAAGTAAATGTTACACTTCTAACTTTGGAAACAACCCTGATAGGCGGGGTAGTATTTTGGTTTTTTTTTTTTTTGGGGAAATCTCGTTGAATCGGCGAAAAAAACATTAAGGTAGTTTTAGATTGCTAATTCGGAATTTGGCGCCAAAATTAAAAATAATTCCTAGGTAAATACCTCTTTTTTTTCTAGGGAAATCCTCATCAGTGCAGCAGAAACACTTGGTCGCTGATTTCAAATATGGGGTCAAAAACCCAAGGATGGTACCCCGATATTCTCAAGAAATAACAATTATCAATTTAGCCTGGGAAAACTGTGGGGACAGGTTCCAGAAAACCTGAAAAAAACAATACAGAACAGGTGTTAAAAACCTAAAAAACGTGTTTGAAAAAACTGGCTCATGGCTGAAAAAAAAACTGCACTGGAAAATACCTGCGAATGCCAGTGCACCGGGTGCTGAAGAAAACCGGAAACCGGTACTGATATCTGAGTGCCGAACAGGCCTACCCCTAAAATCTCTAATAACAATTTAGATGTAAGTGTGATTTTTATTGAATTTAAACTCCCTAATAGCAGTTCCCTAAATTAAATACTTGACCCATGGAATGATCGAAAAAAAATAACGTAAATGTTCGATTAACCCGTTTTAAAAAAATATCTAAATTGAAAAAAAAAACAAGTCTAAAATACGATTTTTTAGTTTTATAAAAATGCGACTCTCAAGATAGAATTTTTCTTTTTCTTTTAAATACAGAAAGTTTTTTTTAAAACACCGACTGAAAAGGTTTTTTAAAAATGTTCGATAGACGTTCATGGTTTTTTTTTAAACTACAGGGTTTAATCCTAGATGGAACCAATGAGTTCCAAAACATTTTTCAATGGTCGCGAACTGCAAAACTTTCGATTTTAACGTGTTTAGTCTTAACTTTCTTGGTTTCATTACGAACTGTTCCGAAAGTATTAATTTACTCTAGGAAACTTTGATTAAAAACAAAGAAAATTTTATCTCCACTGACCACATGACAAATCTATCCACTCATTGTGATATATAAACTTGTACAGAGCTCACCTCAATGACTTCCATATCATCCACCCCCTATTTCATTTCGTATCCATACAAAAAGGTCACCGTTCCATATAAATAGCACAATATCCTTGCTACTGATACTCGAGACATACTCGTGTGGTGTGTTGTGTTTGTACCTTTTATGACACCACGACCAGTTAGGTACTTTTACGATTCTATAAAAGAAAATGGTTTTATGTATGGAAGTAGGTACCTATGTATGTATGACGTCTAAAAGGACGACCGAATTGCTAAAGTTTATTTCGCCATTTTTCTACATCTATGGGGCTATTGCAAATCTGTAATACAAAACATTTTTGTTTGTATGAGAGCTTTTTTAAGATGTCGCGTATGGCAGTCAGGTGGTTTTTGTACATCTCTATAAAAATACCTTATTTACAGATTTCATTTTTATTGCGGTGGAGCGAACGGTTAACCGGAAAAGGACTTTTTTATTAGTGACTCTTGTAGGAATTGTTACAGTAAGTGGTGTGGCATGTTTTTGGGAGATAAGGAAATGGCATTACAAGATTTATTGGTTTTTTTTTTTTTTAGTTATGAGAGGTAATCGAAAATGATTATATGCATATGGGAATTATCTGTTTACATGCAGGTCGATATTACTAATTTTAATTGCCACAAAGAAAATGGCTTGGACAAATTTTCGTCTATTGCTGTTAAATGAATAATTCTAGCATATCGCGCGGTTAGAAAAAAACTAGCATAAGTTCCAAAGCACCGTTGCGAGAAAATGGAATTTTAAAGTTTCTAGGGCTATTGCAAATTCGACAGTGCTCTAGTGTTAAAACTTGCCATAACTCTGGGAAAAGAGCAAGTTATGCCCTTAAATACTGTGCAAGTATTCGCATCAAGTTGAAGATGATTTTTGCCGAAATCTATCAAACACAGTTCACAGATTTCTGCTAGAATCCACTGCGATTTAGCAACACCTGAAAGTAGTAGAATTTTCAGTCATTCCTATTCACATCTCTGATTCCACATACAAAGAGGTAAATTCATTCATTGGTACTACTCACCAAAATTTCTAATATTAGAGGGGTTTCCATTCCCACGGAGAGCAAGAAGTAATACCGATTATAAAACCGGTGCTTCTCAGCCTAAGAATGCTTTTCTCAGAAAAAAGGACGGTTATGAAAAACGCTAAACGAGTTAATTTTTTTTTACTCAGCACGTATAATTGAAACGCGCTCCGGGGGAATGTACGTATAAGTAAAATCAGTGGCGCAACCAAGATCTTCCCGTGGAGGGGCTAACGACTTATGAATTTTCCTTCGCTAATTATGGGTGCTATTTTCCAGTAATGATGATTTACGGCAGGCGGGAGATATTACCGCCAGAACGACCGAATCGCCCACACTCCAGGCCGAGCGACTCTACGCTATGGAGTGGTATAAGGAGGCAAGGAGGAAGAAGACGGTATACGATGATGTATTGAGTTCCATTTGTATCCAAACTTATTTTCGATGTGCATTTATCGCATTTCAGGGTCACGGAAATAGAAACATATCGTAAATGGAATCAAGCACTTACACCACAAGTTGGTCCATTGTGATAGAAGCATATGGCTATTCCATAGGACTTTTCCATGGATTATAGAAAGGTATTACACTTTGTCATGTTCCTGATTCTAACGGCACTTTAGGACCAAGTATGTAAATGCTAAAACAAAATTCAGATGCGGAAAGGAAGTACGCCACCAGCGATTCCATAATCGTCGCTTCACGGAATACCGTTACTCACACGTTCAGGAGTCTAAATAGACAGATCGTTATCACAACACGTTTTACGAGTGAGAATTTTGTTATTTCACGAGAAAATCAAGAATTTAGACACAAGCAAAATCCGGACCAGTCTCAGTCTTATGTTTCACTCGTACCGCGATTTAATTTCAACTTCTTATCAATTTCCATTGCGTGGGCAGACTGAAGTTGAACCAAAATTACCCGTGGGATGCGTTCAACTATTTCTACTCAATACGATTCCAAGCCATTCATAGTTGATTCGCCAAGTGCTCATATTGATTCGCTGACAATTAGCTTCCCCACACACACTGTTATGCGTTTCATTCACAATAGTGCTAACGCATCTAACGCAGTACATAAACACTGCCATGTAGATAGACAGGCCGAACTGCATAATTTTTTTCGTCCACGAGTGGACAAAGTGCGTTCGTGACGAGTGACAGTTGACATTTCTATAGCTCACAAACTCCAGTGCTTCTGAACCCAAAAGTTTAAATATGCCGAGCGTTTATTACGAAACAAAGGTTATGGTTTGCTTTAGTGTGTTTTGGATGTGCAAGTGGTAAAATAGTATACATCAACATCGTACTTACCATATTTATTTCAAAAATCAACGCACTGGCATGTTTTTATAATAGCAAGTGACACGAAATGACAGGCTGACAGCCACTGATATTTAGATTGTGGACAATTTGTGGATTGTACTGAGCGGTACTTTGACAGTAGGTACTAAGCGCGGACCATGACTCACCATGGCAGTACTTGTGTTGCATGACGACTGACAGATCAGCTGATAATCCGGCCTGTCTATCTAGATGGCAGTGACATAAAGGGTCCCATAGACTTAGCGGTTTATCGGCCGACCAAAGCTCATCTCTGTGGAGAAAGCACATTTTTTAGGTTCCACTACCAAATTCGCAAGAGAAAATTAGCTTTTTCCACAGAAAATGTGCTTTCTCCACAGAAATGAGCTTTGATCGGCCGATACATCGCTGTGTCTATTGGGCCCTTAAGAGAGAAAAACGTAGGATTAGATTACGAGTGAGATGAGTACCTGTTAACAATATATTCTCGGCAGAATGAGAATCACTCAAATTGTGACGGTTTGTGCTATGGATAAATATAATACATATTGGGAATGCAATCATTTTATGATGTTGTGTGTTACGTTGTATGGTAACCGTTTTATGTAATTGCTTTACTTATTTTATTTGGGTTGGATAGAAAAACATCGAGTATTTAAGATTACGTGCTGTGTTATGTAATTGGAATAAGAACTGTAAGAAATATTATTCAGCAAATGAATATTCTACAGACACTGACGGCAAATTGTATCTGAAGAAATGTCGTTTAATTTAAGGCAGAAAAAATCGATACAATAACTTTATCAGCACCGATTTAAAGACGTACATTGTCGGGATTTACGACTTATCTACTAAAACTCTTATAAAAAATTTTCCTAACTTCAAATTGAAAACCTTTCAGCTTTCAGGATATGCTAGGACTGGGATACGCCGCGCCGCACATTGGGGCGAAATCAATGATTTTTCGGAGATCGCATATTCGTGAAGATGTCCTGTTGTAAAATGTACCACGTAACTATAAGTTGAACTTGTTTCTGCTGAATCGAATGGTGGACTCCATTTTAAAATCGGCAATGTCCGAAAGAAGATATAGCGGTTTTAAGGATGCTTTCACCAACCCCATAGTATAGACAATTTACCGTTTCTCGTTCCTGATGTTACAGATGATATTAATAGATAGTAGGACTCATTTAGAGAAAAATATTATATGCCCATTATGCTCTCTCATTTACCGTTACAAAACTGCATCATTATTTATGAAATCTTTGGGAGAGCTAGAGTAACCAAACAAACAAATCCCAAATTTAACCTGTCTTGCTTTGCGCAATTTAGCATTTGGATAAAGGTATTAAAAACATGCAACATTTTATGTAATTTGACTGCTCTTCCATTACAAAACTCACTGTTATTTCGAAGATATAGTAATTCAAACTTTGAAAATTTACAAAATTTATTTGACATACAAAATGCAAATGCTAATATCATAATAGTCTAAGAAAATTGGACCAAAATATGGCCATCGAACGGCAAAAATCCTACATCGGAAATTTTTTTTGATTATGGTCCCGAGATGATGGCATAGAAAGTCCCAACGATCGGGAATCCACAACCTTAAAAAAAGGGGGAAAGGGGGGCCTTTTTTCGGTTTTGTGCGATTATTTCAAAGTTGGAGCTTTTAAAAAAGGTCTAAAATGAAAATATTCTAATTTATGTTCTATTCTAACGCCGAAATTGAACTCTAATGTGTTATATATCATTGCAAAGATAATTTTATGTAGTTTTTTTCGCCCTCAGACCATTTTTCTGTATCTCTTACTGTTTTTGAAATAATCGCAAAAAAAATGCCCCTCTTTCCCCCTTTTTTTAAGGTGGCGGACCCCCGATTGGTTGGGACTTTTAATGCCATAATCTGGGGACCATTCCCAACCATAATCCAAACAAATTTCCGATGTAGGATTTTTTCCGACCAAATATGCCAGTTTTCCTATTCTAATAACGGTTCTTTAAACGGATAAATCTGAAAAATTCACAAAAGTTGCTCTTTTATGGAAGCTTTTCGGGAGCTTGAAACAAATTATCAGAAATATGCAAACACCGAAACAAACGACTTTTCGCTTTGCGAATTACGAGCAACTAAGACCATTTTTTGGTAGAGTAAGATCTTTTTTAGGGGAGCTGATGGAATCTTTGATTAAATCGACCCTGTACTAAGTCCTGTCGAAGGATATTCGATTATAAACTTAGTAGTATAATTTTAGCGTATTAGTTTAATTCAGCCAAGAGTTATGACTAATCCTATATACTTTCTACCTATAATTTGTAGGGGAGGTGCGCGACCTGTTGCTCCGATTTGCCCCACTTTCAGTATCATATGAGATTATAACATTGCCAGCATGTAACAACAATTTAAAGTTCAAAGCCGCATCAGAATGAATGTTATTTTGCGAAAAGGTTAACATGAAAAACAGAGATTAGGCGATAAAAATGGCTACTGTGGGCGGGGTAGCAGCCAAACTTTGTGTTTTTATTAACACCATTAATTGCAGATAATTATGGCTTAATTCATTTCCCGGCCAACTACGGCCATTTTTATTTTTTGATGAAATAACAAAAATATCAAGGTTTTTGGCTAGAATCGTTAAAATTTACCGTTATGTTCTTTGTTAGATACCTAAATACCATAACAAGGTCCTCTTATCCAAAGGCCAAACGTGAAAAGTATATTTGTTTGCCATTTTATTAGGTAAGGTGGTTGGTACGAGTATTTGAAATCTTGGGGTCATATGCCAAAAATTCATATCTTATTGAACAAAACTGCCTATACAACCAATACCGTTACAAGTAAAATAATATTAATAATGGATTTCGATAGCTTTCACTATATAGTGTAAAGTCATAGTAGTCAAATCTGCAATATTAAGATTTCGTCCAAATTTTTGTTCTAGTCGCCCCACTGTGCGCCGCGCCGGTAAAGAAATATATTAATTTTTATATATTTAGCGTGTGTACGGCTTAGTGTTTTCAGCATCATTTTAAGGGTCCAGTAAATGTTTAAACGCATGTACCCATTTGAGCATTTCTGCGCGCAGAAGTTAATAAAATGTTTATATGCCTTGACTAGGGAGCCAATTTCGAGTATACCTATGTACATGCCTTCTTGCAAAAAAATCTGCTCACAAGCTTTGCGTTAAAAAAACATAATACCGTGGCTGTTTTTGGATAAGCTTGAAGGGATTTTGTCTCCCTATAGTTATTATGAGCATAGTTTTTTTTTCAATCGCATCCCTATTGATAAATGTCACCGCACGCCACTGCTGTCTCCAGTTCGGGGAACCATTCCTTCTCAAGTGGGAGCATTGCCAGGATTTTATCCAATGGATTTTGGATGATGTGAATTTCTGAATATTTTATCAAATTGTAATTTCTTCTATACAATTCAATCGCAATGAAAAATTAAAATGTTAAGTCCATATCACCTCAGACTTGTGCATTTACCTTCTTCTTTTTTGCATAATTCTGATATTGCATTTTGCGAAAACTATTTTAACTCGTGGGTAACCTATGTAGGGATATGCTTCAAGAATTCGATATTTTATTTAATTTCTCCGACTACAGTCGGTTTCATTATTGCACGCTATGTATATATATGTGGAAACAAATGGAATCGGACCATGGCGTCATGGGGCTTCCATAAAAACTAACTCAATGTTCAAAATTAGGTTCTCCTGAGAAAAAAATTTTTTCCTTATGGCACAACCAACCAAACTTAGCCCAAGTGTGTTCCTATTAAAGCTTCAAAATATATACAGGAACAAATTGAATCGAAATGCTACGTCATAGGGATGCCGTAGAAATTACATTAGCACAAAATAAGCTTAATATTCTATCCAGAGTGGACGAAAACGGATTGATTTCGCCGTACGTTTTCAGAAATCACAGAAAAGTGTTCACAGTGCACTGTTTGTAAATTTCATAGGACAACCGACAATAATATTTTGCCTATAAATCGTTCTAAGTTTAAAAATGTGCTGGTGCAGTCATCGATAGTCATTTACAACATATTTCGTCACTTCAAACTGACCGTCCATTCTCTTATCATGGAGAAATTAAGAACATTGGCAAACACACGAAACTGAACAATTTTTTCGGGTGTCAGTTAACATATTGGAGTGAGCCGAAATGTGCTGAATAGTGGAATTTAGGTTTGAGACCTGGGTGCTTACACGTTTTCATAGAAAACACGCAAAATAGCGTATTTTCAATGTGTCAATTTGTATGGGAATTGAAATGTTTTCGGGCTGTTTTCATACGAAAACATGAAAGTAGCCCAAAATTATATGATTTCGTTCACTGTGAACATATTATAAGTTTCATTCAAATGTGAAGGATATTAAAATGTCGGCCTTGCACAAAATTAGCCTCGGACTCGTTTTGATTTCACATTGAATATTTCAGCACATGTCGTAAACTGTACTAATCCCCAATGCATTCCAAACAATTACGTCATGTGATAATAAAATCAAATCTCTCAATCTGAACAAATCCTCAACTCTAATGTACCTTCCATAAAAATGATTTTATGACCCCAGTCGAATAAACAATGCAACGCAGGATTCAAGGAGCCCGCATATCTCGGTAGGACACTCAATACTTCGCTTCATTTTTATAGCATAAAACCTTCGACAATGCAAACGGACAAATTGTGACACGGGCTCCTAATCTGATATCCAAGTAAACAAAAAATACAACAAAAACAAAATCGAAAATTCTCTTTACACCAGGACGTTTATACCAAGTCACTTAGGAATCATTAGGCGACAAAGGATCCATTAAAATCACTCAGACACATAAATTTACGCTGATACTCGTATATCGTGCTGAAGCATTCATTTCGCCAACCCAATAATTGCAAAAAGCATGAAAAGCAAATTTTTGTGCGAGAGGTATGGTAGGTATGATGCAACATTTTACTTGTGACACTAAATGTATATGATCTTGACATTGAAATTAAGAGACGTTGAGTGTCACTTTTAAACAATAATTGGGGCGCCATTAATTACATCAAATTAATTGCGCTCTGGAGTAGAGCTGTGATTGATGAATATTCTGAGGAAACCAAGTCGTCGAGTGAAGAGTCTCTTTCTCCTTTTTGTGTCTCTCTGAGGTCGGAGACATTCTTGTTAGAAACAAAAAATTCAATAAATCTTCCCTACAAAAAAGAAGTCCTAATTTTCCTAACATATCACTCATATCGGGCAAATGAATTGTTGTCTTATCGGTAATTGACAAGCGTGTAATAGCAGAATATTACATTGGCCGCGCCATGGGACTCAGAATACCAAAAAAAAAAATGATTCATTGGTGTATAATACGGTTTTTGTCCCATACTAACTAGAGACACTTTGACTCTACTAGTTGACACATAAGTAAGCTTCTTTGTGGTGCTGCTGATAGTATCCATACATACAAGTAGTAGGCATCCACTCACTTGGCGAAAGGATATTTGTCAAGTCGTGCCTGTGCCTTCTAAATCTGATATCATATTACACACATAGTAGTTACACAGTTGCCTCTCTATGCTATTATGGAGAATGTGTAACAATCTTGATAGCATGCAATCCATCAAACGATGTCGACTCCTACAGTGTTAGATGGTTCTCACAGAGGGCTTGTGGGCTTCTGTTGGGCACGTGAACATGAGAAATAACTTCATTGAATGAAAATCCATTCTGTGCCGTGGTGGCACTGACAGTGGCTTTTTCCGAAAGGATTCCATTGCGTTATTTATAGCTCTTAGTGTATGTATAGTATATGCATGATTGTGAGCCGGAAGGAAAAGAATAAATCTGTTTTGAGCATCAATAGAGTTATGTCATCTACGTTTGGGGTTGTTAATGAGAGGGACTTTTTTGGGGTTGATCATTCTTTCGGTGAAATTTGATTTTAGTTAGAATTAAATATAATTTTCGGAAATTTTTGTTCCTTATAAATATAAGAAAATAGAAAATTATACCAATGAAAAACAACATTGAGCAACCCCAATTCATATTTAAAACAATTTACTCTCCAGATTGATTTTGTTCTATTTTAGCTACTGAGCCACTTTTCAAATTTACTGAGTCATATACAAGAACGATAACTTTAATTTGTATTTATCGGCCAAGAAAAAGTAAACTCATCATGATTCTTCCCCTGACCGAAAAATGACTTCCGACTTTCAACACAATACTACGAGTAAGATAATAAGGACCTCATTCTCAGTATAGTTGTCTCATCATAATCAATTTGAATGCAAACAATCTCCGGTATTTATATTGGAAATTCATTTACACAGGAAGCTGAGCTATTAATGACCCCGCTATTGAAATCAATTAAATCCTGATTGATTGATAACCGTATCGCGTCCCATCAATTTATATCAATGGAAAATTGGTGGGATTCGTCAGGTGTTCGACCGGTCCACCCCCTCGACTGGCGTCATTTTAACGAGAAATCGGTCAACAATATGATGATAGTCTTTCTAATCTAAACAAAGCCTTTTGCACAGAATAAATTTTATTTACCATTTTGGGGTTGGTATCTGGGTATGATTGTTAATTTTCGGGCTTTTCTCCTTTTTCTATAGGGCTGTCCGTCCTTTCACATGAAAGTGGTTTCTTTAATTCAATATGTCCTCGAAGAAGACGTTCAAACTTTTTTAGGGATAATGTCTTTTTATCGGTTTTTTGTTTTTTTTTTTGGGGGGGTAATTAAACGGTGCGAATGGGTTTTTTCTAGTCCTAAAATCCTGAAAAAAGGGATGCTTATTCATTTTGCTTTATGCATAGAGAATGTTCATGATGAAATATTAAAGACAATACATTTTTTGAAATGTTGAATTCAGATAACATTTTCCTATAAAGTAAATCTTTAAAACAATTGAAAAATGATAAAATTGTAAATTTCACAGGGTGTCCCAAAGGTCAACGTGAGGGCAGAAGGTGCAAGTAGCGATTCTGGTGTCCAAGAGGACAAAATAAGCTTGAAAAAACTCACTTGCATAATTTTGCAGTTATATGCAGTCAAAAAGAAGACAAAAACCGAACACCGGTACGAGTTTTTTTTACAGTTATATGCAATGAAAAAAAAAACAATTACAATACCTACAACCTTTTGAGGTTTTTAACCCGTTGCGTCACAGGCTAAAAAAAATCTGGTGTGATGATCACAGATACGTCCAGGGTAGGATTTCCCATATGGGCAACCCGAGCAACTGCCCGGACCAGCAGATTTCAAGAAGCGTTAAATTCAAATGTTTGGGATGAAAAACCTACTGGCGCGGGTAGTTTGATTAGGCTAGGGTAAAGCATCTTAGTAACGCATTGTCAAGATCAGCAGTGTTTTCTGAAGCCTTTATTCCGGGAACAAATGACAGGAGCTAAGGTTGCATATTACTTAAGTTACTACGTCAACATTCCGAATGAAACGTTTAGCAATGAAATTAAATGCGGTATTTCTTTATGAATCATTACGGTCGAATGGGAATGTGAATCCTGGCGTTCATCAAACAGGCACACCTCAGGCATTTCCTCCACATCATACTTAAGATGATGACAGGCGAATTTTTAACCATTTGCACCATGAACCCCTGTGAGTTTTGTCTAGGTTAAGGACATGAACCTACTGTACTTCGAGCAAATGATTCCTAACTGTTTGCAAACAAAGAGTGCCATTTACCCGAATTGGGTTTAAAGGTCACTCATCGGCGACACAAGACGAATTCCTCCCGAATTTGAACGCTCGCTAAGTACCAGTGACAAAGGATGAAGACAGCTTCTCGCGAGGATTATAACTGCAAAGTTGCGAAACGTTCAGTTTATCAATTTAACGCTTCTGGCTACGGGCTGCATTACTATTTTCTTATTTTGCCCCATCCCCATTTTAAAATGGCTGGGACGTAGCCAATATTTGGTTGCGGGAGAATCGCTCAAATTTCTAAGAAACATATTTGAATGGCAGACGGCTATGTCAAGCCATTATTCGTTTTATGTTGTACATTATATGAATTTGCGTTTGGATTTTAAAAATAAAACATCTATCTATTTGAATAAGTTTTCACAACTTTTACTTTTAAATTGTCGAATTAGTAATTTTTTGTTCAGAGTGAAACGGAAAATTTAACAGCCAAAAAAATAATATAAAATAATAAAAAAGCAGCAAAAACTAATTTCTTTTTTTTAGGCACCTTGTGACTTTTCAGAATAACATCAAATGTATGCTTGCATTTTCGAGTCTTTTAGATCTTTTGCACCCATAACAAAACTTAACCCTAGATTAAGTGCACAACCCAAAGAAAGCCACATAAAAGCTACTACATTATTCGAAACCGCAGATTAGGTAAAACGGTCTCCTTTAAAATTCGCTTACCTAAAATTGGAGTCTCTGACGAAACACAGAACAGAAAACACGTATGTATTTTGTAAAAAGTATTTAAAATGTCATTTCATCATCATCATTTACGCCCGCTTACCTTTTGTCTACCTTGTGTACTTGTACTACTTTCATGGTTCTACTTTCAAGGTTAACCAGTGGCGGAGGGCGGCCATTTTGCTACTGCCCAGGGGCGCCATAGAGGCTAACTCCGGACCTGGGTACGTCACAATCAATTTTGAATTAATGGGAATATTATTTGTTTTCGGCTATTTTTAAAATAACTTTCGCAAGAAAAGCACTGATTTCTATTTAAACATTTCAGAAAATATTTCAAAAAGGGAAAACGATTTACCCAGATTTTTACACTCTTTTGGCACCGAACGTCACCATGTACCTATGTTTGAGTCTGGTTCTTAGCCGGCCCTGGTTAGAAGCAGGGTTCCATTCCATTGCAAGGCTTGTAAAGCAACATAGTTATCGCTAAAAACCTGACATAGCTAAGAGTAGCTTCAATACTGAGGAAGGAGGTATATTGCCTCCGAACTACATGTATGTATTTATTAATAATTTTCGGGTAAAAGCTGCTCATGTCTTTGAGCATGAGCATTGATAAGCAACCACAGCCGACGGACAAATCCAGTAATCATATAGTTATCGCTCTTTCGCAAGGTGTGTCATGTTCGATTACTGCAATTTTCGCCTTCGTATCAATTCGCCGATTGACATTTTACCCATGCGCCGGCGTAGTTCTTAATTTGAAATTGTTTCGGGCTAGAATATCTTCAATAAACGACAAAGACACGAATTCACCACAAAAACTTGCAGTTTTTTGGTTATATTTGCAGTAACTTTCCATGTATTACTCCCATATAATAGCACTGAAAGCACCAAAGAGCGGAATATGCCCTGCTTGGTTTATGCGCTTTGATAACTACATTGCCTGATATTGGACAGCAACCTATATGCACCTTTTGCCTGGTTGATGCAAAGAACGATGGACTGCTCCGCTCTAGAGTGATAAAAACCAAATCCGAAATGCAGTGGCGTAACGCTTCCAAAATGTCTTGTGTTCAAAAACGAATAACTCACATTTGAAGCAGTCAAAAAATTAGCAAGAGTAACGAAAATTGTCTGTTTTAGCAAAGAATGTTTCAAGATTTTCTATTTATGTTCTGACACCAAATTAAGATTCGAATAATTACAGGAGAACTTGTGAGATCTCTTGAGTTGGATCAAAATCCAAGAGGCATAAAGAGACCTTGAGGAGTGCCCCTTCATACCTGTCTCGTAACAGTCGTTGATCCTAGACACATCAACTGGCTCACATGAAGTGTTTTGAGGATTCTGGCCAATTGAAACGACCACCAGCCTATGCTGTCCAAAGGCAGACTAAATCCACTGAAATTAAATTTGTGCTAGAGCTCCTCTAAAGACACTTTACGTAGGAGAAACGGCTGACGGCTGCACTCACTAGTAAATCGCCAGGCATTTGATTCTTGAGTCTTAGTTGAAAAAAAAAAGACTTTCAGACTTAAGCCTTTCTGTCAATAGATCAACAGTTATTTCTCTTTGTTAACATTGTGAACATAATTTGTCCTGATAATGTAGCAATCACTTCGAAATTCAAATACTCTAACAGCTCGATCATATAGGCTTAATGTCACGCAATAACCTCCAAGGATCTCTTCAAAGCAAATTGCACCTTTTTTTCTTTTCAATATTCTTATGAGCAAAATAAAATATATTCAGATAGATCCTAGATATCAGTTTAGAAACGCTGACCAAAATTTTCCTCCTCTGCGGCATAAGCAAACTCGAATACTAGGTGGTGCAAGCTTCTGTTTTTTTTTCATTTCGTCTTTTTTTTGCAGACATAAAAACTGAATATTTTTAAGAGAAAAGTCACCCGAAGGATATACAGGGTGTCCCGCATTGGGTGGTCAATACTGTAAGGCTTGATAGCGCAACTTGTTTCAGCAAGAAAATTACCAACACAATCGGATTTTTTTTTACCGTTACCTTGTTATCGCTCTTTTTGTGAAAGTCATCGAAAAGCGTGACTTGTCACGCGACATCGTAATTTGCAGCACTCCTGATGACTTAATCCAAGATTTGATTTCAGATTCAGAAACTACATAAGATTTCACAAAAACTGAAGTTTTTCCTGTTGCCAACAGTATCGGCACTTTCAAGATACAGTTACTCAAACTTAACAGAAATTTTAAAATAGATTTTTCATCGAAAATTCAAACAGTAATTGCATAACGGTGCTTTATACGTACAACTCTGCAAAGTTGATAAAAGTTGCTTCAACATGTTGGCTTTCCAACGGTATATCACTTTTCTTATTTACATTGAAGAATTTTAGATTTGGGACAGTTGCGTGGCCTGCGACAAGTCCCGACCTTACTCCCCTAGATTTTTATTTATGGGGTAACTTACCGAAGGTGTCGACTCTGCATACAAAATGGAGGAGGCCAATTCCAGCAGTATTATTCCCATTCATCAAACAGACAGACTCATTTAATCATTAGTTAACCTTCGGGCGGGCGCAATGCATCTGACAGATTAAGTGACCAGTTTTTGTTGCGCCAATCAGCGATATGAAAAGGGAGAGATCTGAAACTCACAGTAGCTTCATCTTTATCGATCAACTACCCAAAGCAGTTTTCAGTTTCTATCTACCATATGTCTGAGGGGCGGGAGGGGGTGAAATAATCTCTCAGATGTATTGCGCCCGATTGTGTCATTTTTTGTTTTCTATGAAAATTTCCACTCGTTATACTCTTCACATTGCGTAATAATGTTGTGTTGACTTTTTGGCTCACCAAATCGTCCAATAGTGTGTTCATAGTAAAATAAGCTCACATTTTTTAAGCGGTCGAGTTGTTGAAGGTTTTTTAAATATTGAAGCGATTGAAAGCGGAATATTCTTAGAAAATTAAAAATATGACGGGTGTCAAATTTTGTGAGTCAGTATTTGTTTCTAAAATTTTGTAAAACTGTTTCAAAAAGACAATGCAACAATAAATAAGAGCGTAAAGTATACAGAAACTTAGTTTCATCCTTTTTTCTGCACTTAATCTGTCAGATGCATTGCGCCCGATCGTGTTAGGATTAGTATTGCGCCCGCCGCAAGGTTAAGAAATTGGATATCAATGCGCAGCTGCTTGAGTCCTGGCGAAAGTCCATTTATCTTACTAAGATGTTAAGTACGTAAGCTCGGTTTTTTAGTGGCGTGTCCTAAGGACAAAACAAAAGACAATTTTTCAGTATACTTGCAAGCTAAAAAGACTGGGACTAGAAGAAGCAGCTACATAAACGCAAAGCCCTGACCGGTGTGCTATAGAAAACGAAATGACAGAAACATCCTTCTCAATCAACTATGACAGCTCTGTTTCCTTTGATCCTGAACAGGACTGATTAACCTAGCTTTCGTAAAAAATGGCAGTAAATGTCCTGGTAAAATTGATCGGTGACATAATTTGTATGAACAATGGTTATTTGGACCTGTTCTGGGCCCAATAAAACGCACCATCATATCGAAAGAGCTGATTATTAAAATTTTATGAACATATCCTACCCTACCCAAGACTGAAGGAGAATAATTTCATCAACTAAGAACGATCGGAATGTATGAATAAATATGTCTGAATATGCCCCAATGCATGGTGTACCATATACCTATGGTACGTTGCAAAATTGGTGCAAACAATACCTTTGGTGACTTTTTCTGGTCAAAATCTCAAAGGAATGTCAAGAACACATTCCAATTTACTCACCAGTATTTTTCCTTTTCCAAATAACGGTAAATTTCGCCAATTTTTTTAGCTCTAAAGAATAGCTTTTAAAATTCCACAAAAAATAACGTTCGTTCACTATGACGACGCACAGACAATTCAAGAAAAACATCGGAAGGCAAAAATTGAATTTATTTGAAAGCTTGTTTTGTTTACTTTAGCAAAAAGTAAAAAAAAAAATCAAAAATAATACTAATCGCTAGACTTTTACAGGAATCTAGCCATGTACCATATATGGTACCTACGCTATGCATTTAAGGGTTAAGTCGTGCAAGAAAATGATTGTTCAAAAATCTTTAAATGCCTGTGGCAGCTAAAGGGGTAACCCTTAACTACATTCGTGAGGTAGTTTTCTACCCCAGTCGTCATTTTTTTAATCATAACTAAGTTCGTATTGCACCATGTTCGTGCAAACTTCACGTAATCTCTGCTGACGTTGTGGTCTCTCTGAGTGCAGAATAGAGTCCTTCTACATGCAATAGTATTTACGGTAAATGCACGGTGGGGTCGAAAAATACCCCACGAATGTAGTTACGTTGTTTTGTTACGCCTTTTGTTCATCTTTTACCTTGAGTATTTATTTTGAAGACATATCGCGATATTTTTCTAAGGAGAGTTTGCACAAATTTTGGAAGAGGATTTTTTAAATGTAGTTTTAAATGTGTTTTATCTCTTTAAATAAAATTCTAAATCAGGATAAGTATCTTTTTTCAAAAATATAAAATCATTAAAAGACCTCATGTCAATATTTTTATGCAATGAAAAATTAGAAAATTGTTTTTGCTAACTTTAATTCTAGTTTGAGTTAAATTTAAAACGCGTTGAAAAAAATTCCAAACATTTTTTTTCATTTTTTTTTTTAAATAAGGAAAAATACTTTTTTTTCTACGGAAAAATAGTGACTGGCTGGAAGAAACTCCATTTCCTTTAAAATAATAAAATGTTTTGAAACAATATAAAAATAATTTGAATTTAAATGAATGACTTGATGTATTTCACCCTAAAACTGCTTAATGTATAGAGTGTTTTGCAAAATATACCAAAATATTTATTGGGGTAGAAATCTACCCCACAAATGCACATACCCCTTCTGTCGGCACATAGGTCTGGCCAGACCTTTGGCACTATATATTGGTCAAAAAAGTATAGAAGTTTCATCTTCTATACGCAGCGACTTCATATTTCATGATATCCTAGAATAATATGTTTAGAAGCATTTTGCAAAAATTTAAAAAAATCGGTTGAAGTTTTGAGCATGTTTTTGATGATTTTCAATTTATAGTGCTTTTTGATACCCAATAGGTCTGGCCAGACCTATAGTTTTTTCCCCCATTTTTGTCTTGAGGTAAAAAGTGAAAATATTAAATTCTCTTAAAAATCGCCTATTTATAATGTAATTAAGTCATTAAAATTATATTTGTACGATAGACGATAAAATTTTCTGAGATTTTGCTTTAAAAAGCCGTGAAGTTCGCAAATTGGGTACGCCTAATTTTATCCCGTCTTATAACATCACCTAATCAACTGAGATTTGATTCTAGGAAAATCAAAAGAGTTTTATTTCCTTTGTAATAGTATGAACTAAGTATTATTGACTTACGATCGTGTTTCTTAATAGATTTAATTGAGATATTTACGGAAAATTTAGAATGAAATTATTTTTGCGGTTGAAAATTCCCTATTTCTATCTATCGATTTTCCCAAATCTGCAGACTAATATCGCGATAAAATCTACCAACAGAGTGGCAAATATTTCCTTAAAGATATTGGACTTGGAAAATTTGATCAAACTTTCTGTACGGATACGCAATGAAAAAAAGAGAAGCAAAAATAGAAGAAACGAGACCGAGGCTAATTTCGGGCGCGGCCGAAATTTGGATACCCTTCGCTCCCCTCGGGCCAACATTTTTTTCGGGCGTACCTATGACTTGTGTTCAGTCCTCCCCGCTTCCATGCTTTTCGTTGAATTTTCACATAAGTGCCGTGGCGAAGATTTATTGAGGGAAGCGGCGGACGTGTGTTTCTTATAAGAACCAAAACGAGGGGGGAGGGGGTATGTTTGTGGCATCAATTAAAACACTTTTAATTTGGTGGACAAATAAAAAAGTTTTTCTTCGAAGAAACTAATTTGGGGGTTGAGTTTATATGCCAGCCCCATGACCCCATGGTCCGATTTAATTCATTTTTGCATATGTTTTGTAACATCAATAAAAATAAATTTCCATGAGGTTTGGTTGAGATTTGTGTCCAAATAAAAAAGTATTTTTTAGAAGAACCTAATTTTGGGGGTTAAGTTTGTATGGCAGCCCCACAACCCCATAGTCCGATTTCATTTATTTTCACGTTTGTTATGTAGCATCAAAAGAAATATAATTTTCTGAGGTTTGATTGAAATTGGTGTGCAAATAAAAATGTTTTTCTTAGAAAAATTTTATTTGGGGGGCTAGGTTTGTATGGTAGCCCCATGACCACATGGTCCGACTCCATCTATTCATACATATGTTCTGTGTCATCAATAGAAACACATTTGTGTGAAGTTTGGTTGAAATTAATGCATGAATAAAAAAAAATCTTAGAAGAACTTAATTTGGGGAGCTAAGTTTGTATGGCAGCCCCATGACCCCACGGTCCTCCGATTTGGTCCATTTTTACATATGTTTTCTGGTATCACTAGAAACATATTTGTGCCAAATTTGATTGAAATTGATGAGAAAATAAAAAAAAAATTCTTAGAAGAACCTAATTTGGGGGACTAGGTTTGTATGGCAGCCCCACGACCCCATTGTCCGATTTGGTCGATTTTTACATATGTTGTGTGCCACAAATTAGAACACTTTTGTGTGAAATTTGATTGGAATTGGTGCATAAATAAAAAAGTTTTTCTAAGAAAAACCTAATTTTGGGGGTAGGTTTGTATGGCAGCCCCACGACCCCCTTGTCGGATTTCAGCGATTCAAACATACAAACTGCCTGCAACAAAAAGAAGCATATGTGCAAAATTTCAGCTCCATAGCTTTTAAATTGGCCGAGCAAACCGCGTCGCAACAGACAGACAGACAGACAGACGGACAGACGGACAGACGGACATCGTCCAATCGACTCAGCTCGTCATGCTGATCATATATATACATATTTTATATGGTCGGAGATGCTTCCTTCAATGCGTTACAAACTTCATGACAAAGTTAATATACCCTTTTTCGCTTAATAAGCGAAGGGTATAAAAAGGGAGAAACATGTTTGTACAAATACCACCTCAAAAAATGTCTTCTTAAAAACGCTTCTAGTATATCTACAAAAAAGATTTTAATGCTTTTATTGTTTATTAATGGCTGTAAAGAATGGGTAGAATGATTATACCGATAAAAATTTAACTTTTTATAAAAAATAAAAATTTTTTCTCAATTGGTCCAGCCAGACCTATTGGGTATAGAATATGCATATTGTAGTAGGTGCCGACAGAAGGGATACTTTGGTAAAAATAACGAATGTAGTTAAGGGTTAACCTAAGGGGGTATGTTTCATACAACTTTTTTGCTGGAAATCATATGAGGAATCACAATCCGGTGTTTCCGTTTATCCGTTTATGCGCCAGTTTCCGGACATCCTGTATAGTCGGAGGTGCTTCCTTCTGTGCGCTGCAAAGTTAATATACCTACACTTTCACATACTGACGGGTATAATTAGTCTAAAGGTGCTGTTAACGAGGTACTACGCCATCCAGTAAATTAGCCAAGGAGGAAAGCTTAATTCACAATGCTGGTTTAATAGTATAACATGGTTCAAAGGTCTTAAAAATTTGTATACATAGGTATATTGCGTGAACATCCGGGCGCTTGTGAAAATTTTTTACTACGAAATTGATATTTTCAGTCAAATTTGTAACAGTGGTCGAAAGTTTGACGCAATATTTAGGTCCCCAGTTTTTTTAATACGAGGGTTTTTTAGAATTTTGATGCATAGTGAATATTTTTTGTACGTATATTTTATAAGCAATAGGTAAGAATTGTGCACGACATTATTGAAATGCTTCCTGTAAATATATTTTTGGATTGGTCTAAATATACGCGTTCCACCTTTAATTAGACCAATCTAAAAATAGCTCTATTATTTACCCAGTTTTTATAAAAGTACTCCAAGGCATACTTGCATTTTTCGATTTAAGATTTCTGATGGCCTTTGAGAAAAAAGAAGCTCAGGCAAACGTAAGGATGGCTTGGCATTATATATGAACTGAATTATTAGCTGTAAATCTACTGTTACTGTTTTTTAAATCAAGGAAAACCAACTTATATGAAATGATTCCATTGTGTCCCCTGACATTAGAGCCCACGCAAGCTTTCCTATGAGTATTGAACAAGTATACTTTTGCAGCTTTTCCAGGACACCCTGTTAACTTGGTCCTACAAACTTCAAAAATATTTGTGGCAAACACTATTACCATTCTATGCATTTCCACCAAATTTCATGTACATTGTATCATCAAGTTAAAAGATATGCATTGAAGAAATGCTTAAGAGGCTTCCCTTGTATTGTGAAAGGCGTTCTTGTTGTATCGTTGGTTAACTTAATGATTTTATCAATCGTTTTTTTATTTTCAAATAAAAACACTCACGGTGCGCAACATTGGCCTCTATTGGTGTTGGAGATATTTAGGCATTGTAAACTACTTGTGCCTACAATGGGACTCGATCCCGCGAACCTATGATTTGAAGACGAGCGAGTTGTATACTTGGGTTTTGGCCCAAGCGGATTATCACAATGTTCAATGCTCAAACTGAATCAGGTAATTAAAACACTCTGTGCAACTACATAATAACAGGTATTATTATTACTGATAAGAAAGGTAACAAATTGACTTATTTGTACAAAATACAGATTCGGAAAGAGAGCGATATTTAGTGATGCTGTTCTATTTATAGTTTTTTAAATCTAGCAGCCAGTGCTGTTTCACCTTTTGTATATGACTCCTCCCTCCTTCGGTTTCAAATACTCCTGGATTTGAGTATAATTAGTTATTGGTTTATGTACATTATCATAGTTTCTAATAATAATAATTATTACAATAGAAGTGGGGGTCGTTTTCAAATTCCAATTATATATGTATGTACTATTATCACATTTTTTTTTGCAATATATTGTTTTCGCTCCCTATATTGGTACAAATATATTTTTTTTTTTTAAACAATTTTTTTTTTTAACTTGAAAAATATAACCACAGTATAATATAATAGTAATAAATTTGTGTATATCTTAATCATAATAATCTATTATCTTAATTCATAATTATTCTGTTTTTATTATTACATTTTATTTAATTCCTTACTTATGTTTTTGTTTTATTTTATTTTCATTTCCAGCTTTATTTTGATTAATCATTTGGTGTTGAGTGTCGCTGAGAATGCTTGGAGATCGATTATTATTATTTATGCTAACGTTTTCAAATTTCGATTATTAGAATTAACTAATTTACAAATTGTTAGATTTGTCAAAAAATGTGTACGTATGTTTATAGTCCTAGTCATGTTTATCAGTAGTAACATCAGTTGCTTTAAAGTAAGAGATTTAAGTTTTATTTTATAAATCTATAACGAACTGAATAAAAAAATTTCATTATATGTAATTGAGTTTTTGTTTTCTTTATTTTGATAATGCCCCTTTCATCAATTCCACAATCATCCGCTTTCGACAATATGGAATGTTGTCCTGTGTAAAGGAGATCGGCTGATTTCTAGCAACGTTTTCGGCTATTCTACAAATAAAGACCCCGCAATCATTTCCAGTATCCTGTCGTGGTGTATCTAGAGCATTTCCCATTGTGAAACTTGAAGTATCAAATGATACTCCCCGTTTATCTAAAGATTCAGATTTTAAAAATTCCTCCAAGGCACCTAAGATTTGTGGGTTTGTTCCGCCCAATGAATCGTAGTATTTCATTGATTTATTGGTAAGATCTATAATGACTAAAGTCCAGTGGTTATTGTTAATATGCACCGGTATGAAAAGCATATCGAATTCAAAGATATTAACATTTCGTGTCCATCTTTTCACATGTGAGTATGATTTCAGTAGTTGCAACGTAAAGAAGCAATTGAAAGCAAATACTTTTGGTAAAACCTGAGCGTCTGATTCCTTGCTGCGCTCTGCAATTAGCTGCAAATAGAAATCTATGACTTTGTCGTTAAGCCATTTACCTTCTTCTAACGTCTTAATATCCTCTCTTGTAATACTTATGCGAAATTTTGATGCTAAGACTTCATTTGGATCGTCATTGTTGACTACCCTATTTATAATCCCTACTTCTTCTTCATTGAAATCAGGAAAATCTTCTCTGTTATTTTCGTTCTGTTTATCACCTACTACGCGATTTTCAAATTTTAAAGGTCTTTTGATATTCTTGATATGAATACCTTGAAGTTTACTCTTCATATATTTCGGTTCCTGTTTGAGCCTGGCGGCTTTGTAATTTTTTATGAAGCCAGTGGTCCTTTTCTCTTCATAGTTTTCTCGATTTTCATTGGCTCTCGACAACCATCTTTCTTTTGCCTGATGCAATTTGGATTTAACATGTTCATGGTCAACTTTGTGCAGTTGCACATCGCTGGGGATACATTTGATTGTAGAATGATATCTATCATTATAATGGCGAATTGCCTGTTGGACTGTTCTCCTGGTTGATTTTGTTTTCTTTTGATACATTAGAATCCTAAATATTCCCAATAGTGAATCATGGAACCTTTCGATGTCGGCAATTCCAGTGCTATTGTGAGGTTTTGTTAAATGAAGTTCTACGTTTTCTGTTTCCAGAAACTCCTTCATTAAAACACCCTTGAACTCATTTCCGGCGACAATTTTTCTAGGCTTACCTACTCGCGCGAAATGTTCTTCTAGAGCCTCAATAACAGTGACATGATTTCGATCTGTTAAATAATATGCACATCCGAACTTCGAAAATTTGTCAATAGCCGTGAGGAATGTATGTTTCATTACAGTAAATAAATCTATTTGAATAATATCATTGATATCTCTTGCCGTTTCGGAGAAAATGAATTTTGGTTTGATTGGCTTATTGGACCTTTTTACTGCTTTACAGATCTCACATTGATTAATGACAGTTTGAATAAGTTCCAATAATTTCGGAAAGTAGATCTTAAACTTAATACGATTATAAGTTTCCTGAATACCAGAATGTTGGCTTTCTCGAATATGGTAAAGTGAAATTTGACGTACAGTATCTGTTTCCGTCATTATGTCCTGTGCCCTCATTGAACACTTTATGAATTTTATTTGTTTATCGTTAGAAAATAGTTGCCGAAGTTTTTCTTGAACCACATTATATATATTGTCTGGCAGTTCCGAGTAGATACCAATAGTCCCTTTTGTAATATACTTGGCAAAAATTTCATCAAGATTCTGAAAGTCATACTCAGCAATATAGATAATTCGTTTCTTATGGACAACTTCCGATTCTCGAGTTTTATTGTTTGTAATTATTATTTGCGTTTTGAACGTATTCACAATACCCTCCTTAATTGGTATGTGATCGAGTAGTTCTTCACCAGCGGAGTGTATGGTTGCCATTGTAGCATCATTTTCTTCTTCAACATTAAATAAACCCCTGACCTCCGAAATTGTGTCTATTTGAGAGATTGTGCTAATTTTCTGTTGAGAAGGCAGTTCAACTCTGCTGAGAAAATCCGCAACTTTGTTCTCTTTCCCTTTGATGTACTCGATTTCATATTCGTATTCACTTAGCTTCAACAGCCACCTTTGATGTTTGGGAAGCAAATCTTTCCCCTTATATTTGGCCTGCAAATACTTTATTGGCTGATGATCTGTATAGATCTTAAACTTGTTTCCATACAAGTATGGTCTAAAATAGGAAACAGACCATATGATGGCTAAAAACTCCTTATCCGTTCCAGAAAAATTACGTTCATGGCAATTTAACGTACGGGATGCAAAGCAAATAGGGTGGCCCTCTTGCGAAAGAACGGCGCCTATTGCGTAATTTGATGCATCGGTGGTCAGCTGAAAAGGTTTGCTGAAATTGGGGTATCGTAAAATTGGATGACTACTGATTAGTGCCTTTAGTTTCTCAAACGCCTCAATATAATTTGGATCTTTAATATTGATTTTCTGATCTTTTTGTAGGTATTTGGTCATGGGCTGCGCCACCTTAGCATAATCACGTATAAATTTACGGTAGTACCCGGTTACTCCCAGAAAACTTTTAATTTGTCTTTCGGTCCGCGGTAACTGTAGTTGTTCAATGACTTTTATTTTTTCGGGGTTAGGCTTCAGTCCCTCCGAAGTCACTATGTGTCCTAAGAAATTAGTTTCTCGCTGCATGAACTTGCACTTGTCGATTTGAACTTTCAAGCAATTTTCTTGCAGCGTTCTCAAAATATCCGAAATTGCATTTACATGCTCTTGCAACGAGGTACTGAAAATTAGTACGTCATCTAGATAAACGATACAAGTTTTATTAATGAATTGTCTAAGGACATCGTTCATGAGCCTTTGAAATGTCGCGGGTGCATTTTTTAGGCCAAAAGGCATCCGGACGAATTCATAAAGACCATGTGGCGTGACAAAAGCTGTTTTGTGACGGTCTTCTTCCTTCACTAAAATTTGATGGTATCCCTTTGCCAAGTCTATTGTCGAGAAATAATGAGATTTACCAATTTTGTCTAATAACGAATCGATATTTGGCAAGGGAAATTTATCATCTACTGTCACTTGGTTCAGCCGCCGATAGTCTACTACTATTCGAAATTTCGTTTCCCCCGAATTGTCGGTCTTTTTAGGAACTACTATTAATGGGCTTGAATATTTTGAACGACTCTTCCTGATAATGCCTTGTGATTCCATTTCAAATATTTGCCTACGTACTTCCTCCTCGTGTTTAGGAGGGTATCTATATAATTTTGAGTTTATTTGTGCCTCCGTTGTTGTTTTTATTTCGTGCACAATAGTAGGTGTACACGTTAATTTATCACCCTCTTTATAAAAAACGGAATCGAATTTTTTAATAACTTTTACAATCTCTCTATATTCTTCATTGTTAAGATATTCTAATCTCAATCGTTTTAAATAATCATCACTCACTTTCTCTAAAGAAGAAATATCATTGAATTTATACGGATTGTTTACGAATTTTAATCTTTGTCCATTCAGACTAATAATTTTCTCCTCAAAATCAATAATGGTATCTAGGGTATTTAACAGATCAACACCGATAATGAAGTTATATTTTCTATTATTTAGAGGTCGAACTTTCCACCTAATTTTTGCATTTTTTGATAATTTGAACTCAAATGGGGCCACGGTATGCACTTCATATTTAATATAGTCGCTACCCGCTATAGTTTTAAATTGAATTGGTTTTATTGCCACTTTATTGAACTTGTCCAGGTTTTCGTCTATTATTGAAAAAGACGATCCTGTGTCGATCAGCGCTAAATATTTTACTTTATCGATTGATATTTCAACCAATGGTAAATAATCCGAGGCTAGTTTTGAAAAAACGAGATGTCATCATGCGTTGATGGCTCATCGTTTCGCGTGTCCCCCAATCCTACTGGAACGTTTTTTCTAATTTCGTTCTGTTCGGTATCGTGAGAATATGTAATGTTATTATGTTGATTGATAGATTGAGAAGAGCGTCTTTCGATGTTACTGACATCCATTGGCTCAGTTGCAATATTTGCGCTTTGATTCCGAAAAGACCGACTTTGACCTGAATGACGTTGCTCACTACACTTTCTATTATTTATCTGAAAATTATTGTTTCTGAATTGATTTGAGCCATGTTGCTGACTTAGAGGCACTACCTGAGTACTATTTTTACACTGAAAACTATTAGCAGGGAATCTATTATTCTGATTATTATAGTGGCTGTTACTATTTGTATCACGAGCACCTGAATTATACTGATGTTCTCTATAATTATATGTTCGGTCAAGTTGTCCGCGGTTATCTAATTGACGATTACTATTACGATTACGATCATTCCCGAACATTCTCACTGCGCTTTTTGATTTGCGAAACTCAGGTCTTATACATGCATTCTCGAATCGTCTACTCGTCATGAGAATTAACATTTCGTCGATGCTGTGCATCTCTATTAGTTTATCGTATAATATACCCTGACTAATTTCCTTACAAGTATTTACTAAGATTGAGTCGATATTTGTTAGATCTATGTGTACAGAATATTTATAGTATATACATAATTCGTCTTTCTTACATTTTATTTTTTGGATAATTTCGACCAATTCACTCACCGAATCTGCCCGTATGTTGCTTATTTGTCGGTAGAGCTCATACGGCTCGATGTCCGGCTTGAACTTTGGCTGTAACGCCCGCTTAACTTCTTCCCAATTCGACACGTCCTGAGTGTTAATGATAAGATCCTTGGCATGACCTTGGATCTTCGTGAAGAAAATTTGCCTCGTGGCTTTCTTTTTCTCCTCTGGGTCCACAATTTCGTTCAAATAGTACTCGACGCTACGAATGAAGGAATTAATTGATACATCACCATTACCTGTAAATGCCGGCATGTGGCTAATTTCCTTCAAAATCTGGTCCGATCCTCGAACATTTTCCATTCCCGTCGGTCGCGTCACCACGCGGTTTAGGACTGCCGTAAGCCTGTCAATTTGGTCCTCCCGGGTTCGATGCTGGATTAATTGTTGGACCGCCATCGCCAGATTTGAGAATTCCTCCTCTCTTTGTTGTAGCCTCGCCTCCAAATTTCGAATTTGCTCGTCCATTGTAGAAATTAACTTTTTACTAGGTTTTCACCGACTGCGCCAGTTGTATACTTGGGTTTTGGCCCAAGCGGATTATCACAATGTTCAATGCTCAAACTGAATCAGGTAATTAAAACACTCTGTGCAACTACATAATAACAGGTATTATTATTACTGATAAGAAAGGTAACAAATTGACTTATTTGTACAAAATACAGATTCGGAAAGAGAGCGATATTTAGTGATGCTGTTCTATTTATAGTTTTTTAAATCTAGCAGCCAGTGCTGTTTCACCTTTTGTATATGACTAGCGTCCTATGTAACCTAATGCCGCATTTACACGGTCAATCCTAATCCTTTTATTTTAATTTTCGTTCTGTCAAAATCGAAGAAAATGTATGAATTTGGCAGAACAAAGAATAAAAAAAAGGATTCGGACACTTCGTGTGTAGGTGGCCTAAGTTTGTAACTTGCTATAGACAGTTGAAAAAAAGCGACACGTTATTAATTTAACTCTATTCCTGGCTTCAGCTTTAAATTTAAGTGTGCTCTAATTTAAATCCTTCAATTTAAGAACGTTTTAAATGCAATACAGAAATTTCCTTTCAAACTAAATGTGGCCTCTGCACCACAGCCCTAATGACCGTGTATATACCGCAAGTTTAAACTAAGTTTAATGCCACTCTCAAACTATTTGGTTCGTGTTTAACAGTTCATGACAAAGTGGATTGGAATTTAGAAAAAAGTTTATAAAAGGTACTATCACCAAAAATGTTTTAAGATAGTTTATTTCCAGAGGGACCTAAAGACTTTTTTTGCCATATGGTACTTGGCAAGGAGAAGGGTGGGTCGGATCACAAACTGCGGCTACAGTTACAACAAATAGCGCAGCAATGCAAAACAAATATTTTTTGGTGAAAATTTGAGGATCCGGATTGTCTCAAGAACTTTCAAGGATTTTAGGACAATATTGAATTTGTGTATCTAAGGAACCTATGGTGAAAGATGAACAATAAATTTAGCATTTGTTTTGACTTCGAAAAGTGTATATCTCTTCTTGTCTACAAAAAATATCTACGTCGGAGTGTTGTTTTTTTTTTGCAGTCGTGCTGTTTTATGGTTCGAGAAATCTTTCATGTGGCTTTTGGGCCCCTAAATCTCGTGGGCCTCCCCCCGCCGCGCGGGCCCTTGTGCGCCGCCCCTGTATCGATCCCTATAACGGTTTAGAAAAACAGAGGTCGAAAAGGAAGGTTAACTTTAAATACCAATAACTTTTTTACCGTTACTCGAAACTTAACTGATATGAGATGTACTCGTTTAGATCTTATTTTTAAATACCCAAACGTCAATTTCCGATAAAAACTAAAAAAAAATCGACTTTTTTCAAACGTTCGGGACACCCTGTTACCTTCCTCCTACCAACGTCTAAGGTATTTGTATCAAAAACTGTAACCATTCTACACATTGCTACAAAATTTGATGACAATCGGTTGAGCCGTTCGCGAGTTATTTAGTGAACAGACGGACGGACGGACAAAATCGATTTCATAAGGGTTTAAAAAACCAAAAAATTCTTAAAACCCCTAAAAACACGTATTCCACGATTTATAGCCTAGATACAAAATCAAAAGACGAGCGAATTGCTTCGAATGGCGTTACAAGATTCATAAAATGCGATAATGTACTGGAAGACTGTCGGAAAGTCGAAGTACGATGAAAATAGCTCAGAAATCTCCTCGTTCGCGTTTGCCCGAACTCCTAGTGAAGCATGGTGCATTGGCGACCACCGTCTGTAGTTATCAACGTTAAAACAACTGAATTCGAAATGTGATACGGTTGTCAGCGATACCATTTTTGTTGATTATCCTATGATAAGAACATTTCATATCTTCTTATGAACAATAAACGTGCGACGAACCATGCCGAGTATTGGAAACTCGACCGGACGATGACGGCCTCATGGCACGATCGTGTTGGCAGACCGACTTTTCTAAAAATGGAATACAATTATCCCTCGATTTACACGGAAGGTTGGTTCCTGGGAAAACCGTGTAAATCGAGATTCTCTATTTTATATGGGAAAACCGTGTAAATCGAAAAAATGGGGTAATACGTGTAAACATAGCTTTTATTTTAAGAAAAGAAGGTAAATATAACAAAAGTAAACATAAACCATTCACAAGAAAATATTTTGATCATAAATTGACAGTAGAAAGTTTCAAAATTCAATGTTAAAGAAACGGCAATATATCAATATTAATACAAAATAAGGTAGGAAGAATAACATAACATTTATTTTTGTTTTCTGTTCATGAGTGTCGTCTTTTAAATTTGGGTATTCACATCATTGGAGTGCAGTTCAGGCTGGGTGGTGTTCGATCGGGAGGAGCTGAAAAAATCGGTCATTAAAAGTTGGGTACGGTTTTTTGTTAACTCTTTGTGGACTTCTTCGTATTGGCTTAAGCATTTGTTAAGGTCTCGATGGAACCGCAAAGCAAGCTCAATGTTCGGATCATTAAAATAATAATTCCCTAATATTCTCCCTAATTCCAGGCTATCGCGGACAATTTTTGTAGTAAAGCTTGGTAGCTCCGTCTCGTCTTCATCAGTGTCATTACCAACAGAATTTTGATCGTTATTAAGTATGGCGATTAAATCTTCTTCATCTAGTTCTTCTTCTGCCATGATTGCGGCAATATCTGATTCTCTTATGTCCTCAAAACCTTCTCCTATCCTATGGGCCAACTCCTTTATTTCAGAAACTTCTTGGATTGGCACACTCTCACTTCCAACTTCATCAGGCCATCGATTTTTCCAGCAGGTATTCAACGTTGACTTCTTCATCTCATTTAATGACAGCCCCACATGTTTTATACAATCTAAAATTGTAAATTTTTTCCATGCGTCAATTATGTCTAGAGAAGAATCATTTTCCATTTTCTCCAAAATATACTTAAACGTTTGCTTTATGTAAAGCGCTTTGAGTGTGGCAATTATGCCTTGGTCCAAAGGCTCAATTAGGGAAGTTGTGTTTTTGGGCAGAAACACAACTTTGACGTTGTCGTGTTGAATACGGGTTGAATGTCCGGGCGCATTGTCAATCAACAGCAGACCTTTAAATGGCAGGCCTTTCTTGGTTAAATACCGTCGGGTATGAAGATGTTGTTGAACCATTCAGTAAAGAGCGTTGCAGTAACCTATGCCTTTTTGTTAGCCCTCCAATAAACAGGGAGATGATTTATATTTAACACATTAAATGCACGGGGCGCTTTAGATTTGTTGATCATTAAGGGCTTCATTAACCTTCCGGCGGACACAATACTAATCCTAACACGATCGGGCGCAATGCATCTGACAGATTAAGTGCAGAAAATAGGATGAAACTAAGTTCCTACACTCTTATTTATTGTTGCATTGTCTTTTTTAAACAGGTATACGAAATTTTAGAAACAAATACTGGCTCTCAAAGTTTGATACCCTTCACATTTTCAATTTTCTAAGAAAATTCCGCTTTCAATCGCTTCAATATTAAAAAAAACTCCAACAAAAAAATGTGATCTTATTTTACTAAAAACACCTTATTGAACGATTTGGTGAGCCTAAAAGTTAACTCCACATTATTACGCAATGTGAAGAGTATAACAAGTGGAAATTTTCATAGAAAAGAAAAAATAACACAACCGGGCGCAGTACATCTGAGAGATTATTTCATCCCCTCCCGCCCCTCAGACATATGGTAGATAGAAACTGAAAACTGCTTTGGGCAGTTGATCGATAACTGAGTTTCAGATCTCTCCATTTTCGTATCGCTGATTGGCGCAACAAAAACTGGTCACTTAATCTGTCAGATGCATTGCGCCCGCCCGAAGGTTAAATAGTCTCCCGAAGCGTTGCTGGAGAACAACACTGTGACTCGACTTTTTGCAGCTTTGTGGCACAAAACGGATTTGGACAAAAATTATTTCAGCAAATTTTTTTTTGGAAACTGTTCCGCTACATGGAAGCTTTTTCACCCTTAAGTTTGAGATTGTGTAAAGAATGTCTATCTTTAAACTTCTCAAACCAACCAGCGCTTGCAGAAAGGGCTGAAGACGATGATGTTGCCATTTAAGCTTGTCATAAATGCATAGAGCTTTGTTTGAGAATGTGGTGGTATCTAGAGGAATTCGTTTTTGCGTTTGATCTTCAATCCATATAATTAAAGCCTGTTCCGTTTTTTCAATCACAGGATCTCTTACGTAGGAAGCGTTACTTAAGGAAGTATCGAATCCGGATGCAACGCTATACTTCTTATTGTATTTTCATTTTTTTTATGGTTCTTATAGTTGCCTCGTTCATAGAAAAGTGTTTTGCAACGTCGACTACCCTTTCTCCATTACGGAGACGGTCGAGAATGCTTATTTTAGTCCCCAAAGAAATTACCTTCCTCTTCGATTGTTTATCGTTTTCTTTCCTTTCCTTTGGCATTGTTAGCATTCACTGCACCTAATAATCAAACATTTTTTTTTAAACAAAACTTCACTGTTAAGGTCTGGATAGACCTCTGGCGGTATGAAAATGAAATTTTTGTCCGCTGCGATTTTCTCAATGAAAATGCATGCTTACTGTCGTGGAAAATGGCGGAAATGATGATCTAATGACTGGGGAATCGAAAAATAATCCATAAAATGGATGAGAAAAATGTTGTAACCATATTCGGATTGTAGCTTATGGAATTCCCCATCATTTCCTACATGTTCCACGACAGTAAGCATGCATTTTCATTGATAAAATCGCAGTGGACAAAAATTTCATTTTCATTCCGCCAGAGGTCTATACAGGCCTTTAAAACTAAACTGCCTTGCTACCAAAACTGTCCCTTAAAAGACCCTAGCATGATGATTATGTATACCCTCAACTTTGGTTTACCGTACTAAAGCTCAAAAGAGTCCTGTTATGTTCCTATTAAAAGATGAAGAAAAACACCAGTCGATATCGATATCGTGTAATCTTGTAAGATACATATGTATAATATAATGTAAAGCTGCACTGCATTCGAACAAATCATTTAGAAAAACCGTGCAAAAGTGAATTCTGCATCGGCAATATCGTTTAAATCGAGAAAATGGGTTCTATTAAAAAACCGTGTAAAAGTGAAATCGTGTAAAAAAAGTGCCGTGTAAATCGAGGGATAGGTGTAGTAGGATCGCATATTTTTTATATACGACCAGAAAAGTGTGCAGTTATTGTTCCCGGGGCTACTTTCAATGCTGTCAATGTATACGCATTCCAGGATGATTTAAATCGTTTTTTTTTTTGTTTCAAAACGAAGCTTCATAAAAAGGAGAAAGTCGGATTGGCGTTTGAACCATTTATAGTGAATACGGTACACATTCAGTCCTTATAAACCTTTAAATTCGTCTTGTTATCCAAACGGTATCTTGTTGTGAGGTTTTTCTTTTATCTCAAATTGGAACACATTCCGCAAATATGTTAAAACGAATATCACAAAAAACGCAAAGAGCAGAGTCACAGCTACCCCAGTACTAACGACCAATCTACGTCAGACAACCTTGCATTTATTCGTTCATAGTCGGCTTTGAAAATTAATCCTTGTATTTTGTCTAAATGTTGGAGAGCAAGGAAAGTAAATTTATGTAAAAGTGCTGGATGGTAGGGTTCACATGAAACAATCGCCTCAGAAACCTTGGACGAGGGCAACCACAATGGTGGAAGAAATAAATTGGGTCCACTTCACAAGGTCAATCACCACACAGTATACAAGAGTTTACGATTGAGTTAAAAATTCGGGGGATCTTCTGTCAAACGAAAAACTTTGCCATGACATTTCTATGATTTACTTTCTAATTTATCTTCATTTCCAACCATTATTTCAGTTCACAATCCTTTTACAGAGCAGAAAAAGGGGTTACAGAAACCAAAGAATGTGTTTACATACAACACGCATCGTATCACTTTCCTAGATTAGAAAACCAAGAAAAAAGTCGTCCACTCGTTTGTGCAAAACTTGATTCACATATTTTACAAAGTTTGTCCTTTGCATTTCAAATGAGAGACGAGTGTGTGGGTGTTTGTCAAAGACCCAAAAGCAAACCATCCATAGAAACCTACAAACACAAAAATGTTTATTCTAACTATATACAGAAAGACCAAATTATGTGTAATTCAAACTCTTCATTTTACATTTGACCCGAGAAAATTGAATGGTTAGATACTCTTGCTCGTTCCTCTGGTTCTCCACACAGATTCTATGCCCTCAACGGAACTAATCCTCGGGTCGTTTTTATTATTTTTTTTATAGGCCAATGAAATATTAAACGACATTAATTAAATAATGTAAATAACCAACCGGACGCCCAGCATGAGGTGGTGAGCCCCACACGTGCGGCTGTTAAGCGTAAAGAGTCCTTAATTGTTCGTTTAGTACCTGAAGGTACTTGAGCTGTAATGAAGTACGGTTGCCGGAAATATTACGTGAGGCGTAATGTAAAATATGCGGAAGTTCAATTGCGTTAATCGTTATCCTTAATGTGGTCACGCATTCTTTTGAAAGAGGTGGGACTTTTTTCGGAGTAATTCCTCCTAAAATTTAGGTAGGCACTGATTTTGACAAGAGACACTTGCGTGGATCCTAAAAAGCAAATACGTACCTATAAAGGGCGAATACTTAAAATTTAAAATGAAATTCCTGAACATAAAGTTAATCCGACCATATAGTCGAAAGGATACAAATTAATCTATTGAAATCTAACTTGGGCGCGCCTGTTCGTGCATACTAAGCTGGGCATTACATCCGTTTTGAGAAAGTTGCGGATCATAGGGAAAAGGGAAAACATTTAAAACATTTTGAGAAAGAGTTAAATCGAATTTTCTGTAAGAAGATGATGCTGCAGTGAATACGTGTCTTGGTTACTAAAGAAAATTGTAATAACAAGATAAGTCAAAGGAAAGATAAATTTGATTCAATTGATTTTTCTGGGAAAAAAATATTTTCAGTAGAAAAATAATTCAATTTCCGGTTTAATTTCAGAAGTTTGATTTTGAAATAATCTTCGACTAAGTGTTGATAATATTCCCTGGCCTAAATCATTAACTAATTTTCTTTTAAAATCAATATTTGAGTCCTGAGACAATCTCTGGTATTGATATTAGAAATTCATTAGCACAAGGAAGCTATTAATAATCTGCGCGCTATTGAAATCAATTAAAACTTGATTGATTGATGTTGATACCATCTCGTCTCTCGAACTATCAATATTTCAGGACAATATTTGTGGGATCCAACAGGTGTAGCGCGCATACGGCCAACCGCCACCAATTTTTACATTTTAACCAGAAATCAGTCAACGATGATGATGATGATGGAAGCTAAACAAAGAATGTGAACAGAAAAAAATTTATTCAGGTAGCCATTTTCCGGGATGGTATGATTATTAATTTCGGTGAACCTTTTTTTTGGGTTATACATATTCTTTCACATGAAATTTTGGTTTGATTTAGGATTCGGAATGATACCAAACCTTTTTTGTTTCGGGTCATTTTGCGGTTCAATACAAATTGAGGGTTATATCCGGCCATTCAGGATATTATCTGGATACAGAAAAAATGTAGTTCCGATTAATTACAAACAGAGGCATATTTACGGATGGTGAAACTTGTTGACCTTAGATGTCAAAAATTTGCTTATTGGCAAACTCCCTAAAATGACGTAAAGGAATACGAAATATTTTAGGTGCCACACTACCTTCCTCATACTGTAACCGGCTGAATGTTCAATCAATAGATCTCGCTTACCCGTATGAAAACAGTTTTGAATTTCAGTATTTCTGAATTTGGGAATTTTCTGAATTTCTGAGTTTCTGATTTTCTGATTTTCTGAACTTCTGAATTTCTGAATTTCTGAATGTCTGAATTTCTGAATTTCTGAATTTCTGAATTTCTGAATTTCTGAATCTCTGAATTCCTGAATTTCTGAATTTCTGAATTTCTGAATTTCTGAATTTCTGAATTTCTGAATTTCTGAATTTCCGAATTTGGGAATTTTCTGAATTTGGGAATTTTCTGACTTTCTGAATTTGGGAATTTTGGAATTTTCTGATTTTCTGATTTTCTGAACATTTGAACTTCTGAATTTCTGAATTCCTGAATTTCTGAATTTCTGAATTTCTGCATTTCTGAATTTCTGAATTTCCGAATTTCTGAATTTCGGAATTTCGGAATTTCTGAATTTCTGAATTTCGGAATTTCGGAATTTTCTGAATTTTTGAATTTTTGAATTTCTGAATTTCTGAATTTCTGAATTTCCGAATTTCTGAATTTCTGAATTTCTGAATTTCTGAATTTCTGAATTTCTGAATTTCTGAATTTCTGAATTTCTGAATTTCTAAATTTCTGAATTTCTGAATTTATGAATTTATGAATTTCTGAATTTCTGAATTTCTGAATTTCTGAATTTCTGAATTTCTGAATTTCTGAATTTCTGAATTTCTGAATTTCTGAATTTCTGAATTTCTGAATTTCCGAATTTCTGAATTTCTGAATTTCTGAATTTCTGAATTTCTGAATTTCTGAATTTCTGTATTTCTAAATTTTGGAATTTCGGATTTTCGGAATTTTCTGAATTTTCTGAATTTTCTGAATTTTCTGAATTTCCGAACTTCTGAATTTCTGAATTTCAGATTTTCGGAACTTCAGAGTTTCGGAATTTTCTGAATTTCTGAATTTGGGAATTTTCTGAATTTCTGAATTTGGGAATTTTGGAATTTCGGAATTTTCTGATTTTCCGATTTTCTGAACATTTGAACTTCTGAATTTCTGAATTCCTGAATTTCTGAATTTCTGAATTTCTGTATTTCTGAATTTCTGAATTTCTGAATTTCTGAATTTCTGAATTTCAGAGTTTCGGAATTTCGGAATTTCGGAACTTTCTGAAATTTCTGAATTTCTGAATTTCTGAATTTCTGAATTTATGAATTTATGAATTTCTGAATTTCTGAATTTCTGAATTTCTGAATTTCTGAATTTCTGAATTTCTGAATTTCTGAATTTCTGAATTTCTGAATTTCTGAATTTCCGAATTTCTGAATTTCTGAATTTCTGAATTTCTGAATTTCTGTATTTCTAAATTTTGGAATTTCGGATTTTCGGAATTTTCTGAATTTTCTGAATTTTCTGAATTTTCTGAATTTCCGAACTTCTGAATTTCTGAATTTCAGAGTTTCGGAACTTCAGAGTTTCGGAATTTTCTGAATTTCTGAATTTGGGAATTTTCTGAATTTCTGAATTTGGGAATTTTGGAATTTCGGAATTTTCTGATTTTCCGATTTTCTGAACATTTGAACTTCTGAATTTCTGAATTCCTGAATTTCTGAATTTCTGAATTTCTGTATTTCTGAATTTCTGAATTTCTGAATTTCTGAATTTCAGAGTTTTGGAATTTCGGAATTTCGGAACTTTCTGAAATTTCTGAATTTCTGAATTTCTGAATTTCTGAATTTTTGAATTTCTGAATTTCTGAATTTCTGATTTTCTGAATTTCTGAATTTCTGAATTTCTGAATTTCTGAATTTCTGAATTTCTAAATTTCTGAATTTCTAAATTTCTGAATTTCTTAATTTCTGAATTTCTGAAATTCTGAATTTCTGAATTTCTGAATTTCTGAATTTCTGAATTTCTGAATTTCTGAATTTCAGAGTTTCGGAATTTTCTGAAATTTCTGAATTTCCGAATTTCTGAATTTCTGAATTTCTGAATTTCTGAATTTCTGAATTTCTGAATTTCTGAATTTCGGAATTTCTGAATTTCCGAACTTCTGAATTTCTGAATTTCAGAGTTTCGAAGTTTCGAAATTTTCTGAAATTTCTGAATTTCTGCATTTCTGAATTTCTGAATTTCTGAATTTCTGAATTTTCTGAATTTCTGAATTTCTGAATTTCTGAATTTCTGAATTTCTGAATTTCTGAATTTCTGAATTTCTGAATTTCTGAATTTCTGAATTTCTGAATTTCTGAATTTCTGAATTTCTGAATTTCTGAATTTCTGAATTTCTGAATTTCTGAATTTCTGAATTTCTGAATTTCTGAATTTCTGAATTTCTGAATTTCTGAATTTCTGAATTTCTGAATTTCTGAATTTCTGAATTTCTGAATTTCTGAATTTCTGAATTTCTGAATTTCTGAATTTCTGAATTTCTGTATTTCTGAATTTCTGAATTTCTGAACTTTGATCTTCTGAATTTTCTGAATTTCGGAATTTCGTAATTTTCTGAATTTTGGAACTTTCTAAATTTCCAATTTTCTGATTTTCTGTGTTTCTGATTTTCTGTATTTCTGAATTTCTGTATTTCTGAATTTGGGAATTTCTGAGTTTCGGAGTTTCAAAATTTTCGGAATTTTCTGAATTTACGATTTTTTTAAATAACTGATTTTCTGAAATTCTGAACTTTTGAATCTCTGAATTTCGGAATTTCGGAATTTCCGTATTTCTGAATTTCAGGATTTTAGAATTTCTGAACGTCTAAATTTCTGAATGTCCTATTTGCCCGAAACATAATCCTTTTTAGCACGAATATCGTTTCGCAGCGTATGACAAAGACAAATGACACCATACCCATTCCATATTCTTTCACTTAATCTGCATCAACCACTTCATCTGCTCTTTCTGAATATTTGCTAGACAAAACACTCATCGCATTTATATCTCCGCCAGCAAAAACAGTACAAAAAGAATATTTCATCTATCTTATGAGATCACTTGCGCCTCGTCAAAATTCCTATCAAGCTTTTGGCGCTAGGAAATTTCAGCGAATTATCGCATCATGAATTCACGGTTTCCTTTTTAATTTCACGCCCGACAACGTCGTCGCCTCGTCCAGGACGATGAACTGTCATGTCGTATGTTGTCGTCGTCGTCGAGTGTAAACTGTAAAGCCCCAACCATTTCATTTATTATCGTGGCTGATGAAAGCCCTAAGCCTTCATCCCTGCGGCTAACTAGAGTTCCACAGAATTTCGGTCGGACATCAAGGACTCACAGTGGAACTGGTGGAACTGTGAGATGATAATTCGTTGGAATAACTACAGACGCGCTCGTTGAGAAGACGAAGAAGTCATGAAATTAATTAACGTGCACATTTCATCCCTTGGAAAAATGCAGCTGTTTTTGTTGGTTTGGCAGTGTTGTTCATGCTTTGAGGATAAAGGCGGAAAAAACTGAAAGAAAGTCCTGTCTACGATGTCGGACGTACATAACCACACACAAAACCGAAAAAAAAATATAACAAGCAGCTCTGTAAATGAATGTAAAGTGCGGTACATTTCTAATTTTAATTGCACAACATCAAGAAGTTCCGCAATTAATTGCAATGTCCTTAGCATTCTCCGGTGGCTAAACCAGCCATGGAATAAGATTGGTATCCTGGAGTAATATGCTGAAAACCTTTACTTCTTCCGATTATTTAGCTAATTAAATTGACAATATCTTGTGTTCTGCTGGTCTTCGGCAGTCAAGACCCGAACGTATAGATATGCTCTGCTAATCCGATCCGGATGTCCTTTTATGAACATCAGCCTCTTGAACGTCTTCACTCGTCCTTCTCTCTGTCTAATAAAGTTTGAAAAGCTGCTGCCAGTCAGTTCTCTACGGTGTGGTTGAAGAAATTTATGTAATGACACACAATTCAGATTAATATTGTGAAAGTTGTGTTGGGCAAACTTTTGCGCATTAGGGTCAAGTGTCCTAGTCGTTTTTTGCCTTGTCTCGATACACTTAGGGAAGGAACAACGTACATTAAAATGTAAATAGGATTGAGCCCGGTCCTTGGTTTCGAGATAAATTAGCCGTTACGTACGGCAGAGGCTTCTGGCCTCTCTGGATGATGTCTTTTGAGGGACAAAATGATGAGAGGCTCGTTTAGAGGTGCTTCAGGCTGTTTTTTGCGTGATTGTCAATTTCTGGCGAATAAATAGAACATATCTGTTTGGTATTGATTTTGGGGAAAAAAAAGACGAAAAAATGTTCTTATTATGCTTTCGAACAAGAGTTCAACAGAATGCTGACATTTACTATTGACAAAGCATCAAATTCAATTATTGCCTAATTCCGAATTTCAGCTGAAAGAGGACAGTCGTCGTACAATAGTCGATTTACGAAACGAGTCTTTTCAATTTGGTGAACCATAATTTATATTATTTCCATTTATGTATTTCAATATCAGTTAATCAAAAAAAAAATTAAAATCAGTAAATTTCGAACCATTAAAAAAGAGTATGCAAACTCTGTCCCATTAATTTGAACACTTTGACGATATGTCCTTAAAAGAGAATTAAATGGAAAGCAACAGGATATTGCAGGTCCTGGCACATACATCTTCGATAATGAAATTTCGTGTATGCAATTTATCCATGCAAATTTCATTAACTTTTCCATATCGAAACGAAGCGAACCGAACGCTGCGATGAAACGTGAAAAATCAAACGTCATCCTTGCGGGCTATATGTCTTCATTCATTCAGATATCCTTCTCGATTTTATTTTCCGAGAGCAGAAAAAAGACTGAATTTTGTTCATCACCACCATAAATGCGATGCACGACTACTAGCTGAACTGGCACCTCTATAGTGAATATAAAATGACATCATGTTTCTTCATTTTGACCTCATCCCACACACGTCCATCCCATTGAGGATATTGTCAATGTGTCTTTTTTTAGGGGGACATCGCCTTGACTTTTATGGGGCATATATGGACTCCTCACTCTTCTCAGTATGAATAGTCGTTAAGTTTAGTCTATATCAAATGTGAGTGGGATTGACTTTGGCTGCTTTGACTACATACAGCTTCTCTCAGTTTTGTGACAGAATACATAAACTATCTTCTTCGGCTGGTTATCGAGCAAAGAAGTGGGGGTAGGATAATAAAACTATCTTTCACTGCCATAGTCGGCAATGGCCTACTGACGTTGTTTGTTCATTCATGCTACGCTCCAGCACCGTCTGCGGCGTATGGATGAAATAAAGTCGAAATACGTGACCGCCGGATAATACACAAAGGCCAGACCTAGTTTGGGGAGGACTATACAGAAAACATGAACTGAGAAGATGATGAGGATTTTAGTTTTCTCGATTCTAGCGAAACTTAAAGTTGTACGTATTTAGGATGATTCACCTTAAAGTAATATGAGAGAACAAATAGGGACGAATAAATTAGTGGGAAAAGTTCTGCCATATTGAGGAGCTACAGTATGCTGTTATTTATTATTTGCTGCTTTGATACTTTAATCGTACGAATAGGATTTTTTTCCATATTTGAAGACAGCTAGTACACACTGTGGAACTCTCTTAATTGTTCATTCTTTGCAGAGGTATGTTCAATTTTTTATGACTTATCGCTATGTCAAGTGGCGATCCTACCTAGGGGTTTTAGGGGATCGAACTTCCTCCGAAATTTGTTAATGTGTTAATACAAAAGGACGACATTTGCCACCACATTTTTTATTCGTCCTGCAAGGAAGTTCTTAAGCAATCTCATTAAGTTTCCTGCTTCTGAATAACTTTCAAGGAACGCAAATCGCAAGTTGCCAATTACGACCCTTGTACGAAGAGTAAACCGTATTTAATTAGCATTTTAATTTTTATACCCTTCGCTCATAGAGTGAAAGGGTATATTAAATTTGTCATGAAGTTTGTAACGCATTAAAGGAAGCATCTCCGACCATATAAAAAGTATACATATATGATCAGCATGACTTGAGGAGTCGATTGGAGCATGTCCGTCTGTCTGTCTGTCTGTCTGTCTGTTGCGACGCGTTTTATTCAGCGGGTATTGAAGCTAGCAAGCTGAAATTTTGCACACGTGCTTCTTATTGTTGCAGGCTGTTTGTATGTTTGATTCACCCAAATTGGATCACTGGGTCATGGGGCTGCCATACAAACCTAGCTCCCCAATTTGAGTTCTTCTAAGAAAAACTTTTTTAGTTGTGTACCAATTTCAACCAAATTTCACACGAATGTGTTTCTATAGATAAAACAAAATACATGCAAGAATAGATCACATCGGACCATGGGGTCATGGGGCTGCCATACAAATTCAACCCCCAAAATTAGGTTCTTCTAGGAAAAACTTTTTTATTTGTGCACCAATTTCAACCAAATTTCACACAAATGTATTTCTATTGTTAACACAAAACATATGTAAGAATGGATGAAATCGGACCATGGGGTCATGGGGCTGCCATACAAACCAAACCCCCCATATTCGTTCTTCTAAGAAACATTTTTTTACACCAATTTCACAAAACCTTGAATTAATGTGTCCTTATCAAAGCAACTAAAAAGTTCAAAACGAATGGAATCGTACTGTGGGGTCATGCTCCGGCAATCCCAATAAAATTTTCCGAGTAAATATTTTTATTTGCCCATTTATTTCAACCAAGCCCAAGACGCAAGAAAAATAATGAGGAGGGGGATTAAATACAAGTCATAGGTACGCCCGAAAAAACTTTTAGCCCAAGCGAAGGGTATCCAAATTTCGGCCGCGCCCGAAATTAGCCTCGGCCCCGGGGGTTGGCGAGCGAAGCGAGCAGGGGGCGAAGCCCCCTAGTTTTTATAGTCACATACGGTTCTATCTACAGTCGAGAACGCATTACTGCAAAACGCGTAAGTGCAAAAACAGCATTTCTGCAAAAGTTTTGAAAGCCCCATGATTTTCTACATGATTTTCATACAAAAGTGACTCGGTAAGTGCCAGTGGCGTAGATAGCTTTTCGGAGAGGGAGGGGATCATTTTACAAGATTACTTATATTTTTACGGTTATCAAATTTTGAATATCAGAATAATTTCTGCATTTATTACACTTCAAATTAGTAGTGATTTTGTGCAATTCTTTTTTTAAAATAGAGAGCCATTTTTGCATACGAAAAAACTCCGACCTGAAAATATTGAAATCTCTGCAAAAATTGTGAGACTACTGGATAATTTGACTTTTTACTGCGGTGATGAATCCACAGTATTCCAATTTTCGTAAAAAATTTTAATTTTGATTGTGATTGCGTTAGATCTGTGGTTCTCAAACTTTTTGGAGTCACGGAACACTTAGCATCGCTGCTTTTCTTCACGGAACACCCCAAAACAGGAATTAAAATAAATTTATAGTTACACCACACATGTCCACAAAAGGAATTTTTAAGGACGAGAGCTGGTTGGGGCCAGTATATGTGGATAAAGTACAGCTTCTGTGTTTTTAAATCGGAATTTTCCGATAACTATCGGAACTTCGTGAGAAGATATTTCTAAAATTTGCAAACTTGTAGGGCACTGCATCATATAGGTATTTGTTAAAAATTTCGAGGCCCTTCAGCCAATTGTTTGCAAAGGATACGAAAAATGTCAATAGAACTAAACATTTGGACTGTTGAACATTCGGTGAAAAGAAATCGTAGAAAAGTTTTGATTTTCTAAAGTGGTTTTTAACACAAATGTAATCCTTTCATTTATTTGCGCTATAATTTACATCTCAGAAGCCTCGTCTCAAGTACTGTAGACATTCTTTATTATCTGGTACACTCAACTTTTTTTCCAATTTATATAGAAGAAAGTTGTAAAAGAAAATCAGTCAAGTCACTGATGCTGTTCAAATTTATTGTTAAGTTGATTTTTGAAACATAGTAGCACATCAAGCTTCGGAATTTTAAAACTTAGATACAAACATTTTTCGTGTGGATTGTATACTTTTTGTACTTTCTACATTATTTTCTATTTTGGATATTTTCGCGGAACCCCTGAGAAATCTTCATGGAACCCTAGTGTACCGCAGAACTCAGTTTGTTTGTTTGTTAATTTGTCTTCGAATTACTACCTGCATAAGACTATATTTGAGAATTATTTGTATTAAATTGAATAAAATTGCGAACAATTAGAGAAGGTTAAAACTTGCTTTGCCCTGCCATATACGTTAAAACCTTTCGTCAAATTTTAACTTAAAACAAGGAAAGTGTTGATAAAATCAATCAATAAAGGATGCGCAAATTGGCGGCGTTTTCTTTTCATCGCATTAGCGATTTACAATCTTATGTAGTGTATATTTCCACATTGGAAATTCTGCTTCTGTAGAAGAGCACTCCGTGTTCAACGATATTTTAAAATTTTCGAACCGAAAGTTAAGATTTTCCAGCAACGAATTTTTAATCAGTGCTTACATTTAAATTTTCTAGCAGCGAATCTAGATTATACTTTAGTAGGGCTTGCCTGTGCGAAACTCCAGATCCAATGTGAAAAAGTAGGTGAAAGTAAAGTCCTGTGCTGTAGTGTTTCTATTCCATCGGCACGCTTTTATATACAATAGAAATTTAAGGAAGTGCTAAATTTTCTATTGCAGTTCTGAAAATGGATTCACGGATTTTTATGATACACTACACAACACACGTTGAATACTCGTAATTTCAGCGAAAAGTTTACTTTTGTTTTGTTTTATATACCTTAAGTAATAATGAAAAATGTGTGTCCGAAAGGGGGGGGGATTGATCCCCTTGATCCCCCCTTATCTACGCCACTGGTAAGTGCAAAATGGATAAGTGCAAATTTCGCTTAAGTGCGACGAAAATGGATGAAAGGTAGAACATACATACACGTAAACTGCAACGGATAAGTGCAAGTTACGATTTTCGATGTCGTGCATTCGCTTTGCACTTAAGAATACGATTGTGTTTATACCCTATACCCATAAGATGGTATAGTAAAGAATCAATGTCTTCCATTTAGATAAGTTGATGGAATAACGGTAAAATAATAGGTAAAGTTAACAAAATATTTCCAACAATTGCGTCTTTCGGTTCATCGCATTGACAATTTTTTTAAACACACTGCGACATTAGGACACGGGGACATTGGGACATTAGGATATTGGGACACTGGGAGACTAGGATCTTGGGGCAGTGGGATATTAGGAAATTGGGACATTAGGGTCTTGGGACTTTAGGACATTAAGACATTGGGGCATTAGGCACACTGGGGAAACTGGGACGTGGTGACATCGGGATATTGGGACAATGGGACATTGGGATATTGGGACATTGGGATATTGGGACACTGGGAGATTGGTGCACTGGGATATTAGGATATTGGGACATTACTATGACCCAATAGGACAATCGGAAATTGGGACATGTGGGAACTGGTACATAGGAACATTGGGCCACTGAGACATCGGGATATTGTGACCTTGGGACATCATGATATTGGGACATTGGGGCACTGGGATATTAGGACATTGGGACATTGTCACCTTGGGATAATAGGACAACCGGAGATTTGGACACAGGCACATAGGGCATTGGGCTACAGAAACATCGGGATATTGGGACACCGGGATATTGAGACATTGGGGCACTACGATATTAGGACATTGGAACATTGGGATATTGGGACATTGGAACATTGAGAAATAGGGACATTTGCATACAAGTTACCCCGCCAAAGAAAAATTCATCTGCCGCAAAAAGAATACATATCACTCCAATCCGCCGCTCATATGTAATTTTGTTTAAGGTGAAAATGCTGGATGTAATTTTGTTTTAGGTGTAAATGCTGGAGAAGTTTAATTGCAAAGGACTATTTCTTAAAGTAATTTGGTGGGAGCATTAACATTTTATTGACGGCTCCCACCACATTACTTTAGGAAGTAGTCCTGTACATTTAAACTTCTCCAGCGTTTACACCTAAAACAAAATTACATATGAGCGCCGGATTGGAGTGATATGTATTCTTTTTGCCGCAGATGAATTTTTCTTTGGCGGGGTAACTTTTACAACTTTGTTGTTTTTGGTCAGATACATTTTTTACGAACCTTTTAAAAAATCCAGGAGATTTTTTTGCAGATGTGCCCAGTTGTACAGTCATGCCGTTGTTTGTTAATTTTTTTCCTATAACAAGTACTGACTTTGACAAAGCTGAGATATAAAATAATAAAAAAATTAATTAAATCACGTTTTCCAGGGAAATTACAGGAAAAACTAAATTTCGTAGATTTTCTTGCGGTTTAAAATATATGATTGGATGACATGAAAACCATCTATGACATCAATTCAGACGCATGTCAGCTTTTCATCAGTTAAAGAAAGCGCAACCATCACATTCACTTTTTGACATTGACGCTACGAGTAGGGTAGGGCGGGGCTAGTTGAGTTCACTTGAGCATTTATAGCTCCTCAACGGTAAGTCTTAATGGTTTCTTAAGCACACTGCAGATTGGTGGTATATCCCTTTGTAAATGTGCCCGACGAAATTATTTCTAAAAATTCAAATTAAGGAGCTTTATCTGTTTAAATGTAGAAAGTCAAATATGCTCAACCTACCCCATAGGTGAGGTAAGTTGAGCAAGGGTATGGGGCAAATTGAGCACATAGAAAGTTTAGCCGAACCAGTGTTCAATGTTAGCTAGGCATGAAATAAAATTTCCGTTTCATAATCAACTTTTTATTTATAGACTTTAATTGACAAAACAACAAAACTTAAATCAATTTCGTTTCAAAATTTAAGGTTAGGGTTAGTTGAGCAACTATAGCTTCCAAATTTATGGTTGGCGTTAGTTGAGCTATAGCTTATTTCGTTTTTTGGTCACAAATAAACAATGCGGGTACTTCAGTTGATGGACGAGTCGCTACCGACGTTCATGCGATAAGTTCTACTCCCGCTACCCGTTATTTCCGCTATGTGATGATTTTGCGTGCGGTGAATAGTTTCCGAGATATTTCGATGCCCAACTTGCCCCTATGCTCAACTAGCCCCGCCCTACCCTACTTGCACAAATCCATAAGATTTACTAGAATTAAGCGCCTGTTTTACATCGAGCTTGAAAATAAGAATTTCATCAGACAATATCATTCAGATTTACTATATAAATCTGCACGCTTTCTGATCATACAGTTCAAAGCCGCTGGTCTTAGCATACATTTTCCTTCACGAATATTTAAATAAATCCAGGAGATTTATATTCTTTCGCAGTTCATTCTGTTAAACGAAACAAAAGAATGGAACAACTTAGGATCTTCTCAACATTCACGTGGTTTGGTAAATTTTCAACAAAAAAAGAAAATATTCTTGTCATATCCAGTGTTATTTTGTCTTATTGGTGGAACTATGTAGTATTGTTAAATTTGTCAAGCAATTTGTCAGTCAACTCCATAGGTAGTTGGTAGTCTTAATTGTATTTAGAGATAAGTCTGAACGTAATTCACAATACGTATAGTCCCAACATTATCACCCTCACCCTGTGTACATTGCACTATCATACCTTCATAAAAATTCCGAGCTCATATTGTTCCTTTCGAAGCCCGACAACTATCCTAGAACCTAGACGACAAGGACGTGCTCAATCTTTAATATTGAGTGTTGATGCTGTCGCGTCTTGGGGACAATCGCACGCCTCTCTGTGTGTTACCAAATCCTAAACCTTCCACCACAGACGACAACATCAACGAATAAGTCTGCAACAACCATAGTCGACTTTCCTTCTAGTGTTCCTAGAGAGATGAGTTCTCTATCAGGATGAAAGTCGCCTGCCACCAACCACATGACATTCAGGTGAATGGTATGAGGTTGGCGTCGAAATCCTTCGCCTGAGCAGCATTCCAAATAGCAAATACTTACTTGGATACGAAAAAATTTGTGAAATCGTATTCCATTTCCTTACTCTTGTCTTGTACGATTACTATCTTATCGCCTTGAATGATGCATTTTGAATATGCTCGCAGGCAGCCTAGAAAAAAAAATTTACCTTTCCGTTGAACGAAATTTGAGAAGCAGCTCACGTTTCTTCCAGATAAGATGATGATGCTGATCCTTCTAGGATTTTCCTGGTCGTTCGTACACTATAGTCACTCACTTGTCACGTCTTTACTTAAATTTTCCGTTATGACACTAAATTCACTTCTAAAACATCACCGCACTAAACACTAGACACTATAATCCTTTTTTCATTTCTTTTTTAACTTTTTTCCACTAAATGCTTCAATTTCTAGAAACGTATTAGTTAAATCACAAAATTCACTCACTCACTCACTCGCGACGATACGCAAAGACGAAAGACGAAAATCGGTTTTACCGATTCCTCTCAAAATCTGTCGAAAATTTCAACGCCAACCTAGAATGCATTTCGCGTTGCGAAAAATACACTTGACCCTGCCGACAGTCTGACACATACTGCTACTTGTTGGTGTCCTTCTTTGGGTGGTGCGAATAAATTTTTTTTCCATATGCGAAGTGCGAAGCATCCTTTTCTGTATGGTTCATACGATGGATGAGAGTGTTGTTGTCTTTAGTGGTTATGTTGGGGAAGATGATTCCTCTATGGTCCGTGTGGATGCTGTCTGTGCAAAAGATAGTAAGCAGCAAGCATCCTTCTATTCTAGAGAGAAGTGTGTTTATCTCCACAATATGAAGACACGTTCAAACGCTCTACCACGGATGGATGCTGCGTTGCTTTCAACATGGTGTGTTTTAGGATATGGAGAGCTTTTAGTCGTGCAGTGGATAGTTATGGTTCGAGTGGGTATGATGTGATATTTTGGGTGCAAAAGATGAGACAATCACACGCAAAGTGTCCGAAAAAAATATATATTTAAAATGTTCCTCACTAAGCTATACTATAGCTGCGTTTTATTCGATCGAGTCGTTTTAAAAACATAAAAATGGGGTGGAAATTTACCCTTTTTGTCGGATCTTTGGGCGACTTTAACTTCCAAATGTTGATAGCCGAAACTCTCAACTTTGTAGGGAGATATGCGAATGTGACGGAATATATTCTACCAGTGGCGTAACGTACGGTGTTTCATGTGTTCAGTGAAGCACGGGCACCACATGCCTAAGGAGGTTTTCACACTTACGGCCAGATTACGTAATCTGTGCAAATTACTTAATTTGAGCTGTCAAATTCCATATATTTTTAAATTCACCACACCGCAGATTACGTAATCTGGTCAGATTAGGTACAAGTGTGAAAACCTCCTAAGAGCAATATTTGTTTTAAATATTAATGTTAATTAGTCAAATGCACTTAAACGTAGTCAGAAGTACCGAGCTACTACCGCCGATGTACGCCTTTAGTTAAAGTTAAAAGTTATGCTTTTATAATATTCGTACAAACCTTAGAGAAAGCATAGCAACCCATGCCATGCGTTAGTCCAGAGTGGCTATGTCATCATACAACCCATATGTGTTTGACTCCAAATTTATTACACTACACTCCACGAAATAATTCAAACGTCAAAATATTGTCGAAACATTTACTAACCCTTCTGTCGCCGCCTACGAGCTATTATGCCTAAGGTGTAGCTGAATTTTCTGTGAAATCAATCTTCTTTTTTGAAGAGGTTTAATTTTGGTTCTAGAAACAGTTTACATACTATGTCTTACGATGATGCGCCGTTTTTTCGTTTCTTTAGACATAGCTTACATTTCGCCAAACGTTTGATCGCATTTGTGGCCGTCAGTCCCTTTGAAATATATGGAAAGGGATGGAAAATTTTGTTGAACGATATATTTCACCAAGATATAGTACCAATGGTCTGTCTGGATCTAAACGCCAACAGAAGGGTTAAATATCACGTCGAAATTTTAAGAGAGTAATAAATATTACGCGGATTTAATATTCTCAATTGTCAACAAAAAATTGCCATTTGAATAAAATTTTCACGCATACTATTAACTGCAATAATGTGAAAACGGTGCCACTTTTATTTTCTGATGCCCACTCTGGACTAACGCATGCTTCCTCTAAGGTACAAACCCATTCGAAATTTACGAATTTTTAATCCAGATTGATCAATTTAAAAATCATTTTCAATTCTATTTGGCAAAATTTCATGTCAAATGGACGAATTGAAATTTATTTTTGCCAAATTTTCAAATCTTGTTGAGGAATTCCCATTAGAAATTAGCGAATTTCCATACCTATTTGATTTATTTCCAAATTATGTTGAGGACTTTTCATTGCAAATCAACGAATTTACACTAAAAAAAATACAGATCAAAATCACGAAATTCCAGAAAAAATGAACGTTTAGGACGTGCTTAGAAAAAGCATAGTAACCCATGCCATGCGTTAGTCCAGAATGGCCATCAGAAAATAAAAATGGCACCGTTTTCACACTATTGCAGTTCATATTATGCGTGAAAATGTTATTCAAACGTCAATTTTTTGTTTACAATTGAGAATATAAAATCCGCGTAATATTTATTACTCTCTTAAAATGCCAACGTGATATTTAACCCTTCTGTTGGTGTATAGATCCAGACAGACCATTATCTACTATATCTTGATGAAAAATATCGTTCAACAATATTTTCCACATTTTCCATATATACATATTTCAAAGGAACCGACGGCCCCAAATGCGATCAAACGTTCGGCAAAAAATAAAACTATGTCTAAAGAAACGAAAAAACGGCGCATAATCGTAAGACATAGTATGCAAACTGTTTCAAGATCCAAAATTAAAATTCTTCAAAAATTAAGATTGATTTCACAGAAAATTCAGCTACACCTTAGGCATAATAGCTCGTAGGCGACGACAGAAGGGTTAATAATTGCATCGACAATATTTTGACGTTTGAATTATTTCGTGGAGTGTAGTCTAATAAATTTGGAGTCAAACACATATGGGTTGTGTGATCACATAGCCATTCTGGACTAACGCATGGCATGGGTTACTATGCTTTTTCTAAGACGACGTTTAGTATGGATTTGAGAAATGTTTACAATGCCAAGACACTGGTGAAATCTTTTTCAATGCACTGACACACAAATATAGTTGTGAGGGCTGATTATTAAAAATTTATTGCAGAACAAAATTTCAATTTAAGCTAAATTCGTTGCTGTTATTGTTGTTGTAGAGATAGAGATTTTTTTCTCCTGGATCGAAGGGGATTTTGGTAGCTCTTCCCCTTTGTACAGAGCGCGGCAGTAATTATTTGAAAAAAAAAACATCCCGATCGGTGTGATGGGTGGGTAGAGGGGTGGAAGGGGGAAGTCCCCAAATTTGTTTTCTATTCTAGTCAGTTGCCATCATGCTGTTGTCTAGTAACGGGCCTTGGCTGTCGAGATCTACTTTTCTAACGGTCGCTTACTTGTTGCTACGCAACATGCCTTCCGCGCTCGCTTTGGGAGGGACTCATTTTGGGAGTGTGGAAGTGTCGCTAAAGAAATGGACATCAACGGACCACCAGATCTCCGGCAAATGTTGAAAGAGTGAGGCAGTCAATTCTGCTTTCTCCTTGGGCGGCGCCGCGTTCGGCTCTCTAACAAGCAGGCTCCATGCGATTTTTTTATGGGGTTATTTGAAATCCCTGATTTATGTCGATTGACTACGGACCATAGCTCACCTCAAGAACAACATTCGCGATGCCATTGCTAACATACCGATTGTTGTGCTGCAAAGTGAAGACGAACTTCAAAAATGGACTTGAGCATTAACCGATATAATTTTTAAGACTGTATACAAACGTAATTTGGGATATTGTATTCTCAAATTAAAAAAAAAGAATTAAAACAAGAACTTAAGTATACTTTTGTTTTTATTCAGCTCCAAGGGGAGCTCCAGGACGATTTACATCAAAGAACCGGATGCCGTAGGAGCACTTTTATAGAAAACACAAACATCCGTGGTCACAGTAGGATTCGAAATCACGCTACTGCAACTCAGATAATAGACTTTAATCTCTACCACTGAGCCACCGTATGCCTTTGAAGCAGTAGCGTAGCGTACGGTGTTCCATGTGTTCAGTGGGACACCAAAAGGGACCCCAAAGCCGAAAATATAAAGAGTCTTTTTTGATAGATCCTTGATCAACTGTTGTAAAGACATTCCCCGCAGGGTACTCTGTGTCCTTGTAACACAGAGTAAATCTGGTGTAGGGGGACACAGATTTTTGGTGAGTTACATCACCACGAACCCGAGCAGCGCAGGGAGGCCCCTTGTATAGTTGATACGCCATGGCGTGGATCTGTATAAAGACCATTCGGGCGATGACGCTCCCGTGCTCCCGAGTCATGTAAGGGTGGCTCACGACATGGCTGACCTTTTTCCCTATTCGCTCGGAAAGGCAGTCATACAAGTCCAACACGACGCAGTGTTTCCTCGTAGGAGAGGAGTCCGTTATAAGCGATCGTGTAGAGCCTCAGAGTTGGAGGCTTTGCATAACCCAAGCCACGAAGGGGCTAGTTAGGGAGAATGGCCTTGGTGGAAAATGCCTACGCGCCTATATCTAACTAGTTTGTGGACTGATGACCACACGTCCTGAGTGAGATTGCTGCTTAGTAAACGGATGGGGCCACCCCAATGTGAACGGTAGCGCTACGAGTCTGCAGACGAGTAGTCACAGATCCAACGAACCTGGGATGTGCAAATCTGAATTTAACGTTCGGCCGAAGGAGGATCACACCTGCTATAGAGAAGTATTTAGCGAATAGTCTACCTCGGCGATGGACGTGCCCAGGGGACCATGGTCCCTACCCATCAAGGCGTTGGTCTCGAGATGGCTGTAGGTTTTTAAGCAAGTCATCATCGAGCTGGTAATGCAGCCCCGGGTTGGGTTTCTGAAGCTGAGTGCATTAACCGGATGAAGAAATCCCCATCTGACAATAAGAACTTGTCAGTAAAATACCGAAGATCCAAACTACCCGAAGGACCGGGAGATAAGGCCGTAATGGCTAGTTGCTCCCCTGACGGTATACCCCCGTAGATGGTATCTATGTTGTAAAGACATTAACTTTAGGCCTCCAGAAAAAAAAAACAGAAATCAGCCGCAAAGTCTAAGATATAGACAAAACATTCTCACTCTACTATTTTGAGACATAGAAACTTGATATTCAACTTCAAGCTTTTCCGGAAAGGCGGTATACAATTGGCTTAAGCTTGCAATCAAATACAAGAGAATCCTAGCATCCCTAGCTTGTTGAGTGGGGATTTGTGTGAATATCAGTTTTTCCCTGGGTATTGGTCACAAGAATATTGAAGATAAGTTGAACCTTTAAACTTGTTGAAGGATCTTGTGTAAAATCGAGTCATTGTGATCGAATTCGTTGAGTATTTGAATATGACTACTGCATTAATTCTCCTTAATATACCTATTGAAAATTTTGACAAATAGACAAGTGTGGATTTAGTGACCAAAAATTTTTCCAAACAAATCGAAGTCAGAAAGTTTTTTTTTTTTTGTAGCATGCGTATGTTTGCCTTGAAAGCCTTTTGTCCGGATAATTAGCCCGCAGTTTCCTCTGCGTGACTTATTTTTATTTATTGGAGCTCTACCACTAATTTCAGTCGATTTAATTCGTCTTGGGCATGGATACGCCAATTCGGTGGTAGTTTCGACCATCAGAGTTGTCTTAACTCAATATGTCCTGTCTTTAGCAAACTATTCTGAAACGCATTTCTTCTAAAAAATTCTAAAAATCACGAACCATGCACACATTCAACAAGTTTCTCTATAAAGTTGACAAACTCACTTCCTCTTCTTCACTCTACGTATTCATATAGCCTACAACTTCCAAGCGGAGAACAACATTTTCTCTGCGCAAAATTTCTGCAAAAAGCTTTACAATCCAAACCAAAAGCTACAACAAATTAGGGGTAAGTTAAGGTACCACCCTAATCGCATACCACCGTCTTTTTCATACTACCATCGCACAACTGTATAGGGTACATGTCCTTTCCCATCTTAATGTACACAACTGAAATGGGCATGACCGACCGTACGTACCGCAACAACCTGTATAGGCTCTACAGGTGGCACAAAATGTCATCCATCCTGAAAGTTGTAAGAGCAATTTTTGTACGTTGTTGGTGTGGAGTCTTATGTTTGTTGGTATGGAGTCTTCTGTGACAATCCTGACAACTGATGGATTGTTTATTTACATTCGGAAAAATGATAGCACTTAAGACGTGTCCGCAAACAGAGACTATGAAAAGAAATAGGAGGAAAAGGACATACTCGGTACGTATTGAATTTTGGTTTGCTATTATTTTTGTCTGTCGCGCTCGAAGTGTGTAACGTTGGCGACGAATGAGATTTTTTTTTCTTTTTTGAGGATATTGTCTAAGGAGAGAAAAATATTGATGTCCAGTATGAGGATTCATGCTTTTTCTTGGATAGTTGCCCATGGTTGATATCAAGAAGAAGTGAAATTTATTTGTTTTGGACAATTGCCCTTTCAATATGGGTTGGATAATTTTTGTAAAATGCTATGGAAATTTACGAAGAGTTGAATGGCCCTACACTGGCATTAAGGACATATTATTGTCTATTTTTTTTTTTATGAGAATCAACCCAATATATCGATGGGAGCTGTATTTATTTATTTTATATATATTTTCGATTCACATTATAATCCATCATCAAAATCTTATATTATATTCAGATATTCATCGAAATTAATCGTTTTTTCTGAGTACATAATTAGACTAAATCGTTTATTTAGTACGTTCACTCTTGAACGATGAATTGTTATATTCCTTTTTGCTTTATCACCGCGTTGGCTAATTGATGATACTCCTATAAGCTTTTTGTAACACAACCCTCCCTCAGCTTATAAGATCTAATTAACACAAAATTCTCACTAAAAGGCTATGGATGCTTTTATACTTCATGTGTTATGTTCTTTAGTATTAATTGACTGTCAGACAGTATAATCTTCCGGAAACAAAGTTAATGTTTTCGCGGAAAAAGATACATTCAGAATAATTTGTAAGGTAGTCGTCAGTCATGGGTAATTATAATGTACGTGAGCTTGTCAAGAGGGTATAGGAAATTACATCTGCAGGTTAGGTGGGTTGTTTGGATATAAATAAATTTATGAGACGCGCTAACTGCGCAATGCTTTATAGGTCTAAGAAGCTGTGAAATCTAACTTCATACGCTTGTTTGAAAGAATTGGGCAAATAAAGAAAATCTCTTAGAACAATTTATTGGGGGGGGGGGGGGGGGGGGGAGCGGTGGACATGGCCCCATATTACAATTTTGAATTTTGAATTTTGAATTTTGAATTTTGAATTTTGAATTTTGAATTTTGAATTTTGAATTTTGAATTTTGAATTTGAATTTTGAATTTTGAATTTTGAATTTTGAATTTTGAATTTTGAATTTTGAATTTTGAATTTTGAATTTTGAATTTTGAATTTTGAATTTTGAATTTTGAATTTTGAATTTTGAATTTTGAATTTTGAATTTTGAATTTTGAATTTTGAATTTTGAATTTTGAATTTTGAATTTTGAATTTTGAATTTTGAATTTTGAATTTTGAATTTTGAATTTTGAATTTTGAATTTTGAATTTTGAATTTTGAATTTTGAATTTTGAATTTTGAATTTTGAATTTTGAATTTTGAATTTTGAATTTTGAATTTTGAATTTTGAATTTTGAATTTTGAATTTTGAATTTTGAATTTTGAATTTTGAATTTTGAATTTTGAATTTTGAATTTTGAATTTTGAATTTTGAATTTTGAATTTGGAATTTGGAATTTGGAATTTGGAATTTGGAATTTGGAATTTGGAATTTGGAATTTGGAATTTGGAATTTGGAATTTGGAATTTGGAATTTGGAATTTGGAATTTGGAATTTGGAATTTGGAATTTGGAATTTGGAATTTGGAATTTGGAATTTGGAATTTGGAATTTGGAATTTGGAATTTGGAATTTGGAATTTGGAATTTGGAATTTGGAATTTGGAATTTGGAATTTGGAATTTGGAATTTTGAATTTTGAATTTGGAATTTGGAATTTGGAATTTGGAATTTGGAATTTGGAATTTGGAATTTGGAATTTGGAATTTGGAATTTGGAATTTGGAATTTGGAATTTGGAATTTGGAATTTGGAATTTTGAATTTTGAATTTTGAATTTTGAATTTTGAATTTTGAATTTTGAATTTTGAATTTTGAATTTTGAATTTTGAATTTTGAATTTTGAATTTTGAATTTTGAATTTTGAATTTTGAATTTTGAATTTTGAATTTTGAATTTTGAATTTTGAATTTTGAATTTTGAATTTTGAATTTTGAATTTTGAATTTTGAATTTTGAATTTTGAATTTTGAATTTTGAATTTTGAATTTTGAATTTTGAATTTTGAATTTTGAATTTTGAATTTTGAATTTTGAATTTTGAATTTTGAATTTTGAATTTTGAATTTTGAATTTTGAATTTTGAATTTTGAATTTTGAATTTTGAATTTTGAATTTTGAATTTTGAATTTTGAATTTTGAATTTTGAATTTTGAATTTTGAATTTTGAATTTTGAATTTTGAATTTTGAATTTTGAATTTTGAATTTTGAATTTTGAATTTTGAATTTTGAATTTTGAATTTTGAATTTTGAATTTTGAATTTTGAATTTTGAATTTTGAATTTTGAATTTTGAATTTTGAATTTTGAATTTTGAATTTTGAATTTTGAATTTTGAATTTTGAATTTTGAATTTTGAATTTTGAATTTTGAATTTTGAATTTTGAATTTTGAATTTTGAATTTTGAATTTTGAATTTTGAATTTTGAATTTTGAATTTTGAATTTTGAATTTTGAATTTTGAATTTTGAATTTTGAATTTTGAATTTTGAATTTTGAATTTTGAATTTTGAATTTTGAATTTTGAATTTTGAATTTTGAATTTTGAATTTTGAATTTTGAATTTTGAATTTTGAATTTTGAATTTTGAATTTTGAATTTTGAATTTTGAATTTTGAATTTTGAATTTTGAATTTTGAATTTTGAATTTTGAATTTTGAATTTTGAATTTTGAATTTTGAATTTTGAATTTTGAATTTTGAATTTTGAATTTTGAATTTTGAATTTTGAATTTTGAATTTTGAATTTTGAATTTTGAATTTTGAATTTTGAATTTTGAATTTTGAATTTTGAATTTTGAATTTTGAATTTTGAATTTTGAATTTTGAATTTTGAATTTTGAATTTTGAATTTTGAATTTTGAATTTTGAATTTTGAATTTTGAATTTTGAATTTTGAATTTTGAATTTTGAATTTTGAATTTTGAATTTTGAATTTTGAATTTTGAATTTTGAATTTTGAATTTTGAATTTTGAATTTTGAATTTTGAATTTTGAATTTTGAATTTTGAATTTTGAATTTTGAATTTTGAATTTTGAATTTTGAATTTTGAATTTTGAATTTTGAATTTTGAATTTTGAATTTTGAATTTTGAATTTTGAATTTTGAATTTTGAATTTTGAATTTTGAATTTTGAATTTTGAATTTTGAATTTTGAATTTTGAATTTTGAATTTTGAATTTTGAATTTTGAATTTTGAATTTTGAATTTTGAATTTTGAATTTTGAATTTTGAATTTTGAATTTTGAATTTTGAATTTTGAATTTTGAATTTTGAATTTTGAATTTTGAATTTTGAATTTTGAATTTTGAATTTTGAATTTTGAATTTTGAATTTTGAATTTTGAATTTTGAATTTTGAATTTTGAATTTTGAATTTTGAATTTTGAATTTTGAATTTTGAATTTTGAATTTTGAATTTTGAATTTTGAATTTTGAATTTTGAATTTTGAATTTTGAATTTTGAATTTTGAATTTTGAATTTTGAATTTTGAATTTTGAATTTTGAATTTTGAATTTTGAATTTTGAATTTTGAATTTTGAATTTTGAATTTTGAATTTTGAATTTTGAATTTTGAATTTTGAATTTTGAATTTTGAATTTTGAATTTTGAATTTTGAATTTTGAATTTTGAATTTTGAATTTTGAATTTTGAATTTTGAATTTTGAATTTTGAATTTTGAATTTTGAATTTTGAATTTTGAATTTTGAATTTTGAATTTTGAATTTTGAATTTTGAATTTTGAATTTTGAATTTTGAATTTTGAATTTTGAATTTTGAATTTTGAATTTTGAGCAGCTTTTATCGGAATTATGTTAGGATCAGACCTACTGATAATTTTCATTGCAGGGTTAAAAAAAATTTGCTGTATGTAACAAGCTATGCGGTTCTCACAACAGGCAAGTTCTGTTGAAGTAAGTAGTTCGTTTAATCGTTCCAACGGAACTATTGAAGTATAATCCTTAGTTTTATGGCTTAAGCTGCACACCTTAACTAAATCCCCAAATAGTGAAACTCTCAACTCACTAGCCAATTCCGAACTTTTTACATTTAGCTTTGTTTTCACTCAAATGAAAAATCTCCCAATCAATCCTTGCCTCACAACCCTGAAAAAAAAACGCGACGACACAACTCGACGCGCCAAAGTATCATTCTCATCTCTATGGGTAAAGCAATTTGTCCGTAACTTGCCTAATTGACTTCAGAGTAAACTACTTCGTTCCTTCGGTTCTAATATGAGAATCGATTGACGATTTGCTGCTCTTCGACGTTCTCCTCGTATACATTGATCGAAATCAACGAGATATGCGAGCTTAATTAAAACTTAGATCCTGATGCCATTCGCGCGCGTGAGTGCAAATACTGAAAACTGAACGAGACTTCGTTGTAGATACGAGTAAGTGCTGTAAGCGTTTATATTGAATGTGTGCTGAAAGTTGATTATCTCATTTCGTCTATCATTGGAGGCCTTATGTTGTGGATGGGATATGGACGCTGCCCAGAATACAACATTCTATCACTATACCCTGGTACCTACGTGCTGCAACCGAAAACCCATGAATCTTGATACTCTCTTGCCGACAGCGACATACTCGCTGTAAATCCTAGTGCTCCCTCGTTTTGTATTTGGTCTTCGGGAGTAGATTTTTAGTCCGTGCGGTTCTGCTTTCAATAGAAATAGCACCGAAACTGACCAAATCGAAACCATGGCAAATTGTGGCTTTTCACGCGAACTTGAATTGAAGGCGCCGACGATGCGACGTTGAATTTGAACTTCATCAATGTTCAATCTCCTGATCCTGTAGATGGTCGTGCCGGCATGTATTAAATCACCCTCATTGCGTTTCCAGTTGATTGCTCCCTGCAGACAATGGGATGCGAGTCAAGCTATATGTACAAATCACGTTCAATTCGGCTATACGCATTGTCCCGGCTCCAGCGAGATTTGATTTCTTGATTTTAGCTTGTCTAGCACTAAATCATGAATATTCGGTTCTATCCCACAAAGGAGTATATAATCATCGTGTGCGTCCAGTTGTTCAGAAGATAATCAGAATAATCCTTGCGTGTATGAGCATAAGAAACTGATTTCAAATGCATGAATCTGTTCGCCTGGAACAACACTTACAACTCTGCAAACGGATAAAGTGTTCAACTTGCCATAAAACAAATCATATTTAACACCTCATGACACTCATATGCTGGGCAGAGCCTTGGAGGTTGCAGGTTCTCATAGTCAGGACGTTGAATCCTTATCGGACGAGCATTATGTTTGTATGTAGACGGCGGATATCGTGCAATGTTTACCTGAAGACATAACGCTGCTATTGTGCTTGGAATATCAAGTTTGAATCGATTTTCAGAGGATGTGCTCATCGAGCACCCGAGAATCACCGTATGCCGAAGAAAGGACGAGCAATTCTTTCAACTCTATATCGGACGACTGATACGTGTGCTCGCGGATATATGAAATTTTATGATTTTGCCGGATGTCGGAAATGAGCGAATCTGTGTGTGTGTTTGTGTATTTTGTATGTTGGTACACAGGAGGGAGCGTAAGTAAACTGTTTTGGATTCATCTCATAATTTCAGTTATCCATTTTGTTTCTATACAGAGCTGAGTGTTCATATTTATGCAATCAGCTTTAATATTTGCCAGAGGAGGCAGAATGGCGGAAGCCCTTCTCAGCTGTTTTTTGTTGATGACTGTATTAATGAAATGCAAAAAAAGAAGAAGCTTCGCACACGTTTAATGAAGGAATTAATATGCAAAAGTCGTCGAAGAGTCGGGTTGATGAAATTTTGACAGGATCTTTTATGGGCTATGAAATAAAATTAAAGAGCTTTATGAAAAGGTGGGTATTATGTCGAAATTTATGCAGTCTTCTTGTTGTTAGTTTTTTGGCACGATAGCTTTGCCTTCAAATCGCAGAGCCACAGGTTCAAATCTCAACGCTTACACAATTTTTTAGTTTATATACGTCGCAATATTCGAAAATTAAACCTATGCAGTAAGCTCTGGTCACATTTAATAATATTATATGGATATACAAAAATGGGATAAGGGTGGAAACTTGGAAGAGTTCTATCGAACTGCAAAAAAAAAAAACGGACGACACGACCTCAATTCGTAGTCAACTTCAGACTAGTGTTCAGTGATTAAGTTTTAAGGTCGATCTACACTTTTCAGGCATCAGTTACAGTCACAGTCATTTTCCTTACAAGTTGACAAATTGTCAGTTAATTAATTGACTGACAATATCTAAACTGTGACTGATGACTGAATTGTATGGATCGACCTTTAAACCTAAATGTACTATCAATTTATCTTTATTTTAGAATTTGTGATGTACGTAATTTTTTAAGCACTTTAAGTATTCGCTGAAACTTCTTCTTAATTCAGTTCGCAAGACATTTAAAATTTACAATTCACAAAAAATGTATACACATATCTCGAAATATTCTCAAAATCCCGGGGGCATTTAAAAAAAATCAAATTTGCTCTTCCTACACTGACATTACATACTATCCACAGTAAAGTTCATGAATCTTGCGGAGATTAAACTACATTTTTATGCAAATCTTGCAAAATCTCGGCCAATTCACGGAATTATACTATCACATCATCCGCACTGCTACCGCTGCAATGCTTTTTTCACAAGAAAAAAGTGTAAGGATAATAATGAATGAACTTTATAGTACCTCTTCATGAATTTTTTAAGTAAATCGTTATCGTTATAGTCTCGCGAATAAACGGTCTGCGGTGAATAATTCATGAAACTAAAGTGCGACGACGACGACGACGACGACGACGACACACAACGTTCAAGTTAGTCGATGAATTAATTTAAGAAAATAATAAAAAGAGGACGAAAGGGATCATACAACCCTGGAATAAATAAAATGAAAAAAGTGAGGTTAACTCGTAGTTTAATGAAAATACAGTATAGTTTCAAGTTTAGGTCAAATCTTACATTTATCCGCATTTAGATAAAAATTCACAGGATATTTGTTTGAGGATATACACTTCAAGCATGCAAATCCTCGGTGATTGACTATCGATTACATGTAGGTATGCAATGTTTAAACATTTTAGCAAATAGTCACTAAAATGTTTATATTCACATTACAATCAATTTCTTCCTTGAAATTCTTGAGGGTCCCTTTATAAAACATGATGTACTGTGCAAACATATCAGCCGTTCCCAAATATAATTTTACATATTCTACATATTGTTCAATTTCGTATACAAATATCTCAAAGCACTGCGGTTTAGATAAATGCAAAATGGTTGTTTGGATCTCATTCTTATATAATGTACACAGAATAAAAAGCAGATTCCTTACGAAATTCATATTGTAGGATAAACCTTGTCGTTTTAGAGGAGAAGGTGTATCGAACCCTTTCTAATTTCTCTAAACTACATATTTGTATGGCACTGACGATGAGACGTATGACAAACCGCCAACACCGTCTAGAACCCATTTATGCCCAGAACTATTTAGGTCGGAATATTTCGATAATTTTCATAGAGGTGTACTAAAATGCTTCAAGATGCATAGGAAAAATACTAAAAAAAACTCCGAGAAGTTTTCCCTTAGGGGAAAAATCTTAGATCATGTATCTCTCTCTCTTGATTACCGTAACTCCTAGTGGAGCATGGTGCGTTGATGACTACCGTGTGTAGTCATCAACGTTACAAAGACAACTCAATTCGGAGTGTGATATGGTTGTCAGCCATACCACTCCCTAGACGCATTATTAGTTTATTATTCTACGATAAGAATATTTCTTATTATCTTCTTCTGAATAATAAACTTGCGACGAGTCGTGCCGAGTTTCAAACTCGTTTCTCTATGAGTGTCTATTTCACAGAGTGGCGACCGAACGATCACGGCCACAGAGCACGACATGTATGTATATGTCTACTTTATTGCTTACAAAATAATCCACATTGCATCAACCTTTATCTTGTCACTCCAGAAGACCAAAAATCATTTTAAACCGATTACATACAGTACCCCAAATATCGACTTTCGAACGACAACCATAATTCCCATTCTCAGTTTCCTTAGAGAAGTCTCCTTTTTGGTGATATACAGGGTTATTGGTTAAGTCGACCTATTCCCTGCAACACGTTATAATAGGGTCAAAATGCAACAAAATGAGGCCATAAATGTTAGGCCGATTTTCAATGGTCACTGAGATATATAAATTTTTAGCTTTTTTTTTAAATAACCTAAAATTTTGCCATTTAAAGTAAGAATTAAAAAAAAACTACTAAGGTAATGGGCTTAAACTTATTTTTGGATTTTAGTCAACACTAAAGCAGACATTTCTTAATCATTTAAAATTTCAAAAACCCATCACAATTCGAAATTTTTAATTTTAAATAACAAAAAATTTTCTTAGATTAAAATAAATGTCATTAAATTCAAAATGCATCGTATAATGTACCGCTTTATTTCATTTTTTATCAAAGGAAATGATGGTCCCCGAACAAGTTGCAGCTGGCTGTTTCAATTTTTTCCAATATTTGTATTGACATTGACACCTTTTTGGAAAGCTGACAACACGCGTATGTTTTTCCAGTGGTCTGCAGACTCCATGTCATATAATTTTTTTTAGTAATACCACATTAAAAAAATATCTTTAAAAAATCTAAGAAAATTTTTTGTTATTTAAAATTAAAAATTTCGAATTCTGATGGGTTTTTGAAATTTTAAATGATTAAGAAATGTCTGCTATAGTGTTGACTAAAATCCAAAAATAAGTTTAAGCCCATTACCTTAGTAGTTTTTTTTTAATTCTTACTTTAACTCATTGCCGGACACAACGCCAAAATTTGACACGATTTGTATGGTCAAATGCTCAAAATTGGACGTCTATAGACGTTGTGTCCGGGAAAGTGTTAAATGGCAAAATTTTAGGTTATTTAAAAAAAAAGCTAAAAATTGATATATCTCAGTGACCATTGAAAATCGGCCTAACATTTATGGCCTCATTTTGACCCTATTATAACGTGTTGCAGGGAATAGGTCGACTTAACCAATAACCCTGTATATGTACATAATATCCTTTAAAAACACAAAATGAGCTTGTGGTGATTTTAATGGTCTCAGCTCACCGAATACTGTATTTTGATATGCATATCGACTATAATGTATTCCCAAAGAAAAAGCGACTTTTTTGTCCAAGGACATCTTTCTCATAACAAGTGCCGACACCAAAATAATAGGTTCGCACCACTTAAATTCCATCCGAGTTTCATTTAAATCGCTCCACAGGGGGAGCCAAGAGAACCAATTAAAAGATAACTTTTCATTTGATTCAACGGCGAATTTACCGCTATTCCCGCAACTCATCAGTAATTGTCGATTCTTTCTAAGGGCGATCAAAGAAAAATGTATACCAAATTTAGCAATGATCAAACCACTGAAAGGTTGTCTTAAAGCTTCGTTAGGTTTTCGCTATGTTTTACAATGTCACATTTCATCACGGAACAACCCAGCGTACACATCCTTAAAATAATCACAAGTGTTTTATGTTCCAAATAATTTTCACTAAGCTAAAAAAATTGTTTTGGACACTAATAAAAGAAAAAAAATAAATGTTGCTGTGGGGACTCGAACACATTACCCTACGCACCAAACCTGGCGGATACCCAACCAGGCTACATCGACTACACATTGGCCCGATAAATCTAGCAATCATCACATGATCACGTTCGAACATTTTGCAGAGCGTTTACATATTGCTGAATGGAGAGAAAGAAATATCCATCGAATCCATGATTAGCGGTGCTGTGACGTACATCAACGTTCAGTGGCTGTACAACCACTGTCAACGTCCCACAATGTTCCCAACACACAATATCATTCTTCCGTTGCCTGTTCCGACGATGAAGACAATGAAGATTATGTTCTGCCTGCATGCACCGACCTGTGCAAGATAATCTGTGATGATCGCTAGATTTACTTGCCATCATCGAGGTCGGGATAGCCGAGTAGGTTAGATGATAGGTGTTTGCATGGGGTGACGTTTTCGAGTCGCCACAGAGCGTAATTTTTTTTTAACTAGTTACCTGAATATTCTTTTCATTTTGGTGATTATCATACTGAAGATATATACTAAAACGACTATTGATATTTTGAGGAATTTTTGATTTTCTACTCTTCGTAAATTTACGCGATAAATCGTATGCATTTTGGATGCTATGATGATGATCACCAAAGTTATTCGTACTGATAAGGCGCAGTGTGGTCAAGGCGGTTTGGTGGTCGTTGTTGACTTTTTGGAAGGTATTGACGACGGTTTGGACCATGGTTCGAACCTCCCCTGGGACATCAGATTTTTTTTTCTTAAAAAAAAATATTTTGAAACCGATCACATACAGTGCCTCAAATATCACCTTTCAAACGACACCCATAATGCCCATACTCTGTTTCCTATGCTAGAAAAATGTCCTTTTTGTGGTAAATATCCTTTAAGAAAACTCAAAATCAACTTGTCGTGATTTTACAAGACTCGTCGCAACGGATTCTGTATTTTGATATCCATATCCTTATACGTAGCGTCTATAATGCATTCCCACAGAAAAAAGGACATTTTGTGTCCAAGGACATCTTCCTTATAAGAAGGTGTGGCACCAAAATATTAAGAATCGCACCACTTAACTCCCATCCGAGTTTCGTCGACATCGGTCCACGGGGAGAGCCAGGAGAAGCGATTGAAGGATGAATTTTCGTTCGCTTCAATGGCGAATTTACCGCTATTCACGCAACTTATCGAAATCGTGATTGCCGATTCTGAGTCAGAGCGACCAAAGGATAATGTATACCAAATTTGGTGAAGATCGAACTATGGGAAGGTCGATTTTAAGCGTTAAACGTTTTCGTTACAGTTTTTCGTGACGCTTTTTCACGGAACGACACCCAGTATTTCTCAGGTAGCCTCCGCAAAGACATATACATGTCAAACTAATGAATTGTTGGATCCTGTAATATGTGATGAGTCGTTAACGACCCGTTGGGCAAATAAGGGTTTCAATTGAGAAAATTTTTGCCGGTGATTAATCATTTGTTTTCTTTTTATTTTCTAGAATTAAGTTAAATTAAACATTTTTATCTTAAAATATAAACGAAAAGTGATACTTATTTTATTTTTATTCTTATTACTACTTAAATATTTTGGTATGGTAGTCTTTGAAACACTTATCATGGAGTGGAATCTCACATCTGTCGCATGCTTTCGTTGTTTTATAAGAACATAACGCGGCATCATCTTCTTGGAACGCCCGTGATAATCAAATGTTGGGTTGACGTGGACGGGGAAGGAATTATGGCAATACTTTGAGGGCCGGTTGAACGGGGTGGCTTACCGTAGTTGGACAACAAATTTCGGACTATTTGCCTGCGAAACTCTAAGTTGTCATCTTTAAAACCAAATTGACGAGCTAGCGTCCAGGCGTTAGTTACACAGACATCTACCATCCAAAGCCATATTGGGAAATACCATTTTTTCCCTCTTATTTTTATTCTATAGTTCGAAATATTATTGTCCATCAGGTCGACCCCACCCATGTATTTATTGTATTGCGAAATTACGTGAGGTTGATTTATTTGGATCTTTCGTTTCTCTTTGACAGAGTACGGAGTAGCTTTTTGAAGTGGTTCAATACCATGCTCATTTGATAAGATAGTGACAGCATTGTTATCTTTCCATTTAATGGCTGCAATTTTATCGTTCTGGTCAAAGGAACTACAATAGTAACCCCTATGTTTTTTCATGATAATTTTCTTGTCTTCCAACGGACACTTTTCTGTCCTATTTTCGCGGACGGTTCCCGTGCCACCAAATCCCATGTCCCCAATTGCCGATAATAACTTCAAACTTGTAAAAAAAATTATCAAAGTAAAGGGAAAACTTTGTTTCCGGAAAATTGTCTTGCAAGATATTGGCAAAGTTTAAAACGACACTTTCTCCTAACCCAACATTCTTATTGGTACTCGTATTTGTAGACTGTCGACCTTGATATATATCGAAGTTGAGGCAGTACCCACTAGGCAAAGCCATTACCCACGCTTTGTAGCCAAATCTAATTGGTTTGCCGCGAATAAATTGTTTGCAGCCATTACGACCAAAGTAGGGATTCATAGACTCATCTATCGAAATTTGACTTTCAATCGGGGCAAAATGTAAAAACTTTGAGTTTAATTTTTGAATGAAAGGTGTTACTTTGGCTAATTTATCATTTGCAGCAAGATTGTTATTGTCCGCTGCATGGAAGACTCTAAATATTTCTTCAAACCGATTACGTCTCATAGACTTTGTTACTAAAATATTGTGCGTATCCTCAGCGTTTTCCCAATAAAGTCTGCGTCTCGGCAATGGAACATAACCACTTAGAATTAAAATTCCTAGGAATACATAAAACTCCTCAATATCTACCGAAAGATTATGATTTCTTATAGCGGCATAATTATTTGTCTATCTTATCAAATACTCTTTAATATCTCTGCTCATAAACAATTTAAAAAATTCACATGGGTGGCTTTCAGAGGTAAGTGGTAAAACCGGCAATTTAGGTGGACCGGAATCAACACACATTGTTGGCAAATTTATAATATTAGACCAATTTCGTGTCGTCTTTCTTGATTTCTTTATGGGGGGTTGCTGGGCTGATTCAGTTTCGTCTTGGAACACTTCGCTATCATTGTCGTCAACATGATTAAATCGTGCTTCAGCAAAAGCATTTAGTTGACCTCTATTGAGCCTATCCGGATCGTCACAATCTTCTTCTCCCGAATATATATAAATATCATCCGGTAAATCGTAAACACTGTCAATTCTTTCTATTTCTTCCAAGATCTCAGCCGTTGTGAGTGATTTTTTCCTAGAAAAGAAGTTTGGCATATTATAGCATGTGATGTGCCCAACGGGTCGTTAATGACCCATCGGAAAGTAACGGTTTATCTATGGCATGTGTAATATTAATTCAACTGTAATTTTGTAGTAATACAAAAATATTACCTTGCCTGAACAAATAATACAGTTTTAAGTAATATTGTCCGCCATTTTAATATACTTACACATTTTTGAGAGAGGACATGTTGCATGTGCTATCAAGGCTCTGCATTCAATCACACTCGCCAACGTCTAGACTGGAATGACCGGTTGTCACTACAAGAAATCGTTGCGTGGATGTATGGAGATTATATACATAGATAACTAACTGGGAATTATAAGTTCAATGCATTTGAGTGTAACATTTTTTTTCTGAGATGGGTCGATAACGACCTGTTGGACATAAATGGGTTAAGGCCGCAATTTAGCCACATAAACGTAAAAAATCTAGTACTAAAACACGTCATGGTCACAAGAAGGTCAGTGGCTTGTATGATAATCTCTCCGCGCGGATCTGAGTTACGACAAACATTCAATTCAACTTCGCGATTCTTTTCCGTACTAGCCGCCCACAACTACGCATAGTCTACTGTATGCCCTGCTGTTGTGCAAACCACGACGCCGACGCCTTTTCACAAAAAAATTGGAGCCAATGCGATCGATTGTAGGACTAACAGTAATTCTAATTGGTTGCATTACCATACGTTAGTAATGCAACCAAAAAATTTAAAATTCAAAATTCAAAATTCAAAATTCAAAATTCAAAATTCAAAATTCAAAATTCAAAATTCAAAATTCAAAATTCAAAATCAAAATTCAAAATTCAAAATTCAAAATTCAAAATTCAAAATTCAAAATTCAAAATTCAAAATTCAAAATTCAAAATTCAAAATTCAAAATTCAAAATTCAAAATTCAAAATTCAAAATTCAAAATTCAAAATTCAAAATTCAAAATTCAAAATTCAAAATTCAAAATTCAAAATTCAAAATTCAAAATTCAAAATTCAAAATTCAAAATTCAAAATTCAAAATTCAAAATTCAAAATTCAAAATTCAAAATTCAAAATTCAAAATTCAAAATTCAAAATTCAAAATTCAAAATTCAAAATTCAAAATTCAAAATTCAAAATTCAAAATTCAAAATTCAAAATTCAAAATTCAAAATTCAAAATTCAAAATTCAAAATTCAAAATTCAAAATTCAAAATTCAAAATTCAAAATTCAAAATTCAAAATTCAAAATTCAAAATTCAAAATTCAAAATTCAAAATTCAAAATTCAAAATTCAAAATTCAAAATTCAAAATTCAAAATTCAAAATTCAAAATTCAAAATTCAAAATTCAAAATTCAAAATTCAAAATTCAAAATTCAAAATTCAAAATTCAAAATTCAAAATTCAAAATTCAAAATTCAAAATTCAAAATTCAAAATTCAAAATTCAAAATTCAAAATTCAAAATTCAAAATTCAAAATTCAAAATTCAAAATTCAAAATTCAAAATTCAAAATTCAAAATTCAAAATTCAAAATTCAAAATTCAAAATTCAAAATTCAAAATTCAAAATTCAAAATTCAAAATTCAAAATTCAAAATTCAAAATTCAAAATTCAAAATTCAAAATTCAAAATTCAAAATTCAAAATTCAAAATTCAAAATTCAAAATTCAAAATTCAAAATTCAAAATTCAAAATTCAAAATTCAAAATTCAAAATTCAAAATTCAAAATTCAAAATTCAAAATTCAAAATTCAAAATTCAAAATTCAAAATTCAAAATTCAAAATTCAAAATTCAAAATTCAAAATTCAAAATTCAAAATTCAAAATTCAAAATTCAAAATTCAAAATTCAAAATTCAAAATTCAAAATTCAAAATTCAAAATTCAAAATTCAAAATTCAAAATTCAAAATTCAAAATTCAAAATTCAAAATTCAAAATTCAAAATTCAAAATTCAAAATTCAAAATTCAAAATTCAAAATTCAAAATTCAAAATTCAAATTCAAAATTCAAAATTCAAAATTCAAAATTCAAAATTCAAAATTCAAAATTCAAAATTCAAAATTCAAAATTCAAAATTCAAAATTCAAAATTCAAAATTCAAAATTCAAAATTCAAAATTCAAAATTCAAAATTCAAAATTCAAAATTCAAAATTCAAAATTCAAAATTCAAAATTCAAAATTCAAAATTCAAAATTCAAAATTCAAAATTCAAAATTCAAAATTCAAAATTCAAAATTCAAAATTCAAAATTCAAAATTCAAAATTCAAAATTCAAAATTCAAAATTCAAAATTCAAAATTCAAAATTCAAAATTCAAAATTCAAAATTCAAAATTCAAAATTCAAAATTCAAAATTCAAAATTCAAAATTCAAAATTCAAAATTCAAAATTCAAAATTCAAAATTCAAAATTCAAAATTCAAAATTCAAAATTCAAAATTCAAAATTCAAAATTCAAAATTCAAAATTCAAAATTCAAAATTCAAAATTCAAAATTCAAAATTCAAAATTCAAAATTCAAAATTCAAAATTCAAAATTCAAAATTCAAAATTCAAAATTCAAAATTCAAAATTCAAAATTCAAAATTCAAAATTCAAAATTCAAAATTCAAAATTCAAAATTCAAAATTCAAAATTCAAAATTCAAAATTCAAAATTCAAAATTCAAAATTCAAAATTCAAAATTCAAAATTCAAAATTCAAAATTCAAAATTCAAAATTCAAAATTCAAAATTCAAAATTCAAAATTCAAAATTCAAAATTCAAAATTCAAAATTCAAAATTCAAAATTCAAAATTCAAAATTCAAAATTCAAAATTCAAAATTCAAAATTCAAAATTCAAAATTCAAAATTCAAAATTCAAAATTCAAAATTCAAAATTCAAAATTCAAAATTCAAAATTCAAAATTCTAAATTCGAAATTCGAAATTCAAAATTCTAAATTCTAAATTCTAAATTCTAAATTCTAAATTCTAAATTCAAAATTCAAAATTCAGAATTCAAAATTTAAGCTACGTCTCTGAAACTCGTCCAATGTAATCGACGCCTGAAAATTAGAGAGTTGAGTTTGAGGGTGAGCCGATTTCGAGTCTAAAAAAAAGTCGAATTGGTTGTTAATGGTGAAATAAAGTCAAGAATACCAATTACTTAAGAAATATTTTATTTAAAATGTTTGAAATCTTTGATCGTCTATATAGCGAACATCGGATATAACGATCGAACCATTTTC